>CM031244.1:438322697-438877697 GCA_018340775.1 Taxus wallichiana var. yunnanensis
TTGTAGGAGTTTTAGATGTGTACAAATTAGATTTTACAAACCTCGAAATTATCAAAGGAAACATCAACTGTTCAAATATATGCACTCATGAAATTCCTTCTAATACATTACAAATCAAAACACATGTGTTGGACATAGTTTCATTGGTGTTGTCATTAATGTCAAGTTGCATTGATAGAAAAGGGTGTCTAAGTGGCATAGGAGTTAGCATGAGGTGTCAATCATCAAAACGCATGAAGATTGATTGGTAATGCCCTATTTTGGTGTCATGAAGTTTTACATTGGTGAAGTGTTGGTTTGAACTAAAATGGGAAGCTTCACTTGTTTTGAAATTCTTCATGACACCTTCAAGCCTTAGAGAAAAATGGATGTCTCCAACATGTAGAGGATTCACGTAGATTTCCAATGCCTATTTTTTTCCCTTCTAACTCCTTACAGAGCTCCTGGAATCTTCCAAAGAAGTTAGGTTTCACCATTAGAGTGTTTGTTCCTTGCACCTAGAAAACCCGATGTTGAGCAGATAGTCCTTGAATGATCAAAAATCCTAAATCTTCCTAAATTACCTTCAACACTTCCAAGATTCCTGACATCACCTATGGATGCTTAAGATATTTCCTAAACTCTCATAGAGGTGTTTTAATAACTCTATAATGGCCAAAATAAATAGCATGGAAATTGAAAATTTTGAAGCATGACAACCAAGCCCTTAATTGAAAATAAGGCTTCTCATTCACTATACATCCTTCCTCTGGTGATGTAGGAACATTTTTTTAATAATAAATTTTCACTTTCTTAGGTGATTAGGGGTATCTCGGGTCCACTTGAGATGGTCATAGCTTATACTAGTCCATTTGGACTCCATAGGAAAGAATAGGAGTTTCCCTCCAAATGTATAATTTGAATATTTGAACTAGCTCTAGGTATGTTATAGGCTTAGGTGTTAAGTGACACAATCCTCTCAGATCGAGATATCATATTTGGAGGTTAGAGACTATTTTGCAAAGCATTTTCACGTGTAAATATCTTTATTTTGGATTGTCTTATTATCTATAATGGTGTTCAAGGCTTCATGGAACCCTCACAAAGTGTCCAAGGAATGGAAAATAGATAGAAAGACTTACTCAGACAGACTATACCCTATTTTAGAAGTTTAGTAATATGTAGCATGAAAATAATGATTCAATGGAATCCTTGAGTCTATTTCAGGGCATTGATCACAAGGACTTGGTTTTACAAAATTTAAGAAAAGGTAATAATCCATATAAAGGAGGATTTCTTAAATTAAATTTGCGTTCACAATCTTAACTGTGTGTGTGCCCAGTCTTAAGGTCCTAGAGTAAAAATTCATCGTAAAATTCAATACTTCGCATGGTAGATTCCTTGATAAGTTTAGAGGAAGTTAATAAGAAGACCAAGAGTTTCAAAATGCCTAGTACATGTTGGAATAATAATAATAGCAAAGGAATGAGCAAATACATACTAACAATTTTAATACATAGTTTGAGGGCTAGGAAAAATGTACTTTTAGAAAAATAGTCTTTATTTCATGTGTTTGAAGTTGGTGGAGCCTCCGATAAGCTGGAGGAAGGCCTAAGTAATTAAGGACTCATAAAATTAGGGTGTAAGGATAAAGTATTGAGTGGTTAGTAGGTAAAGGAAGCAATGTACAATCATGTTTATTTCTTGTGACTGTCAAGACCAACCTTGAGAAATAGTTGTATTAGGAAAGAAACTCATAAGGAAGTTGTATCTATCATTGAGGGAGTGGTGTTAGAATGTTTTGAATCCTTGAGGAATAAGGTAAAATCCTTATACAAATTTAATCAATAAGACCTATTGACTGTCCTGCATAGTTCCATAAAGAATCCTAGAGAGAGTAAGGGTTTATATGAAAAGCCTTAAGTGAAAGAGGAAGAGTTGAGTGATTTGAATTAGTGATTAGGAGAGGGGTAAGAAAAGTGATATGAGTGAAAATAATATTGAGTAAAATTCAAGGTGAAGGTGAAAAACAAAGTTGAGAAGATTGTTTAGAGCTTGAGCAAACAAGGAGTCTTAAAAATCCAAAAGTTGAAAATTTAGCAAGATGATGGGTAAATGAGTAATGGAGCATTGAGGTGTGCTTGAGTAAGGTGTATGGGTGTGTTGAAAGGTGGATGTAAGGATGAAATAGGTGGTAATATATTAAACCCTTAATTTTTATTTCAAACCCTAACTAGACCTACTTAAAACAAGGGAAACAGAGAAAGTTGAATAGTGAAAGTTGTATTTTGAGTTGAAGTTATATAAAGAGGATTACATGGTACTTTGTATCATCTGGCCAACCTATCATTAGTTCAAACTTTACCCTAGCTCAAAGTAAATTCCTAATAATATCATTTAGTGTGTTTTAGTGTGTAGGGAATAGTGTCTAAGGTGATTGATCAACTCATTTAGTTTTGATGAGAGACTACTTCCTTTGAAGGCCTAAAAAGGCCATTTTTGGCCATTTTGTAGCTAATTGAACACCTTTCGAAGTTTTTAGAGAAAATATAAAGCATATCAGGGCAATTTCAGAGAGAATTGAAGATGTCTAATTAAATTTAGGAAATTTTACGAAATAAAATCTCATTCAGAGCAATTTGTTTAAGACTAGTTTTTCAAAGTGCCTTTGAATGAAAGCTAAAATGGAGAAAGATGACTTCTCTGGATGATTCCAAGATTTTTGGAAAGAGTTGGGATGAAAAAAAAGGCATTTGAAGGATATTATAATACTATATAAGATGGAATAATCAACATTGATTCAAGGCTTAAATATTTCTTTAGGTACTGCAAAACTCTACAGTTGCCCCTCCTAGTTTAAAATGAAATAGGACCTAAATTTTGAGTTATAGAAAAATAAATATTTTTAGAATAGTTTCATTGATTGTAAAATTTTATTTTTGATCGTAAATAAAAAATATTAAATTACATTTGATGCTCATCAACAAATATTACATCTGTATTTATACATGCAACAAAATGAATGGAATCCCAATGGATAGGAGGAGATGGAAGGTCAAGTGACATCCATTACAATGTAATATGCCAACATTCCCCCCTTATTACATTGTTTTTACAAACATCATATTTCCAGATAATGGGACCCCGTATTCTAAACACAGTAAAATCTTTATTACACTCTCCATGTAGGTTGCTCACCTTTGAGGTGACATGTCGCATTATAGCTTCTTGGTCTCAAAGTGATACCTTGGTTTTCCCCACAAGATTACCACAAACCTGGAAGTGACCTGAGCACATCCATCCTTGAGAACACCTCGGTGGTTTCTGGTTTCCCTGGATTACCATGAACCCATATGGTTTTCTGACTACAGGTTTACCATGAACCTGAAGGTGACTTGATGTCTTAGCTATACACTTTTGTGGTTTCTCAGTTTTCCAAAAACCATTTACATAAGAACCAAACACTATTCTAGTGATTTTTCTCCTAAAAATTTCCTTCATTTAGGAGGTACCAAACTGGTAAATTCTCTGCATCTTTATTGAAAAAAACACACACACAAAAATACACACTAAGCTCAACAAAAAAAATGTCACCAAAGTCATCCTGTGAACCCATCGTAGGCGAGTGACGAGAGGATGGAAATTATCTTCTGACCTCCATGTACCCTTTATCCTATAGTAATATGCTACTTAATTAGCAGATATAAATTTTAGGCTCATTATGATTCAAAACACATCTCTTGATTTTTTGAATGTCTTGTTGTTAGTGATATTATATATAATGCGGGTTTTATGCATTCAATGGAAATTCTTGTCTCCTTTCTTTGAATACAGTTACTATTACATTCTCACACAAGAAGGCATATGTAATATTTTAATGGAGGGACAAGACAACAATAAGCAAATAAATCCATGTGTATGAGAGAGACTTCCAATTAATAAAAAGAAATAATAGGCTCATCAATATAAAATCAATGCTCAAGATTCCAATAACCACGTTGAGGATATAGTTGTATCACTCCAATTTTTCCACGTGGATATGTTTGATCTTGTGCTACTCTAACACATCCCAAGATCTTCAATCTGGTCATTGTACCTTCCAAGCGCTGGTACAAAATGCCACGTATTTCTTCACATGCCAAAATGCCAAGGTAAACCGTGTGCTTCCATGTTTTCGCAGAACTTCCACACCATTCGGATGTTTATTTCCCATGCTTTCAAAGACCAAGGGACATAAAAACACCAAAAATTTTACTTTTACCACGTTATATAGCTTCCAAAAAGAAAAAACATAGTAATCTCCACGCACATCGAAGAGAAAAAAATAGGTCAAATGTTGGTCCTCACACACACAGCTCGCAGTGAAAAATGTCAGGAATCAAAACCAAATAAATGTCTTTACTTCTACCCGTGTCTTCCAAATTAGGTCACTTCCAATTAAAAAGAAAAAAATTTGCAATGAAATCCAATTTAGGTTCCACGTTTTGCACATGTATGGAAGAAACTAAAAATTCACTTTAATACCAATGATAGTAAACAAGGAAGATTAAATTACATTATATGCTCATAAAAAAATATTACATTTATATTTATATATGCAATGTAAGGAATGGAATCCCAATGGACAAGTTGGAGATGGAAGGTCAAGTGACATCTCATTACAATGTAAAATGCCAAAAAATTATAGTGTTTCAATGAAGTATGGAGGTCATGAATGAACATGTAACTCATCCTCGAATTTCATTCAAGGATTCATCCCCTATATGGAGGAGGAAACCCATTTCCATGAGAAGCAACTTGAGAAAAAAGTGTCCTTATACCATAATCATGCTTACACCTAGGTGTCATCTTGGTCAATGAATTTAATTGTGAAGGATTCATCATGTTCAAAAGGGAAATTTGGAGCTCAATGAGTGACCCGATGATCATCATATCCCAATTTTGTTATTGTACCCAAATCTCTCCAAAAATAAGCTAAAATGAGCTAGTCATGCCACCGGGGTATCCAAGACCATCATGTGTGAAGTATTAAGGCATCATCTATCTCCATGAGATACGTATGAGAAAATACATGTATAAGAATTGTGAATTTGATTCCATGATTTTAGAGCTAGGAAACGTGGGGGATGATCGTTATATAGAGCACCTTGTTTCTAAGAATGAGAAATCATTTGAGTTCACTTGATGCAATTCACTTGGTAATATTCATAAAACTCATTCAACACCTAGTAATGTGATCACAAACTTAATGAGGAGGCACATTATAATCACCTCATTTTGGCCATATGACAAGAATCCCATTTAGGGAGCAATCCTCTATCTAAAAAGTGAGGATCTCATTTTAGTAAGAAGTAGACAAGCATCATAGAGTTGATTCGTGGTCACTAAAGTGAATTATGGACCAAATTTCAAAATTGGTACCAATTCAAGTAGTTGTAGGGCCAAAATCCTATCTAGAAAGTAAAAACCTACAAAATGACTATATGTTTTCCCAAAACAAAAACCGACTACAATATATATGCCCTGAAAGTTTTAGGTCCTTGTTGAAATCCTAAAAATGAGTAAGTACTAACTATATTAGATTTTGAAAAACTATCTTCTAGATTATAACTGTCAGAGCTATGGGATCACTTCCATCAGGTGCAAAGTGACCCTAATTAATTTTTTATATTTATTATTTCTTATACTTGACATTTATTTTAGTAAATATGACTCCTTTAGGACCTTCTAAACTTCATATAACTCAAAACACATACGCGTTCCATAGCAATAGAAATGCGTACGCATTATAATATGTACACATTTACTACCACTAGAAACACATATGTATTATTGTGTGTATGCATTTTAGGTTTGGTAAATACCAACCCGTTAAACTATAATGCATACGCGCTTTTGGCTTTTTTGGGTTTTTTCCACTTTTTAGCCACCCATATTGGTGCACTTACCCTATCGCAAGATAATTACTCTCGAGTAAATAATAAGTGTGAATGGGTAAGTAACTAGATATATATTATTTTTAGTTTTTAGTTTATTACTTTTAAATGTATTTTTTAAACTATATTTATTTTTAGTGGAAGATAATTAGTGTTGAGTAAATAATACGTGTGAAGAAGTTTATATTATTTTTGGTTTTTGAATGTATTTTTACTTTTGCATGTATTTTTGATTTTAGGTTAGTTTTATTTTAGTTTTTAATTTTAAATGTATTTTTAATTTTATAGTAGTTTTATTTTTGTTTTAACTTTTAGATGTATTTTTATTTTATGTTAGTGTTATTGTTTTTTTGATTATGGGTAAAAGAGGGTTAAGGGGACCCACCCCATACAATAAGGATTTAACGATGAGGAATGAATGAAGCAACCTCTACCAGCGGCATAGAAAAACAAGGAAAACACCACTAACAGTACAAACTAACAAACACAAACATGAAAGCTCATCCCTGGGATCCCTTCCCATGGGATCTAAGGTGCATCTTAAGGGATTCATTGTTCCCTTTCTTTCTTCTACTCACATAGTAGTCCAACCATTACCGGGAATCGGATTTACATTTTCAGTTGTGTGAACCGGCAAGCCCGTTTCCGTATTATTGTTGTCCGACTGAATACCAAGAGGAGAGGGGGAAGTCCCCACCTCATAGGTCTCCTCTACATTGTTAGACAAAGGGGGAGCCTCCTCCTCCACTGAATCCAAATCCTCATTTGCAAATCCATCTTCAGACTCGGAATCTGAATGACTGTCGACAACCAACAAGCTTGGATCCGCATTCTTCCACCAAGAAGTGTGTCTACTTGCATGTTTCTTCCCATTATTGCAATCCACAACTAAATGTCCAAGTGAAAAGTAGGTTCTGCATCTAAAGGGAAAACCTTCATAGTCCAAGTTTTGAGTCCATATTCTATCCTCAACCAAAAGATCAACAGAAGTAGGAAAATCCATTGAGGTGTTCATGTCAACTAAAATGCGAGCATACGTAGTATACTCATACGTAGAGTTATTTTAGTTTTTACATTTATATGTGTTTTATAAATAAAACATATAAATAAGTGTTTTATATTTATAATTAAAATTTAATAAATACAATTCTATATTTAAAAACTAGCATAGATATCTTAAATACATCTATCTAAAATACACCGAGAGATATCACTTTTGAGGTCCCTATCTTTGGATAGGCACCTTGAGATTGATATCTCTCATGTATTTTAGATAGATATATTTAAGATATCTATGCTAGTTATAATAATTATTAATAGTTTTTTTAAAAATTAACTATTACTAATATTAATGTTGTTATTATTAATATTATAATTTTATTAGCAATTATAGCGATGTCATCATCTTCGTTAGTGTCTTCTTCATCGCTTACATTTTCATTGTCATCATAGTCATCATTCTCATTTTTGTTGTCACCATCATCATCATCGTCACCATGATTGTCATCACCGACATCTTAATCTTCACCATCATCATCGTTGTTGTCCTTCCGGTGTCAAGATCGTCGCAATTATTTTTGTCAACGCCTTATTCATCATTTTCGTCTTCACCGCCATGATTGTCATCGTTGATATAATCATCATCTAATCATGATCATGATTTTCATCTTCACATTCATGGTCATTTTCATCTTCCATCATCATCATTATCATCACCATCGTTATCGTACATGATTAGGGTTTAAGGTTTACAAATTTGGGTTTTGTATGATTTTTTGTGTTGTTTAGGATGAGTGCTAATATTGAGAATGTCACATCGATTTGTTAGGGATCTAATGAGATTTTAAGGTTTGACATTATCATTTATGGGGTATCGACCATGCCATTGGGGTCTACCATAAATTGTTAAGACAAGTAAATAAATGCCTCGCATCTGGAATCCTAAACACTAAACATGAATTTTAACCCTGAATTCAAAAACTAAACACTAACATAACTTTGTAAACACTCATGCAAAGATATGAATACAAAACCCTAAACCCTAGACACAAACCCTAATCTCGAGCCCACATTTAGGATTTATGATTTAAAAATTATTGTTAATAATATGAGTCTTAAGTCACTAACCAAACATGTTTTCATCCAGGTCATTCATGCATGAAATAAATGCCCAATGTTATTATTATTAATATTATATTACTATTAGCAATGATAATGTCATCATCATTATCAATATCATGGTTATTATCATCTTAATCACCACCATCATCCTCATTGTCCTTATCATCATCATTGTCACAATAGTCTTCATAATCATTTTCATTTTCATCATCATCATAGTCATCGCCAATGTATTCATCATCAAATCGTGATCGTCGTTGTGATCTTCACAGTCATGGTATTTTTGTCTCCCATCATCATCATTATCATGATCACCATCATTATCATACATTTTTAGGGTTTACAACTTATAAATTGTGGCATAGTTTTTATCTTTTCATCATCATCACCATAATTTTCCTCGTTGTCATCATCATCTTCATTATCGTTATCACCACCACCATTGAACATATTTGGCATCATCATCATCGTGATATTAATATGATTAGTATTATTGATATTATTATGTAAATTTGTAAATAAATTAGATATTATAATCGTTATCATGATTTCCATTTTCATAGTCATGTTCATTGTCATATGTCATCATCATCATTATCCTCAACATTGTTATCGTACATGTTCATTTATTAAATTTGTGGTGATTATGTTTTTAACCTCTTCACTGGCATAAAAACTTGAATTAAACAAGTCGTGGTTCATTTTAAGACCCCCTCCGAAAAATTAGTTTAGAATTGGTGGCGAATCTCCAAAATTGACTTTCACATCAATGGAGAATTTCTGAAAAACCATTTCGTGGCAACACCGACTTGGTGGGAAAATTATCCATCATCTTTCTGCAACCTAGGTTGGTCGCCATTCAACCCAAGTTATACGACAGACGATGGATGACCGTCCATCGCCTTCCGTATAACTCGGGTTAGATGGCGACCAACCTAGGTTGATGGAAGACCGCACGATATGGGTTGGGACAAATCGCCATTTGCCGCCATCCAACCCATTGTTCAAGCTAGGTTGGATGACTATCCATCATCTTCCATCTAACTCACTGCCGAACCCGGGTTGGATGACCGTACATTATCTCGTCGTTTGCCAGCCCAGTCATCAACTCGGTTTGGATGATCATGACGTTATATGTCATCAACCGGGTCGGGACGACTTTCCATTTGCCATCCAACCCACCGTCCGCACTGGGTTGGAAAAATGTCCATCGTCTACCATCCAACCTAGCCATCCAACCTTGGTTAGATGGTCATACATTATCTACTATCCAACCCAACCGTTCAACCTGGGTTGGACGACTATTCATCGTTTGTCATCCAACCCTAGCCATCCAACCTAGGTTGGATGACCGTACATTATTTGTCATCCAACCCAACCATCTAACCTAGGTTGGACAACCATACATTATCTGTCGTCAACTCCGGGTTGGGACGATTGTCATCGTCACCTATCCAACCCGGGTTAAACGATCATACATTATCGTTGTCCAACCCGGCCCGTCCAACCTGGGTTGGATGGCCGTACATTATCTATCGTTCAACATAGGTTTGACGGCTAGGTTGGATGATAAATAATGGACAACCGTCTAACCTAGGTTGGACGACCATCCATCATCTGTCATCCATCCTAGGTTGTATGACAAACAATGGTTGTCTATCCAACCTAAGTTGACGGACAATCACTCTTTTTTAGATGTCATTATTAAATGGGTACCCCCAACAACCCCCCAGGCTATGTATTATACCTCGGTGAATACATGTATAAGTTAATTTTTACATATAAATAGTAGGTAAATTGACCCATACAAATGACTTGTCGGCTGAAATTTTTGGCAAACTAAGGTGTAGTGATCGCAAAAAAAATTGCCATTTCCAATTTCCAAAATCCTAATATTCACGAGTTTACAAAAATTCGCCACTAAAATTTTCCCTGAAACAAGTTGATGTTAAAAGTGTGTTAGATAAGCTTTTTTAAACCACCCCCACCCACACATGACTAATTAAAAATGAATTCATAAAACTCTCTTCAATACTTTGCATATTTAACATGAGAATGTTGACATATTTGAATCGACGTGAAAAAGTGTGGCCATTGAATTTATGTCTCTCAAGAAGAATATGGTATTGACCATTCAATGGTATTATCACACATTTATAACATGTAATACATTAAGGTGAATGGAAGTGCCCCTGGTGAACATAAATATAACAAATATAACAAGTATAAGCGTATTGTTAATAATATGTCTCTTAGGATTAAATTTCACTTTTGGAGTGGTAAGGATTGTATTTAGTGGAAAGAAAACATGTTGATGTAAAATTCTAAATAAGTACCATTAAATAATGTTTTACAACACAACTATCACACATTGTTATGTACACGAATAATACCATTGTAAAAGTGTCAAATTTTTAGAAATGTTAGATAATATTATATAAAAAATTTATGACCATAAACCCCCTTCCTCTTATAGTGCTAACGTCCCTTCTATATAGGACCATTATAAACACCCATATAGTCAAGCACATCAAAAGGATTATTGTATTTATATGTTCATCATGGTTGTGATCTCCTTTTTCACCATAAATAATCGAATCCATCACATCAATGTCAAAAAGTGTGCCATTACAAATATTTCTAACTAGCAACAAACAATCGTTAACATTTCATTCATATAAGTTATCTTTAATATTTTTCATATTCACAATTAGATTTTCATAATCTACAACTCAATGTGGAAGAATTTTCCATATTGATTTTAAAAGTATTATCACCATTTATGGATTATTGATTGTCCATATTTGATAATTTTATAGGATATTTTTAATCTTTTTTGTATATCAATTTATCTAAATTAATAATGTATTATAATCCTTATATAAAATCTAAAAAATGATTGTGTACGTAAATTTTATTTGTTTGTTTGATGGGAAAAAATATTAACTAAAATTTAAACAAGGGCATCCACTTCAATTAATTTTAGGCCTCTCCTAACCTTTAATTCGTCTATGTCCTCTTTGATAGTTGTCTTAAGAGTAATAGTGATAAAAGTTGTCCACTCTAAATTAAATTTGATGATGTGATTCTAGGTTGTGGTAGGCCCAAGAAATGTGGAACTCTTGTTGAGTACACAGTCATGGAACAATATCTGGTTTCCCTTAAGTCCAACGATTTATCCTCGAAGGAAGCTGTGAGTTTTCCTCTTGCTCTCTTAACTGCACAACTAGAATTTGATACCGTCAATCTTCACAAGAGGTAAAACGTGTTCATTATGGGAGGAGCAGGTGGGGTGGTCAACCTAGTTAGCCAACATGTCTACCGAGCTTCAAGAATTGTTTCCACTACAAGCACGGGAAAATTGGATTTTGTGAAAATTTTAGGAGCTGATCTGGTAGTTGATTATACCAAGCAGAGCTAGGATCAAGTGGCCGAGAAATTTGACTTTGTTTTTGATACCATAGGTTTGTGCTTTGTTATGTTTTTCCTCTGCTTTAATCTCTGTGTATGCATTGGAATGGATTTCTAAGAAAATGTGTTGATTGGGTTGCAGGGGATTCATTCAAATCACATGTGGTTACAAAATAAACAACCTCAATTATAGATATATCATCATTTCAGCCTCCTCCGAAGGTTAAATAAATCCTTATCTTGCCCTCTTCCATCAATCGAGAGAGGCTTCATGTTGCAGACATAGAAATATCAACCATGTTCCCGCTGCAAAGGTCTATAAGATTAGAAAGTAATAGATTAGTACCACAGTGACCTCATATGCTCAATAGTTGGTTAGTTGTTTATTATTATTTTTTGAATTATGTAAATTTTTCTGATTTTTGAATCCGTGACACGTAATATTCATTAGAAACATTGTTTCTCACAATCTCGTGAGTCTAACAAAGTTGTTCTTTTTCTTCTAATTTTGCAAGTTCTTATTGCTTCATTTTTTGAGATCCCTGAAGTCTGTAGCGGTTTGCTTTTTCCCTGAAATCTATAAATTATTTGAGATTTAAAGCCTGATAGTGTAATCTTTAAAAAACATAACGTTTCTTGAAAATCTGGCGAGTCTAAATCTGCTCCTTTGTTTATTTTCTTCCCATTATGCAAATTGTTTGATTTTTTCACATCAAGATCTGTATTCAACATAGTCTTTTCTCACATTATTTGTTCAAATCTTATAACTCCTGTGGGTATTTGTTCCTTGATTATGAAATTCCTAGAGATATTTTTCCATATTTTCTCCAAATGTTGTATTTCTGTAGTTGCTTTTGTTTTCCTTCTGATTGTCTAAATTTTATGGTTTTTCTTATTTCACTAAATCTTATAAGTAGGTTGTCATTAGTTTAAGTTATTAGCATATTTTTGGGAATTGTTTGTTCTTTTGTGCATTAGTTGTTCAAATCTTGTGGTGGTGTAATTTTCTTAAAACACTATTTTTCTTCAAATTTTGTGAGTCTAAATTTGTGCCCTTGTTTATGTTCTATATTATGCAATTTTCTTGATTTTTGGCATCATAGATTTGTATTCTGCATTTTTTTAGTTTTCTTGCATTATTTCTTCAAATCTTGCAGAGTCCTGAAGGCATTTGTACCTTGATTTTGAAATTATTTGAGACATTTTTCCATTATTTCTCCTAATGTTGTAATTCTCTAGCCACTTATGTTTTATTGTGATTTTTGGTACATTATTTCACCAAATCTTATAAGTAACTTGTTATTTTAAAGTTTTACTGTATTTTTGGGAAATGTTTGTGCTTTTTTGCATCAATTTTCCAAATCTTGTAGGTTTGTAGTTAGTCACATATGCAGTGCCTCAACCTTATAGCAAACTTTTGTAGGGGGACGTACTGGATTGGTAGAACTTAGAGAGCGACACATCATAAACATCATTCAGAACTGTCATCTTCCCTGCATAATAATCCAAGCACATTATTTGAGGTTCAGAGACAGAAATCACGATGAGCCTAGGTTAACGTTGTAATTTAACAGTAATTGGAAAGAGACAACGAGTGCAAAGTTAGAGATTTGCTTTACTGACAATGGTAAAGTAGAGTTTTGTAATCACTCAACTAAATAACCAAAACATTACGTGAAACTGTGCTAAACTAAGCTCTAGCTGTAGCCGTTCTAGAACCAGTCCCATTGTGGATTAAATCAGCCCTACACGTGAAGATAAATATGTCTCTCTAATGTATCTTCATTTTACTTATACAAATTGATTGATCTGGATCTGTATTGTGTCTGAAGCGGGTTCAGTTATCTCTGAGAGGAAAGGAGGCGTCTGTCTACGGCTGTTTGGTTTGTTGTATGCAATAGAAGAAGGAGATGTTGAGGAGTAGAAGGCATTTCATGGGACATAATTTCTAGCCGTATTGATTTTGCTTCTTATGCATTCTCTGCATAGGTGCTACCTAGCATTGTAACCTGCGCAAGACCACTCTCAAGGTGAAAAACAACTACCACTTCGTTCACAATAGAATTTAAAAGCAAAAAATGGTATAGGGAAAATGCGTTTAGGTTTTCTCTTTCCTCCTTTTAGCTTTTTCTCTGTTTTGGAGATTGCTAGAGGAGGCAACCACCATGGAGGCTACAAGAAACTTGGGGGTTGTTAGATTAATGTGAAAAGGCTTTGGAAAATTTCAAGAAAATGCAATGTTTAGGTATATTCCAAAATCCACATCCTTTCCGCCATATTGGTCAAGTCGTGCGATAAAGATTGAGTTTGGCAAAATAACATGTGATCTGTAGGGCTATGGGATTCAAGAGGCCTAGAATGGGGTTGGGAACCCAAAACCTCCCTCCAATGTTAGTTAATAGGAGCAAATTTGAACGATTCACCTTTGCTAGCATTCTACTCCAACCCGCACCAAAATGTGAGATTTCAAATAGAACACAAGAAATGGCATCCATAAAACAATATGAAGGATGGAATTTTCTTGTTGTGTATTCTGACACATTCTATAAAGAAAGAAATAAAACAAATCTATGTCTTGTCATGTATCTTCCTTTACCTGAACAATGCGTATGAGAGGATATATGACTTAACTTCGCTAGATGCGTGACATTTGGTGGATGTGTTCTGGAATTGACTGCTGGAGGTACATTGAAGGGCTTGCTGAAAGTTCCTTTGGGAACATACACAAGGCATGTGATCTATTTGACAAAATGTCTCCAAGGAATGCATGCTAGTGGACACCATGATTTCAGGTTATGCACAAAATGGGCTTGTTTAGAGAGTTTTGGAATCTAGGTATGCACAAAATGGGTTTTGTGAAACAACTTTAGAACTGGTGCGCTGCCATGGTAATAGGAATTTTGGCAGGGTTTGATCAATACAAATGGTCTTTTTTCCAGATTTGGTTTTTGTACAAGTGTAAACATGGTGCATCAATTGTTGGCAAGGATAATAGCTGGTTAAGTGGTTGTGGCCACATTGGAAATGTTTTGTTGGAAAGGTGAATTGGTTTTGAATGTGGCAAGCGATATGTTGGGGGAGTTTCGAGTGCACACAAACTATTTGACAAAATGTTAAAGGAGAGTTGGATCCTTGTGGAATGCGGGTAAACTCTCTTGGAGCACTTTTTGCACTACGGATGCTAGTATTGTCAGGCATGGTCTCCTTACCTTCATATTTTATAATTTTCATATAATTTGGTTCTTCATTTGTAATATAATAGAAATATCAAACCATTAGATACTTAAACAATTGGATATTTTAACCAATCTATTAGTGCGAAACAATAAAAACCCACCTTCTGATTCATGTTACCGATTTATAATTTGACTATCAAACGTGTTGCTACCACAACCTTATGCATTGCTAAAACAGTGTATCGTAATTAGGTGCTTATATCCACTAGTACCAGCTGAGAGTTAGATGAGTCATCAACTAAAACAACCATCTTGTCTACCTTACAAAATTAGAAAAAAACACAATATTCGGGTACCCACAAGATGACCTTTTGAAACCTGAAAAAGAGATGTTAAGTTCATTTGTGTCCCTTGTTATGTGGAGAGTCGCATCAAGCCTTAGATCACCTCCATTTGAATTTTTTTGTGCTCTTTTGCCGCTCCTCTAGGAGCCCATGTTACTTTGTTTTGTAGTTTAGGGAGCTGTTAAAATTGAAAAGTTGGTTTTCATTTCGTCTCACCATTTGAAACCTGAGTGAAGGAACACTTTTCCGCCTTCGCAAACCTCTAGTATTTATACTAGACATTTTTTACAATATTCATTTTGGGGAAAACCATTTCTAGCTAGTTTGGAAAAGGGGCTTTGTAGGCTCTGGTTCATAGTTTGACTAGGTCAAACTAGACCAATTATGATCGGTGGCTCGAAAAACCCGTTGTTGTTTATAACCCATTTGTTAGTTCTCAATCCCATCGACTCTAGTAAATTATCCATATATAGGAGAACTTGTAGGAAATTTCCCATTGTGTGTTCATCCATCAACGTTAGTTTTGATGCGGGTTTCTAAGCCATCGAGCTAAAATTGGGGTCTTTTTTGCAACTAGGCCAATTACGACCGATGGCCCCAGAAAACTAGTCGTAAATGGTAAACCATTCCAAGTTCTAATTTCTGTCAAATCCTGTAAATTCTTGGTATATAAAGTACACAAACGAACTTAACCATTATACATTTTCTCATCAAAAGGCATTTTTGAAAATGGTCCTTCAACCTTTAAGACAATTTTAAATATTTTTGCAGCTATTAGAAAAAATATATAAAATAAGGCCGCAGGATCCTAGTCAAGACAATAAACTGTCGTGAAATTTTTTGAAACTTAGAAATAGTTGTATGAAACTCTCTCTTGTGGCTTGTTGTGTGAAATGTGACTTTTGGAAAAATAGTGTCTCTCTCTTTCTCTTCCCTATCTCTTTCTCTCTCCTCCCTTAGATAGGAAATAAAATGAAATGAAATGAAATTATGCCCCTAACCCTCTCTTGTTGTGTGTGTATTATTATTATTATGTAAATGGAAAACTAAAAATGATGATTATATTGGATTTAGGTGGATGCCATGCCAACAATTTTTGCTAACTCATGCTCACATGGTTTTGTAGGGTACAAATAAGATGGCGAAATGGCATGGTTGTAATTTATTTGTGTATTATTGTAATTTATATATGATAATGAAAAAAATGTATTTTTATGTTTATAGTAAAGTTTCATCTTCTATTGCTTTCAAATAAAAGATTGTCCTTGTCGTGCATGAAGTTTAAATAAACTTGTAATTGTTCCTTGTTATCAAGTTTTAATCTAGGTAGTCCATTAATACTCAATGTTCTTGTTGACTTCATTTATAGCTATGTTGTGAAAAATTACATCATGAATGGAAGGAAGAAGTATTTCTTTATAAATTAAAATGGAATTGTTATTTAAACACCTTCAATTCGTCATCTTCCTCGATTATTGCATGACTAGTAGGTGAGATTTAACACTATACAGTTGAGAAAAACTTGAGATTTCTTCCATATTAAGTGATCCCCACTCTGACCTTGACCATCCTAAGTATGGGTGCTAGTGTTTACCATCTAATAGTTCTACTCTCAAGTTTCGTGCTTTGATAGAACCTCATGATGATGTGTTGTACCCTTTTGTTTAGCTTTTGCAAATCTTACATCTAATATAAACTCTAAACGTGGTCCTAATGAGGTGTTGAACCTAATGTAAATTAAACACTATGATTTATTCCATGGAATTAGCGTTAAGCATGTTATGTACCTATGAAATGAGGGTTTGAACCATGAGTGGAACCCACGTCGTAAGATACCTATGCATGAAACCCTTGATTTTGAAGCCCTATCTCTTCACAAATAGGGGTGTTATCTTGGCAGGAGTCCCTCTAGTTGTGCATAAGCTATGAGGTAGGAATAATTGTTTTATCTAGTTTTTCCTATTGGTATGGTGTAGGTCCTTTTTGGTGATAATGGAAATTAGTCAAAAGTGGACTTATTATGGGAATTAGGGTGGATCACACATTAATATATTTTTTCCAAGTGAGAAGGGTAGTCACTAAAGGATCATAGGGTGTATAACATTATAATTGCATATCACCTTATAATACACATCTAATACTTAAATTTCCTAGGAATAATCTAAACTTGATTAAGTGTGAGATCACACTCCTTAGAATATTAGTGTTTAAGTAAAGGAAACATGACATATGATTACCAAATATTGTAAATATTGCTTTAGAAGGATTTTGAACGCGTAAAATTTTATAACTTTTGCATTTGAACCCCTTTTCCCTCTTAGATAAATGTGTTCCTTAGTGTGTACTAGAGGATTATCATGTGCTTCTTGTATGGTGTAGTTTTCCCCCATCATGAATGCTTTTGAAGTTAATAGATCGTGGAGCCTCTCTTAAGGTTATTGGTGAAGGAAACACTAATTCATATTCACCCAATGATTTAAATTGTTCCTTGGAAGGCATTTGAAAAAGCATATAGTTGTTAGGTTGTCTCGCTTGTAATATGTATTCAATACTTGAGTGTTTAAGAGCGATAAAACCAAGATCAAATAGTATGGTGATTTTTTCTAATTGAAGGAGTAACAATTTTGGAGACCATCGAGTTAGCAGGGTCACCACTCCTAGTAGTCATGAATCCTTAAGTGTAAATTATGTGTCATTTGAATTACAACTATTTTAAAACAATGTCAATAGTGAGACCAAAGCATGAAGTGTAAAGAGTATAAGAGTTAATGATTTTTGGTTAGAAATAATGTCATACTTGAAGTCCTTATAACTCAACTAGACATTTTCATGTTGTTAAAAATAAATATGAATTTCCCTTGGTGAGATCAAACTTTTGAGCAAACAAAAGATATATATAAATCTAAATAAAATTTCTTGATGTGAAAATGTTGAATGGATTCAAACAAGTTATTGAACTATAGCAACTATAACAGGAAAATAAAGATACCGTGATGGAAGAATGTTTATGGGAAGAGGTATCTTGAATCTAAATATCCCTTAAATCCTAATATTTCTTCCTTGACTTCATATTAGTTTCCCTTGTGTAACAAGGGTAAAATTTAAACATCGAATAAATGTTTGAGAAGCAGTAACCTTAACATAAGAACGAGAGAATTAGGAATTTTTATGTATTTTAAAATATGGAAAATAATTATTTAAGTTATGGAGATTATCGTAAGGGATAAAGAGCCAAATTAAATGATTATATTGTAAGTTGAATGTTAAATGAAATTAAGAATATGTAGGTGGAAAAGGATAATTTATCCTTGTATGATAAATGTTCTTGGAATTTTAAATGTAACTAAGATGTAACCATGATAATGATGTGTTGTGGAGTTGCCAATCCTTGGGTCCCTTTTGTGGTTGGGTCATTGCTAGTATTCATTCATTAGGGAAAGTGTGGCATCGACATGTATATGGTGTTATCATGTTGTCTATGTGGGTTGATGTTTTGTGTAAGTGTCTTATGTGATGTTAAGTTTATCTATTGGAGCCCATGTGGTGTTGTGTAGTGAGCATTTAAAGTCAAAAAAAATTATTCGGTATTTTTATTGTTGTATTTGTGTGGCAAATTTATGGGCGTTACAACATATTTTTCTTTGCATCATGTGAATTGTATTTTGTATTACTTCTTCAAACTTGGTAATTGTTTAGGCCCTACTTATTGTCTTTGTTCTACAAATTTCTTGTGAGTTTTGCATTATTTTTGTAAATTTTATAAGTTGTAGGCTTCTTCATTCTCTTTCCTTTGCATTCTCGATTTTTTAAGCTCTCTCTATTTATACTTTTGTAAATATTTATCCACTCATTTATAATTTATTTTTATTTTGTGATTCTTTTGATTTTGGTTTTGCATTATTCCATCAATTTTTTTAGGTCTACGAAGAATTGTTATTGTCCTATAATTTATCAAACCATTTGTGTTTTTTTGCCGTTAAGCTTAAGTCTCACGTACATTGGGAGTCGATGACAAATTAAATTTTTCCCAAATACATTGCTAAAAAGTGTTGTGGTGCAATGGTGGCCCGTCAAATTAGGGGGTGACAGGTCGTGGGTTCCATTTTGGCGGGACCACATGTGAACCTACGTGATACATACTTTTTGTACTATTTTACCAAATCTTGTAAGGTTGTTGGCATTTATTTAATTTTTATCTACATCATGGGAATCACATAAGTTGTCAGCACTTCTATGCTAGTTTGTATGATTTCTCTATTGTTTATTTTAATGGAGGAACTTTTTTTGTAGGATTCTAAGAAGATTGAGATTACCCTTGAACGAAATCTTCTTCTGGCTGGATTTTTAGTTGGCGATGGAGTAGATGTCAAGATTGGTGGGCTTGGGCCGCTGGTGGTGAAAGCTCAAAAGCCTTCTTGGACAACCGGATCATCCTTTACGCTCAAGAAAAAGGTTCCAGAGAAACCTGGAATTGTGGTCATGAATGATATGCCACCAGCATTTAAACTTGAAATACAGGATGACATGGATGATCTGATCGACGAGGACAGTTTGTTGAGTGAGGAAGACTTGAGGAAGCCAAATTTGCCACCTGGTCTGTATAAATATTTGAATTTAGGGTTTTCCAATTGTGTTTTGTTTGGAAACATGCATTAAAACCTGTTTGTTTTTGAAATTTTGGCACAAAACAGTGAGAATGAGAGTATATTTTGTCTTCAAAAATAATGCTTCAAAACTTATTTATTTGTGGATTTTATGAGAATTATCTAAACAACATTAGTTTTGAAGACCTAAGAAGAAACTCTACCCTCTAACCATCCGTTAGGGTTTTATAATGTGGGACTTCGTAGATGCATCTTATCTAGATTTACTATGGGACTTGATAGACGTATCTCAAAATTCTTGACAATATTCACTGTTAGAAACAATGGTTTTAATGGCATAAGCAAAATGAATCTTCATATTTATTTTGTTTTATTGGAAATCTGTCCTATTGATTGGAACATCAAATGCCTGTGAGGATTTGGTGTAGTGATTGATACGGAGCCACTAACATATTCTAGTGGGCTTAGAACCTTGTGAATGTCTAGGAGTTTTGACCCAAAGTGCTCACTTGCTATAAAAAATAATTAATTGTTTGTGGTGCCAAGAGTACAAATAACGTGTTTTTGTAAAAGGAAATTACATAATGGCTATTTTGCAGTCTAACCATTTAAGTAATCCTTTGTAGGTCTTTACACGACACTCGTTAACAATCTATGAACTCTCTCATCAATTTTGTGTATTCATAGATATATATGTATATATATATATATATATATATATATATATATATATATATACATACATACATACAGACATACATACATACATACATACATACATACATACATACATACATACATACATACATACATACATACATACATGCATACATGCATACATACATCTATATATATATATATATATATATATATATATATATATATATATATATATATATATATATATATATATATATATATATATGTATGTATGCATGTATGCATGTATGTATGTATGTATGTATGTATGTATGTATGTATGTATGTATGTATGTATGTATTGATATCTATTTGTGTGTTATTATGTTTTCCACAAATAAAGAAAATTATAGGTCAAAAACTTGCTTCTTTTTATTGAAATAAATGTGTATACACATCTGGAATTTCAGAGGAAATGGAATCCAAAAATAGACACTAAATTACCAGTCAAATGTTCTTTTATGTAATTGAAAATATCTTTTTTATAGAGTCTCCATCTCCATGTCCAATACAAAATTAACATGTGGCTGTATAGACTACCTAAGGGACATCAAATAAGAAAGACTATTAAACTAAATTAACATGTCATTATTTTAACCACCTAAAATGCATTAACAAGAAAGAACTCGCCATCAATTCTTATGTTCGTCATGTTAAACAGTTAAAAGAACATAAAAGTATTCATACAACTCCACTCTTCTCTGTGAGGAAAATATAATTGGCTGCTTCTTCACCTTGCTTGGTTGATTTTTTCAAATCTTTCATCAAAATATTTCTTTCAACCTCCTACATTCTTAGCATTAACTGTAAGCAATTCAAAAATGCCCCAAACTTTCTTTGTGTTCTCCAAATATGTTTGATCTTTTTACTCTCCCATTTTAAGAACATTAATCTTTAGTCGAGAGAGAATTTTAACGTATCTTTCCTTTGTGAAATTTTATACTCCCATTTTATGTTGGTGTTGTTATAGATATATTTCCACTTGCACTTCGTTTGTTGACAAGTTGATCACACTTTCCTATACAATTCATCATCGGGTCCACGAGTTAAAGTAGTCGGGTGATCCATCAACCAGGACATAAGATCCTAATTCAGATATCCATTTCCCATTTCCTTAAACAGGTATTAAATTTGTGGCTCGCGACCTTCTGCTACAACTTTCAGGCCTCCTCATCGACATTAAAACTTCTCGTGCCCAACGAGTCATGGAGATTTCGGTAAACTTCTCACCCTTGGAATAATTCTTAAACCTAGTCTCGAGAATATGCTCCACATTTACCAAGTGGCAAAGTGACAATGGCTAGTATGTTTTGAGAAAATGAAACATGAATTTCTATGTGGGAGATCATGAAGCATGTATGTGTGCCATTCTAACAAGCTACATTTCATTTTCTAGATTAACAACAAAACCCACAACATGATATGAGTTGGGCCCATAAACTTTCCCTTAAAAAGTATAAAACCTAGAAAACTAAAACAAAACCTATATAATGATAAAATAACTCCCATCTTGTTTGTGCAGGAGGCACGAACTAGACGAGGGGATATTTCACATGGAGTTAGATATACCACCTATAGAGTAGGCAGTTACCACTATATTGCCACTTATCCTACAAAAATTAAAGGATTTCAATACATCTATATGAGGTGGAGAAGTAGGGGATGAGCTAACCAACATGAAAAAGAGCCATCGGTAGAGGATCGTATCCTTCACGATACAAATGAGGAGTATAGGCGGAGAAATCCCATACACGGAGTAAACTAGACGTGATTCACCGCAGAGGGGACATGGAGATAGGGCTACAAGATAGAGAGATAGGTCTAGGAGCCCTAGACCAATGGATGATTATGTGGAGAGACCTATGAGCTGAAAATTGACAACAACAAATTATATCGAGAGATACTAAAGTTACACCCACCCCATTTTTCTAGAGACATAAAAGGATTTTAGGCAGAGGCATGGTTGGTTAGCTTGACCGAGATACTTCAAGCTATGTCTGTGTACCTGTAACATGAAGGTTTTTGTTTCCATCCACCATTTGAGAGATGGAGTTGGGGTTTGGTGGAGGACTGAGGAGAAGAAGCTCCATGTGGATTTAGAGACAATTACTTGGGAGCTCTTCGAGGAGTGGTTCAGAGTAGATACATATCCAGGAGGTTCATCTAATAATGGATCGATGAGTTTCATGATCTGCGACAAGCATCCATGACAATAGATGAGTATGAGAGTCGGTTTCTGGACTTGCTTCAGTATGTAAACTACATGCAAGATGAGCAAGTTAGGATTCACATGTTCATCAGGGGCCGAACTTAGATTTGGGAGGGCAAGGTGCACATTCATTATGCGTAGACTTTAGCTGAGGCCGTGGAGAAGGCCTACATTATAGAGGAAACTAGAGGGAAGACACAACATGTTAGATATAGAGTGAGGAGCCGTATTCAGTAGATGCAGGATAGTAGGTCGAGGGGGTCATCTCCTCCTCCTTGTGGTGGACATGGTTCATCACAAGATCCTCTTTTAGGCCGCTACACCATGTACCGCATCAAGCAACAACATACTCGACCACTTTGTTTAGATCTCCAAAGTGCCATGATACATAGAGAGGACACAACATGGGGCCTCCACCTAGGCTCGGACATCGGTGGGAGCATGTCCAAAGTACCCACAATGACACTCCATGGCAGAGGTATTCGGGGGTCTATAACATGGACCCCGGGGTGATTAGAGGGGTTTCCATTCATTGGAGGGGATTGAGAACTTATTATGGATGTGGTGTTCTTGGGGAACCTTTGGCAAGAGTGTCCACATAACCCTATTAATTAGGGTAAGACACTTATTTTAGAGCTTACATTCGGTAATATGGGACGTAGCCATGATTTATGCAATGTCAAGAACCACTAGGACAGAGCATCGAGGTACAATGATTGAGACTACAAGTAGCATTGGTGGTATCCCTACCTCTATATTGTTTGATTCTAGCTCTTTTAATTCATTTATTACACCATCATTAGTAGAGCGATGTAGGCTAGTGGCACATAGGTAGGGTCATAGTTGGGATGTTGAGATGGCTTCGGAGCCAAGGCTTATTGTGGAATACTTATTTAAGGAGTGTGTAGTGGACCTAGGACCCTTCACCATGACCTTGGATCTTCGTATCCTTCCTTTGGGTTCATATGGAGTTATCTTGGGCATGGATTGGTTATCTACACATAGAGCTAGAGTGGATTGTTATAACAAGGTGATATCTTGTGCAAATGATTTGGGAGTTGAGTCGGTGATATTTGGAGTTAGGAGACCCATATCTATTCACACCATATCTCATTATGCAACTAAAGTGGTGTGCGCATTGAGGATGTCATATGTATTCTATCATTGTTAGTGATAGATATACGGATGAGACTCATGGACCATCACTTGATGATCATCCCATTTTGAGGGAGTTTTTAGATGTTTTTCCCAGTGAGTTGTCAGGGTTACCTCCCCACATGAGATAGAATTTCATATTGATTTGGTTCTTGGAGTGGAGCCTATCTCATGCGCGCCATATAGGATGACTACCCCTAAGCTATGTGAGCTCAAGTTGTAGTTAGAGGGCCTTATTGAGAAATTCCTAATCCGTCCTAGTGTATCCCCTTGGGTGTACAAGTGATTTTTGTGAAGAAGAAGGATGGATCTTTGCATTTGTGTGTTGACTACAGACAACTAAACAATGTAACGATCAAGAATGATTACCCCCTTCCACGCATAGATGATTTGTTTGATTAGATGAAGGGGGAAACCATGTTTTCTAAGATAGACCTTAAGTCTAGTTACCATTAGATGAGGATTGCAGAGGAATATATCCACAAGATAGCCTTTTGAAATCGATATTGTCACTACAAGTTCACGTTGTGCCATTTGGTCTGACGAATGTCCCCCGCAGTTTTCATGAGCTTTATAAATGGGGTATTTAGGAAAATTCTAGACCGTTTTGTGATCATGTTCCTAGATGATATTTTGATTTACTCATGTACGTGTCATGAGCATGAGGAACACCTTTGATAGGTTCTACAGTGTCATCGAGAGAAGCAACTTTATGAGAACCTAGAAAAGTTTGCATTCTTCCAGAAAAGGTTCAATATTTAGGTCACATTATTTATGGGGAAGGTATCACAGTCGATCCTTCCAAGATCGAGCTATCATGGATTGGTATGTTCCAAAAATGTGACCGAGGTGCACAAATTCATGGGGTTGGTAGGTTATTACAGGAGGTTTATTCAGGATTTATCTCATATTACGCATCCCATCACTTCCCTACATTGGAAAGGGAAGATTTTTGTTTGGTCGATAGATGTGAGTAGGCCTTCAAGACATGAAGGAATGCCTTATGACAACACCTATTCTAGTAGTACCAGATCCATAGAGAGATTTCTTCATATGCACAGATGCTTCATTGGTAGGGATAGGAGGTGTATTGATGCAAGATGACCGTGTAGTAGATTTTGAGTCTCACAAACTCAAGGATTATGAGATCAATTATCCAACTCATGATCTTGATCTTGCACCAGTTGTGAGTGCCTTAGTTTGATGGAGGAATTTCATTTTAGACAAGAGGTTCACACTCGGGATAGAGCATTTTAAGCCTTTGACACCTCTTCACGCAGCCCAATCTTAACACTATCAATGGTGTTGGATGGAGCTTCTATGTGAGTATAACATGGAGATTGAGCACATGAAGGGAAGGAGAATGTGGTTGTGGATGCCTTGAGTTGATGGAGGCATCTTGTTATGGAAATAGAAGTGTGCAAAAACTTGAGGACCATGAACTTGTAGAACTTCCACATGATAACTTCTACCTTTCAGCTAGAGCAAAGATCGAGTCTCAAAGACCCCTTGAGGGGAAGTTTGATGGATTCACATTAGATTCAAATGGACTTCTTTGACAAAAGGTCAGATTTATGTACCTATAGATGGAGGATTGAGACAAGACATCCTTATAGAGGCACATTGTGCACCCTATTCAGCCCATCTAGGGGTGAAGAAGATGCACGCCACATTGAGACAATTGTATCATTGGAGAGGACTTCAAAGAGATGTAGCTCGTTTTGTGTCTCGATGTTTGAGTGTCATAGGGTGAAGGCCAAGCATCAACATCCAGCTGGCGTTCTTTACTTGTATGCTATACCGGAGTGGAAATGGAACACCATTTCCATGTATTTTATAGTAGGGCTACCTACATTGAGATACCACCACAACGCCATCATGGTCATGGTGGATAGATTGATGAAAGTGGCTCATTTTTCTTTGGTAAATACCACCTATATAGCTAGTGTAGTGGCGTGAGTGTACTTGGATGATATTTTCAGATTGCATGGGATTCTACGTAAGATTAGTTTTGACCATGATTCATTGTACATCTCTCCATTTTGGACTACCATGCAACATGCCCTTGAGATGAATATCAATTTTAGTATAACTTATCATCCTAAGATAGATGGAAAGATGGAGTGGGTGAATCAGATTTTAGAGAACATGTTTCAGATGTATGTCATGGATCATCAATCACATTGGGAGGAGTATGTGTACTTGGTTGAGTTTTATACAACAAAAAAATTTAGAGTTCTATTGGTATGGTACCATTTCAAGATTTATATGGAAAGGATGTGCAGGACTCCACTGAGTTGGGATAGGTTAGAAGATAGAATTTCTCTTGGGAAATATTTATTATAGGATGTGGAGTAGCAGGTTGATTTTGATTAGACAAAATAAGTATGCAGATCAAAGGAGAGTTGAGCGTAGTTTTGAGGTTGGCATGAATGTGTTTCTTCATGTCATACCTCATAAGTGCCATATTCATTACGGAAAAGGATCTAAGGTAGTTCCTAGATTAGTGGGTCCATTTGAGATCTTGGAGAGGATTGATCCCTTAGCCTACCATCTAGCCTTGCCACCCAACTTGTCTCTTGTCCATGATGTGTTCCATTTTTTGTTCTTAGGAGATATATACCAGATCCTTCTCATGTATTGGATTAGACCGTAATTCAGGTGTAGGAGAAGGGGCAGGTGACTATGGAGCCCATGCACATCATAGAGCATGGGACCCTGGGCCTTGAGGCCATGAGATTGACTAGGTGCAAGTCAAGTGGGATAGGTATGATGAGACTGTAGCTACTTGGGAGGACACTACTTTGGTATGGACCAGCCACACCTATTTTAGTGACTTCCAGGAGGAATTTGAGTCTAAGGGGAGGGGGATGTAGTGCCCACTCCTCTTTAACACTTATTATACTATGATTTTGATTTATCATGGACTATAGACATGGATCTTATTATGTTATTTTGGATTAGCATGATGTTAGATGGTAGAGATATTCTGACTATTGATATGTTGTGATTCATATTATGGTTTTTATGGATTCTTAGAGGCATGGATAGACATTCCATACGATGATGATGTGTTGTTAGTTTATATATATATATACTGACATTCTAAATTCTCATCGTATTGACCATGTTTTGGTGTTCAAACTAATCTTGTGATCTCATTGATATTGATGAAATGGTATAATTGAAATGTCTATGAAATTGTAAACGAATGATAACATTTCTTAGCTTTGATGATGATTTCATGTTATGATGATGTTCTTGATGGATGTGCATGTATTTTATTGTTGATGTATTTAATGCAGCCACGAGGTGAAGGAGGTATTGTTTGATTTTGCAGGTGATTGTATCACAACAAACAAAGGGGGTAGGAGACCAACCGTAGCGGAAATATCGATGGTTGCAATGACGATCACCATGGAAACTTTGTGTTATGTTATTGTTGTTGTGGTTAGGATGTTAGGAGGTCCCCATGGGGGATGACCTCAAATTGTGACCATGGGATATGTGTTGTTCTTTTCACTTTTATTTTGATTAATTTGTGAGTATGTATTTTATTATTGCATTGTATTTCACTTTTATATTGTTGATTAAATGTACCCTTGTTTAGTAATTAAGTATGTTAATTAAGTTGATTTTGAGATGTGACCAAAGGGGGCATTTATTTGGGTAGATAGTCCTTTTGATCTTGTGATTTGAAGTTGATTTTAATTAATTTACTTGGTGTGTACTCAACCCATCTCCCTAAATTCGAAATTTGACTTTCAAGCCAATTTGGAGGCTTGTGGGATAAGTTAAGATTGTCCCACACCTCTTAAATTCACCCACCAACTATACCTATGGGGTGAGGGGTCAAATTTAGACCCCATTATGTGATTTGGATGGTAAAAGGTGAAATTATTGCACTTTTCTTACATGATTTTTAATTGTGTCCTTAAGAGGTATGGAGTGAGGATTAGTGTGTGTAAGAGGCTTGTCATATCCTCACCCACCAATTTATTAGCCTTGGGTTTGATGTTTGACTTGGTGATGTGGATTTGAGGATAAGTGATGTGGCATCCTACATGGAGCCACCTCACCCTCCTCTTCTTCTTTTTCTATTTATACATGTTTATTTGATGTTTGGGGTTACTCATTTGGATTTGCACACTTGTTCTTTTGGAAATTTTCTTAGATTTCTTACTTAGAGCTTTTGGAGATTGCCTTCAGGAGACTTGCCTAGTTTTGGAAGATTTAAAGCTTGTGGAAGCTTATGATGGAAAGGTAGGGACTTTGTTTTTCAATTACTTGTTTGTGTGTGTTTGCAAATAAAATGGTTGTATGTTTGTGATTTGTGTTGGGTTGGGTAGATTTTGGCCTTAAGAAATGGTGTGGGAGATGGAAAATGGGACCATTTTGGGAGGGAAAAGGGAATTGTGATGCATGGTGGAGGGAGTATGAGTAGGGAGTTCCACCTATGGGAGAGAAAAGGGTTAAAATTGTTATACTTTGTGTATTTGCATTGGGAGGGAAAAGGGATATGTTGAGGAGTTGTTTGTGCACTTGGAGGTATTTTGGTGGAACCCCTATCTCATTTGGGAGTTAAAAGGAGATGGTTCCCATTATTCTATTCTCCCTTGGCTTGATTTATAAGCCTATGTGTTGAAATGTATATATTGTGTTATTGCATTTTGGTGTTAAATGTATTGCTTGTATTGTTGGCATGTGTGTTGTAATGTGGAAGCAAATATTAAAGTTTCCATTGGTTGCAAACATTGTTTATTTTACTATGGTTGGGGCTCGGGGCCAATGAGGAGAATGACTTCTTCTCCTCATTGGAATAAAGGTTGGGAGGTGAGTGTTGCCTACACCCCCTCCCTTTTTTGTGATTTGAAGAAAAGGAAAAGCTATGGAGTTGAAGATTGGAGGAGTTATTATTTGTTGGAGCCCAAAAGATCACCTTTGTAATGTTATTCCCTTTGTTGTAAAGTGAAAATTTCAATCTTGTATTTAAGGGAAGCATTCTTGTAAATTTATTCTTTCAAATTGATGGAAAGAGGAACTACTATATTGTAAGAGAATGAACTAAGATTCTTGAGAAAAGAGTGTATTGTTATCTAGTTGTAATTTGTAATATTGTAATGGTGTGAGTTTATTGTAAGAAAAGAAAAGAGGCACTTCCTCATTCTCATTGTAAGAATTAGTACATTTGAATGGTTGAAACTATTTAAAAAGTTGTATTGTGGACTTGCATTTTATAAAGAGTGGTGTTGTTGTATGTAAAGTATATGTTTTTTCCTTTTTGCATTATTGGTAAACTTGATTTGAAAGGAGAAGGAAGATTGCTTATAGTTGGGTTTTCATTCTTTCTTATCCTTTGTAAAATTACTCAAATAGTAAACTTTCATTAAGTTGTTATCTCATTTAGAAAGAAGATATGTATTGCAAACACTACAAAATTCCTTGCTTAAGAGAGGAAATTACTACTCCTTTAGTTATGAAATTTCCTCCAAAACCTCGATTCTATCAAACTCTTATATTTTTCAATATACCTCTATTCAACTAACTTTAAATTTTAATGATTATTTAAGATAAGATAATGCAAAAATATACAATTATAATTATATATATAATTAAATAACTTTTATATTGAAAAATCCCTATACATAACCGACGACTTTATAATACAAATTTTTTAATATAAAAAGGGGTTAAATGATTTAGGTTTGCCTCGTGCGCCCTAGGCAATGTCATATAAATAAAAACAAAATGGGTGGGTGTAGTGCCCTCACCCATATCAGCCATGGGCCGTGGTATTTAACCTTGCACCATATAAAAATGGCCTCGGCCTCCACTTTAAATAAGAATTGTGTATCTTATAAATTCAACCAAGATGTTTTTAAATAAGCATTATATATATATATATATATATATATATATATATATATATATATATATATATATATATATATATATATATATATATATATATATATATATATATATATATATATATACAACCAGTGCCATTAATTATCAATTCAAAACTTTGTTAACTTGACATTCAAACATAAAAAAACAAATGCAAAAATATTGTGTGTATACACACACACAAACACATTGAAAACCTAAACCTATGTATAAAATAAATATAGCAAAAATGCCCATACCCAAATAGGGTAAACTCAAGAAAAAAATTACAATAACAAATAAAATGTAAAGCAAACCCTAGGAGAGGGATGCAAAACAACTCCCCAACATGTGAGTATCCATCCAAGAGCAATGAGCAACCTTCCATGGCCTCCATGCTCCCAAAACCTACAAAACAAAAATGAGATGGATTAGGGAAAAAGTGAATAAAAGAGAACTCATAAGGATTTTAGGGCATCATTAATCCAATGGCCCAAAATGACTTGATCCAATGGTGGAGGATGAACCCTACAACTTTAAGTGATGGGGATTTTTTGGGAATGGGATTAAATAAATATGGTATGGGTAATATGTGAATGGGGCCACTTAAGGGTATTAGAGAGTTAGGAGTAAATTGTGGCCCTTATTGTTATAGATAAATGATTTTATAAATGGATTTGACTTTAAGGATTAATTAATTGATCTTATACATGGGCAACTAGATAATGCTATAAAAGAATTAAATTATTTGAACTTAATTATATGGTTAGATAACTAAATAATGGAATAGGGTGCTAAGTTGTTAGAGAAAATAAAATTAAATCAATTTAGGAAATGATTGAACCATGAACTTAAGGAATTTTGAATGGGTAAACAATGGGATTAATGTTGTCATTATTTAAATAATTATAATAATGGGATGCAGAGAAGAGGTATGATGATTCCAAATTGGTGTGTTTTATGCAAAAAGAATAATGAATCGGTTCAACATATTTTTATGCACTGTCCTTTCTCCCAGAAAGTTATGGCTCATATTTTGAATTTTTTTCAAATAGTGTGGTTCTTACCAGAGACTTTTGCTGACTGGTATGAACAATGGGTTAGTCCTTTTGTTTCTTTGAATCTGTCTAAGGCCTGGAGTTTGGTTTTGCCTCATCTCTTGTGGGGAATTTGGCTTGAACGGAATAGTAGAATTTTTAGAGAAAAAAAAAAAACCCTGATAGGGTGGGAAGTGTTATTCTGAGAGCTTTGAGAAATAATATTTATATAGTAAATATTAAGGAGAAATGGGGATTACCTTACCATGAGCAAGAAATTATTCTTTCTTTAGGAATGATTGTGAAGAATTATTCTATGGCTAAGATTATGGAGAGAAGAAGTGTAAAATGGACTACTCCTTCTGATGGGTGGCTGAAGCTAAAATTTGATGGTGCTGCTAAGGGGAGTTTGGGGTTAGCGACGGTTGGGGAATTATTAGAAATGAAATTGGTAAGATGGTGGTTGCTTATGCTGAGGCCATTGGTAATAAATCTAATAACTATGCAGAGGCCTATGCTATGTTAATTGGGTTACATTGGGAAAAGTCCTTACATATCAAAAAGCTTTATGTGGAAGGAGATTCCCAATATATTACTAATGTAAGGAATGGTAAGGTAAGACATCATATTGATATAGATCCCATTATAAGGGATGCAAAATCTATAATGTCAAGTTTTGAAGATATTATGTTTAAGCACATGTTTTAAGAAGCAAATGAATGCGCAAACACGTTAGCTAATTTTGGTATGTTAGCTAATCATAAAAAATGGTGGCGGGATGAGGGAGGGTTACCGCAAAGTACAAAGGACAAACTTTATGTAGAAAGGAGGATTCGTGCTTGAGTTTGGGAGCTGTGATTTGGGAAATAAATTCATCGCGGGTGTATTTATCCTTTCAAATCATTAGTCCGACTGCCATGGGTGGGAGTTGGCTTTTAAAACGTCTAGTTAAGAGTTTTGGTATGTATCTGCTTTCCTTTTTAGAAGGAAGACAAAGATGGGGGTGCTAGGGTTAGGGTGGAGCCGTCATCCTCTTCTTGTCCTGTGAGATGCTTTTATTTGGGGTCTGTTCAAAGAGGGTGGTATTTCCTACTTTATTCAAATTTTGAGGGGTTCGGATGATGTTATTTCATGAGAGTTTTCTCTATGCTTTGGAATAAGGGTCTGGTTTCGATGAGAGGGGTAAGTTTTTTAGTGTCTAAAGATTTAATTGGAAACGTAACCAAAATGGATTGTGAAGGTAGCAAAGTTTATAAGGATAGATCTCGTCTTCAGGAAGAGGTACATATTTTCTTGGAAAATGAGGAAAGAATTTGTTTTATGGAGGATGGAATTGCTCGTAACTCTTTTCCAAGTTCGGTGGGTAGAGGTTTGTTTTCATCTTATGAAATATATTACGTTGGATGGCAGATACAAGAAGGTACATTCTCAACATCTTATGTTGCTAAACCATTTCAGGTGAAATAGAAAGATTAGTATTCTATTTTATATTTTCAACTCTCTAAGTGCCTCTGTTAAAAAATTCAAAGAGAAGAAAACTGAGTTGATTTTGCATCAAGGTTTAATTATGTTGTTGGTTAGAGCTGGAAAACCTATTCTGAATACTAAGGGGGTCAGTGGGCATCTGGGTAGTGATTGGGAAGATTACATTCCATTGGCTGATTGAGCCAAACTTTTGAAAATCAAGGAGAGGGTTGTGAAGGAGCTAAATGCAGTGTCGGCTTTGCAGGATTTAGCTGGTGAGGAGGTGGAAGAAGGGGAGAAAGATTCAGTTTTTGTTTTTTTGGCTAGTAAATTAGAAGCCTTGGAAGAATTTGTAACCCAAGTAAAATCTTAGAACAAAAATTTGCTTAGGGGAGTGTAGAGGTCAAACGGGGAGATCAGAGCTTTGGAGAATAGGGTGGATACCCTTCAAGGTTTGGTGGCGAGTGTTACAATTAAAAAGAGACAATTGATCATTTCATCCTCTAAGGAGGAAGACAACTATGTGGGAGGTGTGGAAGGAGCTGGGCCAAGCTCTCATACCAGGGCCAGGACTAAATAGGTCCTTTTGTGGCCTTTGTGCTGACTGGTGGTTTTTTGTATAGCTATTTTTGTTGGTTTTGGTTGGGCTTTTTGTGGATCAATTTTTCTCGTTGATCCTGCCTTTTTTTCTTTTTGTTTGGTTTTTTTGATAGATATTAAGTATCGTTTGAAACTTATTGTAATATATTTTTGTAATTGGTCCTTTGGAGCCTTTTTCCAAAATATTATCTATAAAAAAATAAAAAGGAACCTTATTAATGGGAATTAATTTAAATGTAGTTGGTATTTATAACCCTTGCAACCTTTTTAAAACAAAAAAAAAAATCGTAAACTTTTCCCAATTAAATTGATAGATTTGGTGTGGTTTTGAATGTTGAAATTTGTGGGCGTTATATTGTGCTCGCTGATTTTAGGTATTCCCCATGTCTTTTTAATTCATTTTAAATGCATGAACACAATAGAATATCTTGATGTATAAGGTCAACTATTTTGAAACATAAATGATCAACTATTATCTACCTACTTAACTACTCCCCATTATTTAAAGTCAAAATATAACAACCACAAATGTTTAATACAAAATATATCTTGAGATAGGTTGTGGCTATAAAAAGAGGCATTAGGAGTATCTCGCTTCATCACGGGATGGTTTACTATAACCTTATTTGTCCAAGAATTTCTATAAAGGACATCATAGATAATGGTTTTAAATAAACACTTTTATTGATAATTATATAAAGTTGCAAGAATTTAGTTTCCTACTTTCCATTACTCTCCATTGTACTACTCTAAGACTTTTTTTCTTATATGTATAAGGTCTATTTTTAAGTATCTCAACTTTATCCTTTAGTTGCTAATTTTGTTATAGTGTTACCAAAAATTATTATTCTACTTTTTTATTGATAAATGAATTGGATACTATCATTTTTAATCTCCTTACTCTATAATGGTAGATTTTAGAAGGATATTTTTCAACATTTGATAGAGGACGAAATTCTAGTCATTAAATCATGTAATTTGGGTATTATTTAGTCCTGGTATCATACTACTATTTATATGGTTTTTGAGTGAAAAAAATACTAATTGAACCATGTCCTTTGGCCATTTTACTTTGCTTTATGTTGTCGGGTTCCTAACTTTCACATGTACTTTCCCAATATATTTTTCCACTCTACATTGTTCTTATCCCCTATTGCGGCTCCCATTTAGAGGCCTAGACCGAGGCATCCGGGGCGCCCGATTCTTTTACACTTTTCTCTCTTCTTTTGGGCACTTTCGAGCCATTTGAGCTTACCATATTTTTAGTCATCGACATTTTCAAGTTTAATTACAAAATTGAAATAGGAGAACCATATAAATATAAAGTTATGAGACTATAATGAGTGACCAAGCACTAAGAACTAGTATCACCACCGAGGTTACATCCATCCAAGGAATCTACAACTCTATTTGAATCCATCTAGCTCCATTATCAAGGATAAAGGCCGGTTAATCTACATCACACTTCATATTCTAGGGAGTTCATTATATTCCATACACCATTTACTTACATTATACCTCTAGTTATTACTCGCTACTCACAAAGTGTGATTGACACAAGAGCACCTGTGGCACGATTCACACATACACACCTAGAAATTAATTTGAGTATGAAATGTAGTGCAAGTGCTCATTTATTAAGTCCACCATTGTGCCACTTGAGGATGGTACAACCCATTCATATGCATCTTTATTTTTATGGTTTTGATGTTTGGCTTGTGGTTTACTGGTGTTCTCTCCATCCCTAATTATCGCAACATCTAGTGCATTTGGTGACATACATGTGACAGAAGTGAAGGCTTCACATCATTTAATGACTCAATAAAATTGGGTTTTGACCTCCTTCACAAATCGGGTTCCCATAACTTATATTAGGATGCCCTGTGCACCCCATCATTCTCCAAGTGCCTTAATATGCTTAGAAAACTCAGATTTGAACTTTTTTGAGCCTCGGTGTAGTCGTTTCCTCCTTTTATTTATCCAATTTTCACTACGACACGGTCCCATGTCATCTATGAATTAGCTAAGGCCTCTCTAATCATTCATTGCACGTCTAGGGTTTCATATTTCATTTTACTTAGTTTCTTGGATCGTCTCCTTACTTATTTAGATTTTATTTACTACTTTGCATAACATTAGATTAAACTAAATATAGGCCCCATATTCCACTTTAGTTTAATCATTTTGGTGAACCCGTTGCTTTCACGATTAGGATCCTCATTTTTCCTCTATCATGGCTCCCAAAGTTATGCAAGTTTATTTATACGATTTCTCAAGATGCTTCCCAATTTCAAGTGCTACTCTACCAAAAGCCCTAGACACCACGTATCTTCATAAAGATACCCCACCACACAAAATAAGTCCTATGTTTGATCATTTATCTGATGACCCTAGTCCTCATGATCCTTCATCTAATCAATCCATATTGGAGTAAACTCAAGCTTTGCATTCTTTATTTCAAGACAAATTTAAGGCTATGGAAATCATAATTATATCTCTCAAATCTGAAATCAAACATCTTAAAGATGTTTCTCAGGCTCATGTTTGTTATCCTTCTAGATTTCATTCTCATTCTATGTATACTACATGTGCTCATATCGGTGATCCTCATGTCATACCATTATTAGAGCCTCTCATCCTTGATCACAATACTAAACAACATGACCTTCTTCTTATGAGTTCTTTAATCGACACTTGATCAATTTACCACCTATTCATTAATACCCTCCTTATTGAATAACAAAGTATCAAGGGTTTCCATATTGTAACTATCATCGAATCAATGAAAACAATGAAAATGATTACCACACTTTACAATGGAGAATCAAACATATTGATTGTCATAGCTTTATCTTATTCACTACACAACATTCTATTGCATGCCCATCTACAACTAATACTTCCACATGGGCTCCTAAATATTTTCCTCATGTGTCAAATGCACATCATACCACCATTTCTAATGTGCCTTCTTTGGAAAGTCAAGCACCGCCTAAGAAACCGCCTCTCAAGATCAATATAGAACCTCCTCCTCTCAAGGCATCTACAACATTACCAAGTCAAAGAATGCAACCACCTCTCAAAATTCATCTTACTCAACCTCCTTTGCTACCAATTCAACCTAAGTAACCTCCTCTAAAAATCAGTTCAACACCTCTTTCTACTGGGACTACTACACCGTTACACAATAATACACCACTTCAACATCCAATTGTTTTTGACAAAGAAACTACTTCTCCTACTAATGGTCAAGACACATTTCAAATTCCACCACCATCGCATGGTCCTACTATTACTTTTTCCCAACATTCTTCCATCACTTCACGCAAACTTGGTCTTTGGTAGGAGACTCTTGTCACCTCATTACCTAATGACATACTCTTGCGCTCCAATTCACACTTGACTGTTGAGGGCATACTACACATGAACCCCACACACTGCACATTCGACACTACACATTACGTATATTCACACATGTTGCATCTAGCCCATTACATCTTGTATTTTTATGCATCATTTATGTCTTGACATCTATGCATTTACACATCATACCTACTCTACACACCATACTAGTATTCATCATACATGTCTCACACTCCTATTTCTATTAGTTTAGCATTACATCCTCCATCATTCTACATACAACATAACGGGCACTTCACACTATTATTCTATCTACCCACCTTGCATTGCATTGTATACATCACATATTTACACATTTTTTTCTTCACATGGTTGTCTCTTATCATCACATATACTACATCTCCTCATACACGCTAGACTCGCTACCTTATGATGCACTCTAGTTCCTCGGTCAATATTCGAATGCCAAGGGTTTACAAATAAAATGGACCTTATCATACTCAAAAGCTCATCATTCATCCCTCTATCATGTGAAAATCCTACGTTAGTGACATACATTATAGGCTAAATGGTCACCTATCCCATCATCTTATAGTGGTATACACTTTATACTACATCGCCACTCCTTTATTTATCTTGTAGTGATATATGATTTAGGCTAAATCATCACTCCTTCGATCATATTTTCGTGATATAAGCTTTGACTATAGAGCCACACACACATTATCTCTAGGTCACATATCATCAACTCACATACACACTCATCATAGCATGTTTCACACAACACATTATTCAACCATTTCTTGATGACGCACTCTCGTTTATTGTTTATTGTTGAGTGCTTAGGGGAAAACTAAATGAACATCATGTATACAAATCCATTCACTCGGGGAATGTAGATCCTATCATCCATCTTGCATTCCATTCCATCCATCCATAACATGTTGCATATCCTGGTTGTTTTTACTATTGCTTGCATTTTCTTGTTCATGTTCATTTTATTACACATATATATATATATATATATATATATATATATATATATAATGTATGTATGTATGTATGTATATATATATATATATCTTGTATGTAATTATCTTTACCATGCACACATGTGTGTTTACATCATGTTCTAGTTGTGATCATGTTGGTTGGATATTTTTTAGGCCAAAATATGAGGTTCAACCACAGACACGGGATCAAATCCCTCCTCGGAGACAAGTGAGGCAGCACTGCTTATTGCGATCTAAAACTCAACATAAATGATATGTACCATATTCAAACTATTCTAACCATTGGGGTTGGAATACAATCCTGAAATCCATATCAACACGAGATGGAGATGTTACAATTCGGATAAAGAAGAACTTAGAAGGAAAATATAATAGACGAAACAAAGCGGGAAGGGAATTAGAGGAACGTTTTTCTTTCAAGCAAACACAGATCAATAAATACTTATATGAGTTTTAGATAATGAGTGTAATTATTTGAAATGATTAAAATAATCAAGAATACTAAACAAAAAATAGATTAAGATATTGGACGTAAGAACAATCTCTCAAGATAGATGAATCCCACAACACAAAGTTTGCAAAATAACACCTGTTTATATTCCTCAATGATAAAAAAAGAAAATACAAAGTTTTTCTTCTTCTTCACAATAGCTCCTAATATCCTAAAAATCTCTCCCTTTGCAATACAAAAGCATCCTTTATTTATAATAAAAGGGCAGAGAGAAAATAGGATAAATCCTAGAAAATAGTCCTTTAACAAGAGTCCTAATTTGCTTGACTCTCACGCAGGAGAACAAGTCAAAATTTTCTTCCTATGTGATGAAACGAAAATGAAAAATACATGACAATTTGTTGATAGAAATGACATGAAACATTATGCTTATTTTGTTTCATCATCCTTGTCTTCCTCCAGTAAATCCTGCTTGTCTCAAAATTATTAGAACTTCCAGATTATGCCCTATATCTTAGCTTCATCTGGCGCACTAGAATAATCACTTAGAACCTCGCAAGTTTCCTGAGTGTCACTTGTGTTACCAGGAATTTTCTTCAATCTCTTGTTGAGTTTCCTTAGTGATTCCAAAACATTCTTGATCCTTATGAACTTATCAATGATTGTTAGATCGAAGACGGAAGCTAGTTTGTGCTGAATTGATTCTTGAATTTGTTTATAGAGATCATCAACAAGTAGAATATTCGATCTTTCATCCAACACCTTGGCGAAGATCCTGGACAACTCCTCTTCTATGTCATTGGTGGCATCAACCAACTGATCTCTAGATTCCCTTAACTTGCTGCAAGCTTCACTGAGAATCTTTATCTTGAATCTAATGGCTTTGGCTAGCTAGAAATGCTTATCTCCATGCGAAATGATTCCTTCTTCCATTAAGATCCAAGATGGAACCTATCTCAGTGCATTGAGAGCCTCAAGAGTTAATTTGAGGTTCCGACCTCCTGTGAAAATTCATCATCCATTTTTCACCATCCTTCTTTATATCCTTCAAGGATTTATAAACCTCTACCATGTCATCAATGACCTTTCTTCCTTGTATGAGTAGCCTCTGGATCCATTCATCAATTGTTCTCCCCTTCTCATTGATCCTTTCAATAACATGTACTAATGAGAAATCAAACCTGATAGGAGTAGGGGTAGAAGATGATGGTGTTGACTGAGAAGGCTTTGAGAGCTTGAGCAATACTTCTATCAACTATTCAACTTTCTCCTTTAGCTCATCCTGCTCACCTTTGTTTCCTTTAGCCCGGCACAACACGTTCATGGCATCCGCGCATCCCTGTTGTTCCCCTTACGTAGTTACCTTTCCAAGATCAACCATTGTAATCTGATAATAAGTAACCGCTATATCCTCCTTGGTTTTATCAGCCACATGAGTGGAAATCTATGCAAACTTATGCCCTGAGGCATCCGCTAAAACCCTTGAAACCATTTTGGGTTTCTTGGCAGATTTGGTAGGAGAGACCTTGAGTGAACTGAAGTCGAAGGCTGGTAGGGGAACTACCACCTTCCTCTTCCTCAGAGTCTAATCAACTAACCATTGAGGTATAGTAGAATAAGTTGCCCCTATCTGAGGTGTTATGGTTACATTTGTAGGTAGAGGAAGGTTTACTTATGGAGTGGTGATGACTGCAAGTGTGGTAATTGTGGGGATAGACTCAAGGAATGAAGATGTGGAAGGGGGAGGCATATCTATAGCCATCTTAGGTCTAGCAGAGAGAGGTGAGAGGTTATAGAAGATGCTAGACATGGCTGATGAAAGTGGCATAGAAATATGAGATGAGGGAGGTTGGGAGAGAGGAGGTAAAGACTCTAAAGTCAAAGATTGAGAAGCAAGAGAAAGACTTACCTCCGATGAGCAATCAACAAAAGGAGAAACAAGAGGTTGACCAACCTCGACTTTTGAAAGAAGTTTTCCTTGTTCTGGTGGAGGAGGTGAATCTAATATCTCAACTATTTTTGAAGGAGTAAGCAGATGATTTGGCCCTTGATTTTCTCCTTTTCGACAAACTTAAATTTTATCTACCTCTTGGTAGGGATTTTATCCTTTTCTTTCTCTCCCTTGGAGGGTCCCTCTTCTAAAGTAGCTATTTTTGAAAATCTCTTTTCCTTATAACCCATTCCCAAGAAATTATCCATGCCTTGAAAGTACAGACAAGAATCTAAGCATCCCTTTCAGCGATAGAAGCTTTTTCAACAATGGACCAATCAATGGCTAGGAATCCGAGTTGGTCTCCATCTGACTATTCGTACCTAGTGTCAGAACACTTTCATTTTTCTGTGGTGCCTTCAGAGATATCAACTAGATATAACATTTGAATTTCTCCAAGTTTCAATATGCTATTGTCTTTTCTTCAGATGGCAACTTCATCTCAAAGATCAATCCATATGTCTTCCACATGGGGCACATGCAGATACAAGGTTCGATATGCCTTGAGGACTCCTCGGATGTCGAATCCCTCCCTGAACTTCATATGTTTCTTCAATTTTTCCTAAAGCTCATGTACCATGTTCTTAGCTTTAACCTTCGTAGAACATGTATACCTTCCAATGGAAATAGGGAAGGAGACAATGGCCTTGTGCCTACTTTGTTGGAACATGTGGAAATCCAATAATTGTCTGACTAACTCCACAAGGATGAGTTTGTCACTGGGAAAATGGAAAGGGTTACCTTGGAACTTTACCACCCGAAGATAGGTGAACTTCTTGAATTATAAAAAGATGCAACCCCATTTTGACACTTCGACCCATGCCTCATCAGAAACCCTTCTTTTCTTAGATCAAGATCCAACTTGTAAATGTTTTCATAGAAGAAGGCATCGTTCACTCTTCTATATTGGTCTTCAGACCCTTTTATTTTCAGCTGAGGGAAGTATCGATATATGTGTTCCATTTCTCGTTTCCCTTTGTATATAGCCTTGGGTAGCTTCTCATACTTGCTATTGCATAGGTGACGTATGACATCATATAGAACTTGCTGGTAGACAATAATGTTTTCATTTGGGAGTCTATCTCGTCACTTATTAGGCTACCCCAATCAATCCCTTGGTCATTCTTCTTTATGATGACCATGAGGTGTACATCCACCCTTGGAATTATTTTTACTCTGGGAGCCCAAATAATTGGCTCGGAGGGTGATAATATCGTTGACTTCAAAAATAAAATAAGTTATAGGGACCGACTTTGGAAACCTAGAAGCAATTTGGGGCTTAGCCTTGATAAAGAACTTCTTATTTATGTGCTTGATGCAATCATCCGATCTTTGTCCAGGCCTTTTGTGCTGATTTAAGGTCTAAATCAACATATTCCTCAAAGTTGGGAAACTTTAGGAGTTTATCAAAGTAATCTCTATAAAATTTCACTATAGAATCCCCTGCTTGATTTCTTACTGAGCAAGAGGGTGAGTCATAGTTAGAAGCGTAGGCTAGGATGAATTCATGGCATTGAGCTGATATTGGAAATCCTTCTGCAAGAGGGAGACCACTGCTGACTATCAAATTCATTCAATAATTCTGAGAAGAATGCTCAATTCTTTTCCAGAAGTCTTCCATATCTATATTGTTGAGCTCTATGTCTCGGATGCCATAATTGCACTTACATAAGAAGAAGACTCCATCTTTTGATACTTATACTTCAGCTTTCCTAACTTATCCTTAGATTGGCTGGGGTATGACATGAGGAGTCTCAAAGAAGAAATGCCTTGATGATTTCTAGAAGAATAATCCAGCTTGAAAGTTTGTTGGACAAGTGCATGCACGGACCGCCACACTATTCAGATTTGTAAACTTGCAAACCACCTTCAAAACTTGACACAAAGGAGTGTATTTCGGAAGTCAGGACATGTTGAGCATCAATGAAAACCCAACACAATGCAGAAGTGAGGAAGTGTTGGAGAAGTATGAAACCTCAACACAATGGTGGAAACTAGAGGATGTTGAGCGGTAGAAATACCTAACAAAGCTGTGGATCTTGATGGATGTCGAGCAACTAGCAAAACACGAAACGAGGCGGAAAGGGCAAGATGTTAAACACCATGCAAAACCCAAAACAAGTATATCAGGTTTTTGACACTGTCGAACATGAAAACTCCTACCTCATGATCACTTAGGAATTTTCAGAATCACTATGAAATCTACAAGTTACAACTTATGGAAAATAAGTAAATATCTTAGGGGTAAATTTCAAACAAGAGCCTTCATGGAAAAATACAAGAAACAAGGAAAACAACCTAGAACCCTAAAATGGTAAATAAGAAGGAAAATAAATGAAAACCCCAAGAAAACACTTCACAAATAACCCAAAAGCTTCTAAAAAGAAAGAAGAGAAGAATACCTTCAACTAGATTGAAAAATGATTAAAAAAATGGCTGGTGAAATCAATCGGGAAGCTCAATCGGGTTTGGAGGTAGAGGAAGCATCAACGAAAATCCAACGCAGAAAAAATGAATGGTAACAAATGACATGGAAAATATGACTATTTATAATAACCTAGCATTAATTACACCTCATTTGACATGTGTGCCAATTACTAGACAACTAGACATTAATGACATGTCATCATGCTTGGAGTGTCCGAAAAACCTGATACAAAGGATAAAGACTCAATTCAGGTTTTAGGTTTCAGGAAACATTAGACAAGATGCATGACTTTTTAGATGCTTCTAAGTCCGAAATCCTGACACAAAGGCTTCATTCGGGTTTTGGTTTCGGGAAACAAACGACATGAAACATGCGTTTGGAAAAACATGTTCCGATGCTTGGAAGTTACGAAAACCCAACAAAAAGGACTTAGGCAATTTAGGTTTTGGGTTTGGAAACATCAGACATGTAACATGCAAGAAACATGCTTTCATGCAATGAAAACTGGAAAACCTAAAAATCTCCTTCAAAGGGAAATTTTAAAGAGATTTGTCCAAAATTTTCCTATGGTTATCTCTTTTTAGCTAGAATCACTAAAATGAGATAACAACTAGCTCCAGTTGGGGACTTTCTTTGAGACATCAAAGGAAGAGAACTCATGTATCAAAAAAATTTATCCATTGGGCTACAGATTCAAAAGAAGAAAAACCAAAAAAAAACAAACAAAGAAAGAAAGAAATAAAGCAAACACACAATGAAAATAAATTATAATACAGTGCAAGAGAGCATCTTACATTACTGATGGAACAACTTTAGATGTTGGCCACTGAAAGGTAAAGGGAGCAACTCTCCATCAAGATATGATAGATAGAAGCTATTTTCACCGTTCAGCTGATGGATTTTGAAAGGACCTTTCCATAAAGAATCGAACTTGCCATGCATCCCTTTCTGTTCCCTTCTCTTATCCTAGAGAAGTACTAGATCTCCAATCTAGAAATCACGTTGCTTTGATTTTTGTCAAATATCTTTTTAACTTTTCTTTGATGATCTACAATGCGATCCACCACCTTGCTCCATTCTTCTTCTATCCTGGCTAGGTACATTATCCTTTTCTTAATGGAACTTTGAAAAGTTTCATCCTCAATTTCTTTAGCCAACCTGTAAGGTGGCAATTCTCTGAGAGATAGGAATATCATCATCAATTCCATACAAAACACGGAATGGGGACATTCTAATAGATCACTTAGGAGTAATCTAATCTACCCATAATGCATCATACAATGCTTTGTGCCATGTCCTCGGATTCTCATCAACCAACTTTCTCGATTATGGTCACTAGGTTTTGTTGCTCGATTAAACGACCATTGCCTTAGGGTAATAATCATATGAATGAGCCAATGTGACCCCAAATCCATAGAAAAATTCTATCAACTCATGTGATGAGAAATTGGAAGCATTTTCAACAACGATCTTGTGAGGCACACCGAATCTAACAATTATACTCTCCTTTAGAAAGTTGCACTTTTGACTTTGGAGGTTGCACGCTTGATTAGCGCAACTTCCATCCACTTGGTGAAATATTCTATGGTGGTGAGCACATAATTATCACGGAACTAGAGGCAAGATTCAAGTACTCAATGAAATCAATTCCCCATTGGTGAAAAGGTTCTTCAATTATCACAGGCTTCAAGGGAAGAGCTGCCAGCTTAGGATGACCAACAAAATGTTGACAAGCTTCACACTTAGCCACCCATTCTAGCTGAATCTCGAAAGAGAGTAGGCCAATAGTACCTGGCCCATAAGATCTTGTAAGCTATCATGGAGGAAGAGAAATTTCCTCTGCATGCTAGATTGTGGAAGGATTCTAGCAACCTTATCTGCTGAGACTTATCAACACAACGCAGGAATACACCATCAATACCCTTCTTGTATATACCATTATCCCAAAGAATGTATCTTGCGGACCTTAATTTAACTGTCCTCTTTTATTTTTGGATTAAATTTGGGGACATTTTCCATAAGTTAAAAATAAAGTGATATCTACATACCATTCATCGGTTTTGCTCACAAAAAAAAGCACAATGTGCGCTTCTAAAGAAGTATCTTTAGTCTCCTCGCATTTTGTCTCGAATTGTTTTTACGATCAATTAGCACATGCCTCTTCCTCATACCAACTTGGTAGGTATGATGTCCAATTCATATTCTTGGACTTTGGATATCAAGTTACCCCATTGACTACCCAACTCTTGTTGAGTCAAAATGGACTTAAGCTGCAATATCACGGAACAAGAACGAGAGTGTGAGGACTCAACACATAATACCTAAAATGCTTCTTGCACTCACCACTACATAAGCATGTTTTTCAATTTCTGACATATTCAATTCATGTTCCTTTAGTGGGAAAATCATGAAAGCAATGGGAGCTACGATTCCTTCTTCATTCTCCTACATCAAGATGGCTGATATTGTATGTGCAGAAGCGTAGCTGTACATGATGAAATCCTTCTTGAAGTTTGGGAATACCATAATAGGACCATGAGAAATTACTCTTTTGACTTCTTTGAAAGCAAGATTCCTTTCAGTGCTCCATCAAAATGGAGTTGTACCTTTCATCATTCAAGGATATCCTTGGTTTTATCTCGGAAATTCAGGTACAAACCTTCTCAAGAAATTAACCTTTCCAAAAAAGGAATGCACCCTAGTTTTACTTGTAGGTAGGGTAAGGCTTTGAATGGCCTTCACCCGCTTTGGGTCAATCTTGGTTCCTTCTTTAGTCATGATATGACCCAGCAACTTACCCTCTATTACTCCAAACATGGACTTTTTAGGATTTAATGAAATCCCATGATGCCTGCACCTTAAGAGTACCTGCTCTAGGTGATCATAATGATCACTTTGCTTCTTAGAGAAAACTGTCAAGTCATCCAAATATACAACTATGAATTTTCCCATAAAATCTCTAAAATATAAGTCCATATCTCTTTAAAACATGGCTTCGATGTTAATCAAACCAAAAGGCATCCTCTTTGAAGAAAAGGTCCCCCGTGGGGTGGTGAATGTTGTTTTATGTTGATCCTTAGCGGTTACCTCGACCTGATTATACCCCAAAAATCTGTCAAGCATGGATAACATTTCTAATCCAGTGACAGTCTGCAATACTTGGTCCATGATAGGCAATGGGTAATTGTCTTTCAATGAAGACTGATTAAGGTTTTGAAAGTCAACACAAATTTGGATCTCACCATTCTTCTTTTTGATGGGGATGATGTTAGCAACCCAGGTAGAATGATGGATTGGAAAGATAATCCTTGCATCTAACATCTTTTGAATTTCTACAAGGATAGTCTCTGAGATCTTTGGGTTGTAATGCCTTTTCTTTGCACTGTAGGGTTTGACCTCGGACTTCAAAGGGGTGCTATGTTACACATCCTTGGGCTTGAAAGACTTCAGATCTGAATAGGACCATGCAAGGCGTCTGCATATAATTTCAAGAGTGAAGTGAATCTTTCTTTCTCCTCAAGAGAACAACATTTTCCGATGTTTACCATCTGGGGTTGGTCAGAAGAGCCTAGTTTAACTTGATCTACCTCTGATGAGGAAGCACCTTCAGCTTACCTTTTATTTTGAATAAAACGGTCATGTTTGTCAAACAGACCTTCCAGAGAAACCAATCCCTTCAGAATCTTATTGCCTTTGAGTTGGATGAATTCACCATCAATCTCTTGATATGAATTCGAGATGGAATCATGGAAATCTGATTTTGATCCTTCAAAATAAAGCTCGCTAAAATTATCATCTTTCTCAAGAAAAGACAATAACTATTGATCATCATTAAACACTTGCTAATGTGCTGAATTATCTGGAACACTTGGACGATACACAATCTCAATGGTATACTTGTCCTATTTGAACTTTGGGTGAGGAAGGAGAAGAGATGCAAACATGGCTAAAGAATCAGCTTTATCATTGTAATCTCTCAAAACTACCTTAATGGAAAAAGCATCAAAGCATTCTATGTTGTCCCACACCTTGTTCTTGTAATGTCTTAGACGATCACTTTTACCCGATAGATCCCCTTACTTGGTTTACAATCAACTCAACATCTCCCGCACTTTAAGATTTTGGATTCCTTTTTCCTTTCCATTTCTAATCCCAATAACAAAGATTTGTATTTGGCCGTGTCATTAGTATTGTGTTGTAACTTGAAGGTGAAGGGAAAGATCTTGAAATTTGGAGATATAAGAACTACACTAGCGCTCGACCTAGTAGTTAAAAATGGCTCTCGTCGAACTAATGGTCCAAACAGAATTAGGATCTTCTTTCTTGATTTCTATGGAAGGCACCTCGACGTCATGAAATAATTCCCCAAGCCTGCATCTTCAAAGAGAATTTGAGCTTTGGGGTCATCTAATTTAGTGACCTGTGTACTTTGCTTGTGCTTCGGGGTGAAGGACACGATGAACTCCATTCACTGGAATTTTAGCTTTAGTCCAATCCATGTTGATTTATCCTCTAACATCTTTGCAAAAACCTCTTCCTAAGAGAATTCCATAAGCAGTTGGGATATCAGCAACTAGGATAGTCATTTGTACTCTCTTTTCAAGGAATGAGACAAATGCAAATTGTGCATCTTGATTTGGCCAATCAAGGGGACTTGTTTAGTTTCCATGGAGTAACACCACCCATAATATTTATTTAAGGTAAGTCCAAGGGCATGGGCTACTTTTACGGGCATTACGTTATCATAGGCTCTGAGTCAATCATGCAATTGCTTTGAGTTTAAACTTGTTTATAAGTAAGGATAAATAAAGCAGTTCAATCTTTCTGAAGGAGCGGTAGAGGTCATATTCCTCGAGGTAAATTTGAGTGGGGCTAGGAAAATGCCATTTGAAGATGAAGGGATAGCAGCCTTGCTTCTAATGAATTTGGAAAGTTTCTCAAATTGCTTAGGATTCGATTTGAAGGTACTCGGCTTCGACATCCGGATCTTAGTTTTCTTTGCATGATCAATAATGTCAAAAGCGTTATATGAAGGAATGATGGTGGGCTCGGCCTGGTTACACCGGTCCGAGCCGAGGTCTTGGTCTTTGGGGTAGGGGAAAGAGAGTTAGAAGATGAAGTTACCTTTTAGTTTACACCTTTGAGATAGGAGATCCTCTTTTAGCCATAACCACGGGAGCTTCTTTACCTTTCTCCTTAGATCCTTCAACCGACTTTACGGGGTTACGGGACCGAGATCGAGTGAAGGCTGGAAATGATTGACCATCATTCTCACATTCATCTTCCTCATATTCCAAGTACCCAATATTGGAGTCGTCAGCTGAATCATTGAAAGACTCATCAGCATATCTGAAGCTTCAAAAGATTCATAAGAATTTTGATCTTCTGGTTCTTCATCATCCTCAACTATTTCCATTGTTGCATTGATAGGAGGAGCTTTAATGGCTAGCCTGGTGGGAGCAGAAATCAACTAATTCTTTTCTCTTGTGGGAGCACCATTGGTATTGTTGAAATTCCATCTAGGAATATCCTGATAAGGAACGTTGGTCACTTGTTGAGACATTTTTTTCTTCAAAGTGATCAAGTCATTGGCCATCCTCGAATCATAGGATCAGTAGTACTTTGAGAAGAACTCTAATTTTTAGGCTTAGATGACTCTCTTCTGATTTTTCTGGACAGAATGAGATCATCTTCTATTTCAGTGGTTGTAGCTTGAGCAGTGGCCAAATTGGGGATAAAAAACCTTATTAATAAGAAGCTCACATCAGGGGGCTGAGCGTTGATGAAGAAACACTTTTGATTTTCAAGGGTGGGAATGGCTAGATCTAGAATCTTATGAATCAGCTTGTTGAACTTGGCTATGAAGTCTTGCATGGGTTCATAAGACTCGTTCTTCATATGTGTAAGTTGGACTAAAAAGGCATGAGAATCTTGATTGGTTTGAACCTTGCTTCAAATACGAGATCTCATGGTAGCTCGATTGATAATGCATGCATTCGGAAGATGGTATAACCATTCTATTGCTACACACCATGCAATGTTTCAATGAAGAGTCGAACAGAGACATCCTCATGAGCTACTCCAAGGACGTCGCATGCTACAAAGAATGAAGTGATGTGTTAAGTGGGGTGCTACTTCCCATCACCGTTGAACTTAGGAATATTCTTACGAGACCCATGTGGTAGGTCATGCAATGGTGGAGCTAGGGAAAGAGGACCAATAGCCGCACCCCGAGGAACAAAGGTTGTCTTTGTCATCCTTCTACATGAAGTTTGCACAGGAATCTGAGTATCAGACAAGAATAATGCATTGTAGGTTACAGAAGCTTCTTATTCTTGAGGAACCTGATTTCTTCGGATAGGCGAAGAACTTCTTTCTCGACTAGATACAACACTTTCGGAGAAAGTCTAAAATTATGTTGTTGCAGCGGATCAAAAAGATCGGTTTCACCTGGATCAGCTTGACCAAGTGAAGATATTTCTAGAAAGCTTGGCTGGAAAATGGATCTGCTGAAAATAAGGAAAATACGGAGTTCTTTGACACCAATAGGGTAAGCTTAGTCTTATCAATCCGTATTCCCAGTGGAGTTTCAAAAACTATTGGTTGGATATTATGTCAAGACAAAATATGAGGTTCAACCACTGTACATGGGATCAAATCCCTCCTCAAAGACAGGTGAGGAAGCTTGTTTATTACTGATCTAAAACTCAACAGAAATGATATGTATAATATTCACACTATTCTAACCATTGGGGTTGGGATACAATCATGAAATCCATATCAACATGAGATGGAGATGTTACAATTCGGATTAGAAATAATTAGAAGGGAAAATATTATAGACGAAACAAAGTAGGAAGGGATGAGAGGAACGTATTTTCTTTCAAGAAAACACAGATCAAGAAATACTTATACGAGTTTTAGATAATGAGTGTAATATTTGAAATGATTAAAATAATCAAGAATACTAAACAAATAATAGCTTAATATCTTGGACGTAAGAACAATCTCTCAAGATAGATGAATCCCACAACACAAAGTCTGCAAAATAACACTTGTTTCTATTCCTCAATGATCAAAAAGAAAATACAAATTTTTTCTTCTTCTTCACAATAGCTCCTAATATTCTAAAAATCTCTCCCTTTGGAATGCACAAGCATCCTTTATTTATAATAAAAAGGGTAGAGAGAAAATAGGATAAATCCTAGAAAATAGTCCTTTAACAAGAGTCCTAATTTATTTGACTCTCACACAGGAGAACAAGTCAAAATTTTCTTCCTATGTGTGAAACAAAAATGAAAAAGACATGACATGAAACATTGTGCTTATTCCGCCGTCATCCTTGTCTTCCTCCAGCGAAGCCTGCTTGTCTCGAAATTATTGGAATTTCCCAATTATGCCCTACATCTCAGCTTCATCTGGAACACTAGAATAATCACTTAGAACCTCACAAGTTTCTTGAGTGTCACTTGCATTACCAGGAAGTTTCTTCAATCTCTTGTTGAGTTTCCTTAGTGATTCCAAAACATTCTCAATCCTTATGAACTTATCAATGATTGTCAGATCGAAGACGAAAGCTGGTTTGTGCTGAATTGATTCTTGAATTTTTTTATAGAGATCATCAGTAGGTAGAATATTCAAGCTTTCATCCAACACCTTGGCAAAGATCCTAGACAACTCTTCTTCTATGTCATTGGTGGCATCAACCAACTGATCTCTAGATTCCCTCAACTTATTGCAAGCTTCACTGAGAATCTTTATCCACGAATCTAAGGGCTTTGGCTAGCTGGAAATTCTTATCCCCATGCGGAATGATTCCTTCTTCCATTAAGATCCAGGATGGAATCTATTTGAGAGAATTGAGATCCTCGAGAGTTAATTTGAGGTTCTCGACCTCCTGTGAAAATTCATCATCCATTTTTTCACCATCCTTCTTTATCTCCCGAGGATTTAAAACCTCTACCATGTCATCAATGACCTTTCTTCATTGTAGGAGTAGCCTCTGGATCCATTCATCAACCTGTTCTCCCATTCTCATTGATCTTTTCAATAATGTGTACTAATGAGAAATCAAACACGATAGGAGTAGGAGTAGAAGATGATGGTGTAGACACTAAAATCAGGTCACACTCCCCTTTCATCCCTTGACATATAAGCACCCTTTATTACATTTACCTAGCCATGACCCCCTTCACCCCTATAATATTAATTTAATTAATGCATTATCCTCACTATATTTATTATTTAAATATCTTATTTAAATAATATCCACACACATAGTTCACTTAGACACCTCACCAAGCTAACTCAACCTAAGACCTATTCTTAGCAAGTTTCCATAACTAACTAAGACTTACTTAAACCCTAAAAATCAATGCCTACATTCCCTCTAACCACATTCCCACATGCTCACAAGAGGCTCCCGAGTCTAATCGTGGGATAATGAAACAAGATCCAAGAAAATCAGGAGGATCTCGCCTAGTTTAGTAAACCTAGGAAATCCCACTTTGACCAGACGTCGGTTACCCCTAACCATCACCGGTTAAGTCGGACCACCGTCGGTTACCCCTTTTAACCCCAAAACAACCTTATTCTAAAGGTTGGAACTTGAAAGTCTGTAAACATTGGGAGAAAGTTGATGAGAAAGAACACATCTCAGAGAGATAACGCATCTTCAGAGAGCCAATTCCAGTGAAAACTCACATCCAAGGAAGGAGATTGAGCATCTTCTTCTATAAAACCATCCCAACCACGATCTAATCTATCAAGCAAGGAGGAGTGTACATGCGGACCATGCATAATATTTTATTTAGTTGGTGATCACTTGCAACCTTCAATCCCATCATCAGCACCTCCATCCCTCACACACAGGCCTTCAGGAATGAAATCCAAGTAAGTACAACATCATACTTTCCTGATTATTTCATTTCTTCATCAATTTATCATCCATTTGTTTACATTTCCCCCTTATTGACCTTCTCCACACTCCCACCTCCATATACCCATTAAAACCTCACAAAAGCCTACTCCCATCACCCAATACACCGTCGACTAACCAAAGTCCTTTTGTACAATCACAAAGGAAACCAAAAGCCCATTCTGTGACATTTCTAGATCTCACACGAATCAAGCACCGGTTACACACCTAACCTCCTTCGGTCACCCCTAACTGACACCGGTCTCTATGTTTTCCCATGCAGCCCTAGACAGAGACATACCCACCTAGCTTTATCTCACCCTTATTCACCTGTGACCTACCCAAGACCTTTATCAGACCTGCAGAACCCATAACCAATCATTTGACCTTTGGATTCTATTCTAGCTTAGCCTGTTAGATTAGATCTATTTTTCTTATTGTGTTTTTAAGTGAGATACCTAAATCATTTTAAAATAACAATAGGATTTACTTTGTTTACAGCATTGAATTATTTAAAAGCAGTGGATTGTGACCATCTAAGAAGTATCATACTTCCCGGATCTAGCTCACGCTAAGCGGTTCACTACCCATATTGTTTAATTCCTTACGGTGCTCTTATTTTCATTACAGGAGTTCCTCCTAGCCAAAGGAAGCTCTCATGATCAGTTGTGGATTCGAAGTCATACGCGTGTAACAACCCATCAACCAACATTTGAGCAGTATTCCTCCTATGCCGTTACCCTATCTTTCATCAACACTTCAAAGAAACAATCTAAGAAAAAGGTGAAACATTTTAACACGCTTGGTGGGACCCATCCGCGGTTCCTTTCATTTCTTTCATTCATTGGAAAAAATTGTGTGTTTGTTTCCCTTCTAAAAAGTGTACACACTAATTTTCTTCCCTGGTAATCCACCTCTCCTTTCTATTTTCTCTAAAGGAAAACTTTTCTTTTGGTGTAATTAAAAGAATCATTTCTTCATGTTTTTGCATTGTAGTGAAAGAGCATCCCTCTTCCTCTTCATCCTATTGTGTCATCCAATTTCACATTTGTTATTTGGGTTTAAAACAAGTGCATTACATTCTATTTTATTGCATTATCTCACATTAATTGGCAACCTATACTCTAGAAGTCATGACCGGTGATGGTTGACAAACGAATCATAGAAAATCACTTCTATCTTTTTCTCTTTCTCTAAGTCTTACCAAACCACAAAAAAATTAATAATACATACATTCTTAAACAACATCCTACGGAAGAATTTGTAGGTGATCACATGATCACGGCACGGTGGGCACCCGACTCACTACTCTGTCAAGTCATACTTGAGCAAAGCCCACCCCCACCATAACCTACCGAAACCTCACCTTTTAGTTCTCCTTCTTTGTAGGAAGCCATCCTCACCAAAAACTCTATTTCACAATTCATGTGTCGGTTCTTAAATAGCATAACCTAAACAAACATAATAGAAAAGGCACACCGAGGATCACATTTTCTTAGTGTTTCGCTTGGCTTGCATTTTGAGGTGAAAGATCACGTTCATCACTTTTTTATTCATCCTTGCACGCTCCTCATCATAGCTAGTGTATTCGGCTTCACCGATTGTGTGCACTGGGCCATATCATCATCATTTATAGAATTCTAGGTCGATTCTACATCATATTCTAATTCACAACCACTATCTTTCATCACTGTTTCAATTTCACAATAACTGTCATCGGTTACCTCTGACCACCATCAGTTATACCCAACCGACATCAGTTCCAGGTCCTTTTGCTAACCTACTCATAAGGACATATTACTCCACTTTCTTTGACTTTTCACATTCTCTGTCATTGTCATTATTCCCATTGACGTTTTAAACATACCTAGATTTGGCATACCTATCAATTTTACCTTCTGCCTCGTGGTTTACTCACTATCCATTTTCTACAGTGACCGGCAGTGGTTACCCCTGACTAACGTCAGTTTTCCCTAACCGGCGTCAGTTAACCTATTTCACATTCCAGCCACCATTTGTTACTTCATCACATTTTATCACCGATTCACTGTTCTGTTGTTCTCTATATCATTTATAGAGAAGCGGTCCTACCTAATCATACTAGTTCACATGGTGTTGACCAAAGACAAGCAAGCACCCTCGTATTCCACGCCGCTAGTTGCCAACCACTCCCACACCGGTCCTTCACCACTCTTTATTTTATCACTAGCCATGGATCCCATCTAGCCTACTACTATCACTACCAGAGATGAGGAGTTTGCACGACTCCTTGACTAGAACCCTGCCGCCTTGCAGTTTTACCTTTCCCACTCATCCACTCAAGATGCCTCAGGTCAGTTGATATATGACATGCCCATATCTATCCCCCCACTCTCGCACCCACTTCCGCATCAGCCCCATCTAGCTCCGTGCTACCCGCATCCAACTTACCCCCGGTCGTTTCACGGTTAGGTCCTATACCCACTCTAAGCGCCATGTATCATTACCTCTGTGGCACCCATTACATCCACCATACCCTCTACGAATACCCCGAAACACAACCTCATCCACCCCTAATGTCCCATACATACCTATAGCTACATTCCCACCTCCATTATCGGTGACCCCTACCCCATTTCAAAACGTGGTTCTTTCCATTCCACAATCATTAGCCCCTATTGCCACTAGGGTTACCATGACCCTTCCACCCCCATATACATACTACCAACAACCTCTTGTTTCATCCATTATTCATTCTAGGTACGTACCCCCTATTTCACTACCTTCTTCTTCCACCACCCTACATGGCAGCCCCATACACTGGAATGTCACCCCATTATATGCCCAAAACCAACCTTCTCATGCTATAGGAGGCATCCAATCATCACAACCCACCAATGACCTAATTAAATTGATGTTGGACAAGATGCAGACATTGGAGGCATCAATTTCTGGCTCCTGCAACACTCTCACCTACGATAAGATTTGCAAAGAGCCTATTCACCCATCCATTCCTATCCGTTTTCATACCCTATGCATTGGAAAATGTATAAATTCAATTTTTAATAGAAAGAAGACCCACAAAAATATTTGTGGTTATTTAAACATGGGTGTTATCGATCACTCATGATGATGCCTTACTTTTGATAACTTTTCCCATGTCCCTCACTGGACTCTGCATTAGATTGGTATATTGGGTTACCTAAACACTCTATATTCTCATTCAATCGGGTAGCCCAAGCCTTCTTGGATAATTTCTCTATCACTATTGCCAAGAATGTTACCATGACCAATCTATATTCCACACATCAAGTATGAGGAGGAATCTATTATAAATTTTGTCACCCATTAGCACAACTGATCAATGAACTTACCTTCCAATTGTCACAAACTAAACTCATCGAGCTCTTCACATGAGCTTGCACTAGACAAATCTCCCGACCTTGTAGGTCCAAACCTTCCGAACATTCGATGAGGCATTCACTATGGCACGAAAGTTAGAGATTCGGGCCATCGAAGAGAAGAAGGTCCAATTATGTAATAAGAATTTGGCATTCAAGTCGAATGATACCTCTTCCTCTTCTAAACCACAAACCAATTATTTAAAGATAAGGGCACCACTAACACAATGGTACTCAAGGCCGCCCATCTCATCCGTCAAATTAGGATACCCCTTCATCTAATCTCTCACTGTCCAGGACTTTTCGATTTAGACAAGAGCAGAAAATATACCCCAATTGGGAACCTTACTCTTTTATCTTAGAAAATCTTATCAAAAGAGGAGCCATCACCCTTCCACCCATAAAACCACACACTATTTTTGACCCTACTCGCCCCATGCCCGTGTGGTATAAAGAGCATGATTTCTGTAACTATCATCAAGTGAAGGGTCATAGTGATGGCAACTACATCACTTTCAAGAATATTGTCCAAGAAATGCTCGAGAAAGGCAAGTTAACTATGGATAATCCCAACACCACCCCCAACCAAAATCTGCAAATCTTCAAAAAACCATTTCCCAATCATGCCCCTTCATCCAATCAAACCGGTGAGACATCGTCTCATGATACCCATACCCGTGAGGTTCACGCATTTATCTTTAACGATGTACCTGTCACCTCTCAATTACCTCACATCCCTTCCATAGAGGAAATCCTAGCCTGAAATCCTCCTTCCGCATTGGAACCAACCTCCCCTGTTCCTTCACCCACAAAGGAACACCTTTCATCTCCTTCATCACCAACGGAGGGGTCTTCCACTAACATTGAGACCATCTCACCCCTAGCTTCACCACTTAGAGAACCTTTGCCTACAATACCTCCTCCACCCATAGAGGAGCTCCCATTACCTCCTCCACCCATAGAGGAGCACCTATCCATTCCTCCACTTATAGAGGAGCTCTTATCATCTCCTCTACCCATCATAGACCCAGTTGAGATACCTTTGCCTCTTGGCGAGAATTCTCCATCAACTACCCAAAATCCAATGAGATATACTTTCAACTCTCTTACCCACGGAAGCCGAGGTCGACCAATTCCCTATCTCCAAGACACATTTTCTAGGAATTCCATTAGGTCCTCACCAATTCCACCCACAGACATGCCATTTTCACATTTTTCCGATCACTTAGATTATGTGGATAGGGCTTTATTATGGGGACACCTCTTACTCCTGTCTCAACATAGATGCAGAGATCCCTTGATACCTCCACTATCTACCCAAACATATTTCACCCATCAAATCAAATATACCACTATTTTCAAAACCCCTTCCACGATACCCGTTAGCACTCACACCACACCCTTACCCATAACCCAACCTATATCTAAATCCAAACCCATACCCACAAAATTTTCCTCCACTAAACCTATTACCACTTTAGGGTCACCCCGACCACCAACCTTTACTCATCCACCTATTAAACTTGATTTAGCTACATCCCAATGTCAATACCACACCTAATCCAAAAACCAAAGAAACAAACTCATTGACCTCATACCCCAACCGCACCAATCACACCCGCACTTGTCCCATCTACCTTAAGACCTCAGCTGCCCAACATGGTCAAGCACCCTTCACCCATCCATAAACCAATAACACAACAACCCATTCCTTCCTCACAAACCTCTAACCTACCTAGGCACATAACACGACTTATACTTGCACCTGTAGTCTCCTTACCACCAATACCTCCAATACCTTCAGCTATTGCTTCACTACCCACTACACTTCAGTCATTGTCCCTCACACCCCAAGTACGACCCACGTCATCTACCTTCACAGCACCCCTGTTATCCCCATGGGTAACTCACCCTCTTCCTCCATCTACTTTTCCTTCTAGACCTCATACACCCACATCACCTTTACCCAAGAAGGCACAACCCAAAAACAAAACCCCACTACCCCACAACAAGGTAGTCAAAACAACCCCACACCCTCCTACCCGTCCATCTATTGTGCCCCTACCCAAATGAACCCAACCGATACCTCAAACCACATAGGCACCTAAACCCATAGCTCGACCCATTCCTACTTTCCAAAAACAATTCCCTGACAACCAACCACACCTACACCCAAACCCACATTCACTTCCCATTGTGATCCACTAGTAGGGTCCTATGCCAAAATTTTAACCAACCTCCTCGAGAATTCTATTATCACATTACTACCACTCTAACCTTATGAACCCCTCAAACCCAAGCCAAAAGGGTTTGATGATACTAAAATTTGTGCATACCATCATGTGTCGGGCATGATGTGGAGAGCTGCAAGGCCTTGAAAACCATCCTTATCCAATTGTGTCCACTAGAAACCAACTTTGATGATGATGACCTTCTCAACAAGGATCCTGCTTCACCAACACCCATTCCCACACTGCCCACTCAATAACCACAACCTCCACCCTCACAGCTCCTAGAGCCACACCCAAAATTTGAAATTAACATGGTTCACATCAGAGAACTTGCCACACCACCACCTAAATGTCGTTGCACCCAACTGACCTCATAGGGATTTTCTCCTCCAGTAGGTTTTTTCCCTTCATGTCATTATACCACTCACCCTACACCTTCTCCATTTTCCAACTTCCCTCAAATCAACATGATACACATCACTACATGTGTGCAGAAGGGCAAAGAAAAGGCAACTGACCCACCAACCAATCCTATACCCAACATACCATCTACACCCATACCTAAAATAACTATCATGGCCCCATGTACCCCATTTCTAATGGTGTCACACATCACACCATGCTCAAACAATTACACCAATCTCCCCTCAAAATGTCCTTATATGACCTCATCCAAACCTTGGAATCCCATCGTCAAGCCCTCATGGAGGTTCTTCAATCTATTAAGGTCTTACGCAATGACCCTAAACCTATAGCCTCGATTATCACAACCCCATCATGTAGCCTCTCTCGCCAAATTACAACCTTCATCCTCACCTCACCTTGTTGACCAAGTGGCCTCCCTTAGCTTCTCAGAGGAGGAGATCACGCCACACCAAAATGATGACCTAGACCCAAGCCATCTTCATCTCTATCCACATTGATAACATACGGGTATGTTGTGTGATGATTGATGGAGGCACTAACATTAACATCATTTCATCCCATGCATTTGCTCAAATGCACATACCTGACAATTACATGCATAAACATCCGGTCATGTTGCGTTCATTCAACGACGCTATCACCTCCACACTAGGCACTGTCATCCTTCATGTTCGCTTGGGCCCCCGCACTGTTCCAAAATTGTTTCATGTTTTGGAGGGGGAATTCCAATATAACTTGTTGCTTGGTAGACCATGGATCCATGTCATGGGTTGTGTTCCTTCCATTTTGCATCATTGTGTAAAGTTTGAACATGAAGGACACACTTATACCATTCCGGCTGACCCATCACCTTTCAAAACATGCAACATGCTCTACCGACCCAATGATGTGCTCATACCTCACACCCTCTACCTCCATAACCACTACCACTTCACCTACACCTCCACCGGTGCAGTACCTTCTTTGCTACTTTCTTTGCACATACCTCCTCCATTCCCACCCGCTGCCATAACCTCCATGGCTGACCATTAGCTTCACAATCCATTAGCTCCACCTCCGCATTGACCTCCGACACATCTTCCATTCCAGCTACCTACATACCAACCACTTCGATCCTTTGGAAGGTGTTTCAACGCCTCACTTGGGGAGTACACCTATATAATGTCAACACATTCCTTACTCCACACGAGTATGGAAGCCTTCACCAACACCCCCCACTATGATCACCGTATAGGAGAATGCCTCCTTTATGGTCCTCCTCATCTTTGTACTAGTCTCACCTATGGGGACTTTAATACTACCACTTACACACCTGAACCACCATCACAACCCCACCCATTTTCCATTGATTTCCAATCACTTACCAATCACCATTTTGCCCACACCTTCTTGCACATCTATGCGTGGAAGGATTTTGGTTTTGGCTTTTACGAGCAAGCCCACCATATTGTTATTCCATGTACCACCCTGTAAACATAATGACCATAGTGGTATTGGTTTCCCCGAACCTCCTACCAAACAGCCCGCATTGAACTCGTTGAAGACCCTATCCCTCCTCCACCTTCATCTTCATCACTACCTTCACCCGCTTCACCTTCATCACCACCCTCACCGATAGAGTCGATGGATCCTGAATCTATCGGCCCCCAAGATTTTTTTTTTTTCTCAAACACCATTTCCTTGGGGCCTTTGACTTATTAAGCGCAAAGGTGAGGCCCCTTCCACTCTCCCATTCTGTATCTTGAAATGATCGATGATGACACACCTACCAATTAACGTCATTCAATGTTAGGATGATGAATCCATACTCACCTACCTTGGTAAAGAAGACTCATATATTCATCGGTCATTACCCTTTGAGACACAAACCATGTTGAATGAATCGACTATCGAGATCAACATTCATACTCAAGATGACCGCACATCCTAAAGATTGGACAATCTTTAGATGTTCTTTGAATAGGAAGCCATCACTTCTTTTCTTTGATATCATAACCACGCTTTCACTTGGTCTTACGTAGACATGCCCGATATTGACCCCACCATAGTGGTCCACAATATCGTAACCATTCCCGATGCCAAACCTATCAAACAAAAGTTGAGGAAAATACACCCTCATATTTCTCTTCTCGTCAAAGAAGAAATTCGGTGACTTCTTTTCGTTTCCTTCATCTTACCCATTGATTATCCTCATTGGATTTATAACATTGTCCCCTGTTACTAAAGCAACGGGGGGGCTTCGCATTTTACACGAGACTTCCGTGACCTCAACCTCACCTACCCGAAAGATGGCTTTCCCTTTGCCGGTATTGATCAATTGGTTGACCTCACTTTGTTGGTCACATGAGATGCTCTCACTCATGGATGGCTTCTCAGGCTATAACCAAATTTTCTTGCCCCAAAAGATCAACACAAGACCACATTCATTACCCCTTGGGAACCTTTTACTATCGAGTCATGCCTTTTGGCCTTAAAAATGTTGGTGCTACATATCAGCATCTTTATGACTTACATCTTCCATGATACCATGCATCGCATATTGGACGATTACATGGATGATCTCTTAGCCAAATCTAAACATCGCGTCGAGCACCTCGCCGTCCTTAAAACCATCTTTGACCGCCTCATTAAATATTGCATCTACCTTTAGCCTAAAACGTGAATTTTCATAGTTCTCTCAAGTAAAGCTCCCGGGATTTATTGTTTCCTCCGTGGTATAGAATTTGACCCTGCTAAAGTCAAGGCCATTCTGGAAATGCCTCTAACCACTAACCTTAAACAACTCTGTAGCCTGCAAGGTAAATTGCAGTCCATTCACCATTTCATTTCACAATTATCTAATTGGTGTCAACCATTTCATCATCTGCTTAGGAAGGATGTCTCCTTTCAATGGGACGATGACTATCACCAAGCTTTTGAGGCCCTAAAACAATACCTTCTCCAACCACCCGTACTTATTCCACCTAAATACGATCAACCTTTTTACCTATACATATCAGCTACCAATCATTCCTTAGGAGCCATGCTCGCTCATCACGATGAACAACATAAGGGAGTAAGCGGTTTATTACATAAGTCGTACTCTTTTAGACTATGAAACCGATACACCCATCTAGAAAAGCTTTTCTTAGCCTTAGTTTTCATTGCCACCAAACTCTCCCATTACCTACTCAACCACAAAACCTATGTCATGACCAATACCGATTCCTTACACTTCATGTACGCCAAACCTTATCAAAATCAGCGTGCACCGCGTGATTGCTTATGCTTTTAGCTGATCGTGACCTTGAATTCATTCACCAAAAGTCCATCAAGGTCTAGGATTTTTCCACCAACAACCGGCTGACACACCTATTTTGGGGACCAACCCTCTAATTTTGAATTTCCGATGAGTCAATTGCTACTCTTTCCCTGGACAAACCCCCTTACCAAATGACACTATTCTTCGATGGTTCTAAGTGTCGGCATGGGGGGGGGCTGGTGTTATCCCGATTCCTCTGGATGGAGAACCCATGCCTTTGTCTTTCAAACTAGACATTGAATGCACTAACAATATTTCCAAGTATGAAGCACTCATACTAGGTCTCAGGACCACATATGCCCTAGATGTCAAATCAATCCAAATATTTGACGATTCACAATTGGTCGTAAACCAAGTTAATGGTATGTACTAATGTTGTAACAAGATACTTCAAAAGTATAAACATCATGTAGACATACTTTTGACCACCTTTGATCGTTACACCCTTCAAACCATCCCACGTTCAACCAACAAATTTGTAGATACCATGGCCTACTTAGCTTCCCAAATACCCGCTTCCCCTACCGATTCCAAAATATTTGTCACCGTACAACGCCTCCATTCACCTTCTTATTTACCTCACGATTTTTACTCAATCGAAAATCGACACTCTTGACCCAAGTGACCTTTGGTATAAACAATAATCTAACTACCTTTCTCTCTCCATCTTACCTCCTGATCTCACCCATAATGGACAACGCGCCTTCCTTAAAAAGGTCTCTCGTTTCATCATTCTAGGGGGACTCCTCTATAAGCACGGCTTTGATGGTATTCTCTTACGATGCCTCACAAGTTCTGAAATTCCTTATACCATTAAGGAGGTTCATGATGGCATATGTGGAGGGCCCTTTAGTGGCCTTGTTGTTGCTAAGCGTATTCTTTGCCTAGGCTAGTACTGGCCGACCCTTAACCATGATTGTTGTGACTATGTCAAATGTTGTGTGAAATGCCAACAACATTCCAACCTTCATCATACACCTACTCATGCCTTCTCATGGGGTTGTTATCCTATAAAATTGACAAGGGCAATTTTGCATGTAACCATACAAAATTTCCGCTTTGGTCCCCCTTTGAGGTTTCTTAACATTCGAAATGGCATAAAATCCCTTTGGCCGGAAAATATAGTTTTAGAACTTGGTCATTTTCAACCTTTTTGGGTTGGGCACAAGTATTTTCTTTCACTGTTACATCACCAAAATTGAGCCCACTATATTCCTTTGGTCCCCGCGTGTCTATTAAGTGTAAAACATTCCAAATGTTGAGTTTGCCTACATCAACCAAAAGGTGCGCCAAGGCGCATGCGCCATTGCACATACACCGACTTATCAACACTCCAAATGTTTGCACCTCTTAATTTTGCGCTTGACATAGGGCAACTTGAAAAGTAGTGTTGACACTTCAAAAGTGTCGACACTTCAAAAGCGCATGGTGCACAAATATTTTCGTGTCGACATCTCCCTAAGTGCGCTATAGAAAAAGTTAGTGGCGCATTTATTACACCTTTTGCTATATATAGGCACGTCTGACCTATCATTTTCACAATTCAAAAAACATGAAAAAGTTATTCCTTTATACTTGTCAGCGTTCCTATCAGCCCTGTGTGTTGCCATTTTTCATGTTCATGGATCCCACATCATCTCCTTTATCATTATATATTCCTGGTAAGTGGTCCTTGCTTTTCTTGTGGCTTTGTTGTGGTTTTTCTGTTGGTTTAGGTGATTAGGATTGTTAAAAATAACAATGAACCTAAGAAGATAATGCAATCCCAACCCGTTTTGCAAATCCAAATACTCAGCTCCAAAAGATCCTCCTTCCAGATCTATAAATCTGGAAGACCTCTGCCACAAAACTACTCAAACTTATTCCCTACTTTGCTAGATTTTTCCCCCTTGCCATCAAAATCCAAGCCAAAGGGTGAAAAACATGAAATTTTTGCAAAAACAACCCACTATCTTTCCTTCGGTGCAAGTTTCATTGTTGTTACATTAAACACAGTTGCACCATAGGCACACTGTCCCTACATGTGGCATAAGCCTTCTCCATGCCTTGTAATAAACTATAAAAAAATTCCTTAGGTGCGGGTGCAGGCGCAAGTGCACCTACAACTACAACAACATCTGAATGTTGTGCAAACCCTTCTCACGCCGCGCAAGCTAAACCCTTGGCGCACCTCACCTTAATGTTGCATCTACCACATATGTGCCGATGGTGCACCCTGAGACCTTGCTACACCAAATAAATTTGTGCCCAGTTAAAACACTTCATATGGCATAAGCACATCCATTAACACCAACATCTGAATGTTGTGTGTAGTCTTTTCGTGCCTGTGCCCCTTTTGGCATTGTTTCCTCCCATGCAAACATGTTCCCAAAGTGCGCCTTACTTTTCTAAGACCTGTAGCCTGCAGTAGAGTTGTGCCTTGCGCCCAGAGACTCATAAATTGCTAACTTTTCATTTTGTAAGCTTTGATGGATGACTTAACAGCTAACATGGCTCTTCTATGATGGACTTCCCTGATTCTTCTTGCAGATCAACAAGCTGAACTCAGATTCACACATGTCTTCATCGAGTAAGAAGCCAACCAAGTCCAAGGGTAAAGCCAAGCTAACAGAAGAAGAAATGAAATATAAATACCAAAGGGTCAGGATGCCTGAATCCCTTGCAAAGTGTGACCTAGATATCAGAGATTCAGAACTTGGTCACATTGACATGGAGGACTTGGGCCGAACCAAGAAGGTCACAGGTAGCCCATGGATGGATAAATTGGTTGGCAGTGGTCTACACTTTGTTGCAAGGATTCCCGTGAGTGCAATCAACAATGAGTTCATGATGTTGGTGGGTCGTTGTTACAATAAGACACAAGATGTGTCAAAAATGAGAAGGGCGAGGTAATAATCAACCTCACTACCTGGCATTTTGAGATCATGTTGGGTATCCCTCACCACTGAAATTTTGTAGTGGTAAGCCAAGAGGACTGCATGAAGACATGGAATGAAAATGAAGACAAATGCATGTAGCTGATGAATGAGGTGTACCTCAAAAACAAGAAGGTGGTAAGTAGGTGGCCACAAGTCATTCATCGCAGTGACTTTTAGAGGAGCTGAGTGACACCATCACTTTCTGAGCAGGGTGTTTGGGCTTCCTGATGCCCATTACTTTCACAAGTGGATGCTCAGATATTTAGAAACAATGAGAAAAAATGTTCTAATCAACGTTTTGAATGGGGAGAGATTATCAAGCAGCACAATCTCTGAGCAACTTCAACAACTTTCAACAACTGGGAAGTTCTATATGAACTCCTACGTGGTATATGTTGTTGCCTCAGAGAGGGACTACCCAACATTGAGTCGGTATGGGGTATGGCCCCAAGTCAAAATATACGAGTATTATCCAGAGTTAAGACTGGAAAACAGCATAGCACAATTCAACAAAATCAATGATGCCTTCTTCTACGGCGTCATCTACCTCTTGAGGCCCAATATGACTCATGGTTGGATGACCAAAAGTGTGGTATCCACCACAGAGAAGTGGGGAGCATTATTCACGTAATTCCCCACTTTCACCTATCTTAGAGCCACCAACTTCTTGGGAGAGCCCACCAAGTTGCCGAGGTATGTGGGACCCAAGTTGATCCTATTGGAGCTATCTAGATAGCTTATCACATACCATGAGAAGTGTTTGAAAAGAAAGAAGGGTGGAACTCCATTCCCCCTCACAGTGGGCAGGTACACCTGCACTTCACAGAGAAAAGCCCGGGAAATGTTTGCAGAGCTTGAATTGCTCAACTTAAAGCATAATTTCCCCAGTGAGGCCAACCTTTGATCCTCGTGATTTCCTTCCAAGGGAAAAGCTCAATCCAATTCACATCCCTCAGATGAAGATATCTACATCGATTTATATCACGAAGTCGAGCTCAAACGAAAGGATCACTCCCCCTGGCCCTATGGCAGAGATCATTCAATATGGTGTGGCCATTGTCCCAAAGGGCTTCCAAGCAACTGATCAAGAGGTTGATCAGGTTTATCTAGACATGGATGGGGACAATTGGCCGTTTGTTGAAATTGATAGAAACAAGGCACCTCAGACTATTGAGGAAAGGGTCAAAGGCACTCTACAGCACTGAGCATTGGTGCAAGAAAAATAGTCTCATCTACCTTGGAGTAGACTTTACCACGTCTCCCTTGGGTAATGCACCCACCAAGCCAAAGCACTTGCCTAAAGGCAAAGGAAAAGATAAAGAGGGAGAGACAAGCACTACTCAAGAGGAAATTCCTGAGAGCCCTCCTTCCGCCACCGAGGAGCAGGTAGTAAGCCTGATATCCCCAGAAGAAGAAGAAGCGGTAAGTGCTCCAATGGGCACATCCACTCAGGATGTTGCCACTACTACAACTGGTGAGGTTCCCATCATCCCCTCTCCCGCTCCTCCTTCCCCTCCTCATGTCGCTCAACCAACCACTCCTTTGGTTGTGTCTTCTCCTCCACCTTCTACCATTCCCCCTCCCTCTTCCTCCATCTTCTCTTCCCTCGCGGATCTGTCCCCCAACATTTCTTCCCTCATCTCATAGATCCCTTCCACCCCCATGGTTTCCTCTCCTACAGTGACTCCTACCCCGTGAGCATTGGAGGGTTGGCTTCTTTCTCAATGCCACCACCGAGTGTCTCGACACATTTTCCTATGTCCACTGTAGTTGCTCCTTCTTCCACCCTTGTTTCCTCTTCTTCCTCTGGTCCCACTCCCCTAAGTCTAGAATGGATCTCCGAACACCTGAGCCAACACAAGAGGAAAGTCCCTATTACACCTATGGACTTCTCCATTATTCAGCTAAAGGGCTAAGAAGCAAAAGGCTATAACCCGCTTCTCTAAAAGTGCTTCAGGTGAAAGAGTTATGGAGATCGCATACCCTGATCCCACAAAGGAGAAAAAGATCTGTCTCCTACAGATTTTACAGTGACTCAGGTCACAATGGGAACATCCTCAGAAAGCCTGCAAGGAGAGGCCTTATCCGTAGTGGATGCCCTTTGCAAAAAGCTTCAAGAAGCAAAGGAAGAGAAGAGAATATTAAAAGAGCAAAACAAGCATCTTCTCCAAGCCCTACAAAATATGGGCAATGCACCTCCTGTAGCTGCCACCGAAACTCCTGAAGCCCTTAGTCAGGAGAAGATAAATGAGTATACCAAGATTGGTGAGCAAGGTGTAGCAGTGTCCACTGGAGAGAGCAGATCCTCAAAGATAGTGAGGAAGTGATTACAAAGTTCACAGAGCTGTATCAAAATATAGATCAAGCTAACAAGGAACTCCAGGCAATAGCAGGACCTATCTTCTGAAGAGTTGGACCATGCTAGGTTGCAACACGAGACATTCCAGAAGATGCTCGACTGCCCAGTCGATGACTTAATGAAATTTGATGTCTTTGATCACCCGAGAGCACCCAATAAAGTCCTTACTACTTTAGACTATCGGGTTGACCAAATGGAGTTTGTCTTGGAGAAAATAGACAAAATCAAGGAGGAAGCCTTGGATGTAATGCATCAAATGGAGCAGATCATCTTAAGGATGTCTCTAGGTTTTCTCACCCCATCATACACCTTGAGGAAGGCTAGATGACACTATTTCAGATTTTCAAAGGAATCGCGTCACAGGGTTTAGAGTCAGAGGCCACTTTTGATATAGAATCTATCAACAACCTTCTGGCCTACCGTGACTTTGTTGGATACCTGATGGAGGTAGGTAATGAATACTTCAAACTCCTGAAAGACTCAGAGATGAATGGGAGACTTGCAAAGTCATCGGGGATCACACCAAAGGTCCCGCTCAGGATCAACTTCAAACATGATGGTCAGCAAGTTCATGGAGTATCGAGCTCAATTTCACATTTCCTCTCTGAGTAGAAGTAGGACACTCCTTTCCAGCCAAGGGATGATGATGAATAGGCTCCTTCCTCCTGGGATTTATCCCATTTTTGTAAAATATTTAAAAGAATGTTGGCACAAATGATGACATCATCCATGTTGCATCATGAGATGTTGTCATCCACAAAATTGCCCCAAAGTCAACTTTTGACTTTTAAATATTTTGTAGATATTTTGTAAATAGTTGTTGGCTCCTTTTTGTCTTCTTTCTCCTTCTCCTTCTATAAATACTAGAATGCTTGTTGTATTCCGTGTGAGAAAACTTGTATGAAAAATAGAGTGAAGAGAGAAAGACTTTGAGCCTTCTTGTAACAGAACATTATTAATACAAAATTGAGACTTTGTGTTGAATTCCTATGTTACGTGTTAGATCTTTCTTAAGTTAGATCTGCATGCTTATTCTATTGGATTCACCTATGCTTTTGTCATTTGTTTATCAGTATTGCTTTGTTTGTTTATGTGAGTAAGTTTGGCTCTATTTACTACCAGCCTAAAACATAAACCCTCTGACCTTTCTACTTTGGAATTCATTTCTTTTCTCCCTTCAAATCCACCTTTCTTCCATTCCTTCCTTCATTCCTTTTTGTTCTTCGTTGGAACTATTTCCACCGGGATGAGATCCCAAACCCCCTTGAAGGTAGAATACTGTAAGACTTGCATGATTCTGCTAGTAGAATAGCAATAAACCAGTTTCACTTTGCTATCTCAAAGAGGGGCTATGCCCTGCACACTATTGGCCTGTCTATCCATAGATCTACCCACCCGACAAATTTTCGGACCAACAGTTTTGGTGACTCCACTGGGGATCAAACTAGATCTATGTGAATGTTATGTTAGCTAAGAGACACCAACAGTTTTTAAAGTTGGTGGGGAGACTAAGAAAATAGATAAAACTGTAAAAATCACCGCTGTTTGCAAATCTTAACTCTTTGTTTAAAATCCAAAATTTTTACAAAAGTGATCCAAACTGAAAATTTTCTTCAGAGATCCATAGATCTGGACCAGTTAGAAACCTTTAGTTCACTGAGTTTTTATAAAAACCCGTATATTTCCGTAGATCTGAGATCTTGATATTTTTACAAATATTTTCAAACCCTTGAAAAAAGTCAAATCTAAGATCCGAAAATTAGCTTACTAAGTTATCCATTATTTTATCCTCGCTAATATGTGTCATTAAACCGCAATCAGTTTTCAAAATAGGGATAAAATTAAATATTTAGAAAAGTACATGCTGTTGAGTTTTGTCAGAAAAATAAAAAAAATAGCAAGTACAAACAAAAAGAGTTTTTAAATCTGCTCTAAAATCATTGCAAATCTGAAAAGATACACTAGCGGGTGAGCCATTTACCCATAGCAGGAGAGCCCATGGAGAAGTTGATCCTATTTTTATCTACTTCAACGGCACAACTTCAGTATTACACCAGCACGCTTCACGTCACTGAGTTCAGCTAATTGGCCAGAAGTGTCTCACCTCCACAAAAGAACCAGTTTTTGCAAGGAGCCTCCACATCCCTTTGCAGTGTTCTATTACTTAGCGGAACTACACTTCCAACTCACGTCCTCTTTCCATCTTTTCAAATGGCAGTACCATGGGGAAATGCTATGGGCCCTCTTGCATTACCACATCCAGTTCACGCACTCCCTCATGGAAACCGCAAGAATTTCCCAAGATTTGATGGGAGTGGAAATCAAAGCACGGATTCACATATATCTGCATTCATTACGTCATGGAGTATCCTAGATGTGACCCATGTGATGGGTCGTTGTATTCATCCAATCATTTAATTGACATAATCTTTTCCAGTGTCATTATAAACTGTGGTGTGTCCAGGCAATATGCAACTGTGAGTCTAGGAGAACCAATTTATTGGGGGTTTCTTAGCTTTAGTGGCTATTCTACAAAAGTGCAGTTAAAATCTACGGAAATCAAATACAAGTCTACGGAATTCAACGGTTTGCAATTAAATGGATTTCAACAACTAATCTTCTCTTTGTAAAATAAAATACGCACACACTTATTCTTAAAAATTTAAACCATAATTGAATAAGCTGGAATTCAAAGAAAGCTAGACTATTTATGAACTAAATTGGCATAACAAAAGCATCTACTTTAAGCGAAAGCAATAATGGAGAAAATAGGGACAGTTAATCAAAGCATGCATGCAAAAATTCATCAAATGATAATTGCAGTAAAACTAATCGAAGGACTGTATGCATGAAAAACTCAAAGTAACCTCATATCTCCTCGGTTGAGTGGGCCCTTTCTCTTCCTTTGGATAGAGTGATCAACAACTTCTGATTCTCAAAATATTGTATCTTTCATTAACTTCGAAATGATTTCATAACATATCAAAAACAAATCTAGAATAGAATAGTATGCCGATAATCTTCTTCTTTTTTTGATCAAAAAGTGGTACCACCAGTTCTGAAGACAAAGTCTTCATATAGATAATGTTTGTTACAAGATCCACCATATCAGGTAGCATTAAACACTGTTTCATCAAATATCAATTAAAACTCTTAGATTCCTACGGGCCATTAGAGTCAAGCCCAAGCTAATAGGTCAATTTGGAAATAGTCTTCAGCCGCATGCATCGAACTCGGCAACTTATCCACCAGTAACCTCCATCATTCCCTACACACATCATCACATTTGATCTCATAAAAATAGTTAGTAGGAGGTCATGTGATAAACGGTTTTCATAAATAATAGCAAGGAAAAATGCATCAACCTACTAAGACATGACTATACAAAACATCCCCATATACAAATAAGTCATATCATGAAGAGTATTTTTGGTCTGAAGAAATGATATAAATGAGCCAACTATGCACTCATCATTCCCCCTGACTTTACCTGTTGCATGTCCCAATGCAACTCATCTGCGTGATTTCAACTCGTCGTCCACCAACTTGCGAGCATGTGGACTCAAAATTGTTCAAGAACTCTTCCACAATGTTCTTATCAAACCCTTCAAATTGACGAATGAAATCTAACCATCTGAAATCATGAAATACCTACGAAAGGGCGGAATTCCGAGAGCAAGGTGTCAGGTGAAGCAGGTTCTGATGTCTTTCACGGTCCCATGCTAAGCCAAAAAAATAAAAAATACACAATAGCGGAAAGACCAGAGCAGAGCATTTCTTCCACTTCCCGTTGAGTGTTTGATGAAACCAGTTGTGATTGATGTGCATACCACAATGGGAAGAGGTGGTTGTAGAGCATTAAATTTCAAATGACACCATATTCCTTGGGTAGCGCAACATCAAGCGAAGGTGACGGAAAAAATAGTGATGAGACCAACCACCCGTGTGAGATTACAATTTTTACAGCGGTACATATCTCATGGTTGAGGAGCATGTGCCATCTATCCTAACGTTGGAGAGTGCGACACATCAAAGCATGTGGAGATTTATGAGGCATTACTCCTTTTATGCCGTCATTCATAAAGCCAGATTTGGAAGAGATCCAGAATGATCATAACAATCATTTCATGATGGCATCATAATGACAAATGACTACATGGGGGAATGTTTCACATAGAAATATCATTAGCAAGTTAAATGCACTTACCCATGATACACTTAGTCAACCGATATCCATAGATTCCCACGCCCTGGATTTGGGATGAAACATGATTAGCGGCAATAGAAACAATGAAAATTCCTGCATTTATTAGAAATTACTATAAAAAATACTAACTAAGGGAAGAAGATTGAATGAAGGATCATCTTCCTTTATTGAATTTGAAAAATATTAATAACTCCATGCGTGAGAGGCAAAGAACCTCCGCAGCATGCATATCCATTTGTAACTGAATGTCGTCGGTAAAAGTCTTCCTATCCGGTTGGTGATAAAATTAGAGCCTATACCCATTTACCAGAAGATTCTGTTTGTCTCCATCAATTGGTATCAATCAAACAGAACCATTATCAAACACTTGATTTACCTAATAGGGACCTAACCAACATGTACGCAACTTGCCTTGAAACTGCTAATAGCGGGAATCAAAGAGAAAAACCCACTGTCCCTCATGAAATATCCATTTTTTTATGTGAGCATCATGCCAAGCTTTCCACTGATGTTGTAGAATTTCGGTCTGTTGCTGTGCCTCCATCCACATTTCATCCAATTCATTCAACTACAACACTCGCTCACGCTGTGCTTCATCCAAATCGATCCCAACTTCCAACGTTGTTCGCCAAGTGCGTAATTCAAACTCCACATGTAACAGTGGCTTCTTCCCAAAGACCAGCTCATAGGGAGAGAAACCAGTAGTTGTTTTTCAGGTCGTGTTGTAGGCCCAGACGGCCTCAGGAAGCTTTGGTACCCAATTCTTTCTTGTCAGCATTAACCACCTTAGTTAGAATATTCTCGAGCTCTCGATTGGTTACCTCCACTTGCCCCTTTGGATTGGGGGTGATATGGTGATGATTTCCGGTGCCTGATTCTATAGATTCCTATGAAAGATTCAATCATATTTGAAACAAATTGAGAACCTTGATCAGATACAATGGCCCTTGGTGCTCCAAATCACAGCAATATCTAGTTGTAGAGAAAATCAGCAACAACATCTTCATTGTGCAGATGCTAATGCTTGAATGTTAGGATTTCACATTATTATTAAAGTTAGATTATAATTATGTGATGTAATTGAGTTGGTATTACAACTCATATTGTTATAATATATTGTTTCAACAATATATTATTATAGAGTTTTGTTGTACCCGTAAAATTATAAATGGGTAAGTTGTTTGTTGACTTCCTATTTTCTAGGAAGTAGTTCTTCTATTATATTGGCTATATATTAGCCAAACATGTTGTGCAGAGATACAGAAATATAATATTATTGTGTGTTATTTCCTGTGTAAATCTGGGATAGTATTTTCATTTGGTATCCGAGCAAGGTTTGATCGTGTGCATTATGGCTGTCTAAAATATTCATGAGTGATGAGAGGAAGTGTCTCTTTGTTATTTCCTCTACAAATGCATGTTCATCTTCTGTAGTAGTAAATCCTTAAGATTTAAAGTTGAGCGAGCATAGGCATACTTGTACACTCATTTCCCTATATCCACCGCATTGTTTCCCACTCTCATGTAGTGGATCTACTATTCCAGTGTGCATTACTCATAAATATTTGTTCACTATTGGAAAATCAGAATCCTTTATCCTCCATAGTTTTGTTGCATTGAATTTGACCTCGGCACATTGAATCTTCTCTGTCAAAAATTCCATTATGGACACATTCTCATTTTGCTATGTGATTCATTGTATTTTGTGCATTGCGCATGCACTTGCATCATTGAAGAAGTGTGTTAAAGAGGATTCAGTCTTGAATTCACATTTTGACAGCCTTCTCACTTGCACAGGTCACAAATAATTTCAGCCAAGTCTCCTCCAATCCCAGCCTTAGCCACTCTCTAATGTTCCATGCCCAATCACGAGCATCCACAAAACTACAGAACAAATTCATAGCCTAACGTAGTTGGGTATCTGAAACACAAAATCTCGGAAATCATTAAAGAGTCTTCCGCTGATTTGGCCATTCAGAAAACTGAAAATGGGGCTGAAAATCTAATTGGAGAGGGTTTCTCGCTGAATATGTGATTGAACAATTATCCTTGGCACCGATAAACCTCCACTCGACCACAGAATTTACAAGAATGATGAGTTTCAAGTTTCAAGTTTCAAGTTCCATTTATGGTCAGAATTAATGGCTGGATCTTATCGGTTCCAGCGTATAACTTCCTCCTAGTTAACATCGGATCGAAAGTGGCATCTGGGTTGAATGTGTTCTTCTTTGGTAGTATCAATTTGTCGATTTGCGCAGCTCACGGGATCGACGATCTTTACAATGTCACCTCATTCATCTTTGTGTGACGTAATTTATTTTCTGTGAGTGCTATTAAGAGTTTCTTATAGTCTGAGTTTTCAATATTATTTGTTTGTCCATTTTCTATTTTTTAGTATGTCAAATCCATCATTCCACTAGGTCATATAATTTTTTCATGCATAGCCATTATAATGTTTAATAGTGTCAAATCAGATTGTAATTTTAAGGGAAAATAGTCTACTTTGTACTTAGTCTAACATTTTGATTTAGTCAATTTGCCTTCAATTAATGTAACATTATTTAGTTGTTTAGTAGTAGTCACCATACTCAAAAGAACATGTGTTGTTCCAATTGTCATCAAAGATTCGTCAAAGTATTAATTTTGTGAAATGTCAAAAGAATATTGTGTTTTAAGTATCACAATTATGTCATTGTGAAAATTGGCCATCATTATTGTCGTGAAAAGTTTCAGTTAAACTTGTCAAAATTGTAATAGTCGTATTGTCATGTTGTTTAAGTATAGTTGTCATTTTGAGAGTCGAATTCAAAAATTTGTAAAAAAAAAAAAAAAAAAAATTGCCTTACGAATGCATTTTCGGTGGAATCCGACGTTCGGGTAAGGTATGTAATTATTGAGTCTCAAAGCCAAATTTGCTAAGCTAGCAGCATGATACTGGAGGATGGAGGCACAGGAGGCTGGAGGTCATTCAGCGACCTCTTGTCAGTCACCAACGATGGGGCCACACAAAGCTGTGGTGATAGTGTGTGTGTGAGTTTGCTTTCTTTCGTGAGTTGCAGATTGATTTCGATTGTGTGCGGTGTAATTTTTCTCGGTGTTCTGTTATGGCTTGAACAAGTGAAATGTTCACATTGAGGGGGGGAACATGGTCTCAATGTTCCATTTTCTCTTTTCATTTTTGTTATCAGTGATCAATGTTTCCTACATAATTCCTGAAGGAAAATCATAGTGGACAGAGATGAAAGCACAAGGAAAAGCAACATCATGATATTGAGGTTGTTGGTTGTCCTTTCAAACCATCCCTTGTTGAGGTTGTTGGTTGTCATGTAAAATCATCCTGTTGGGATTGTTGGTTGTCCTGTAAAACCATCCATGTTGAGGTTGTTGGCTGTCCTGAAAAACCATCCAGATCATGAGCACACACGGGCGGCACGCTGCAGAAGAAGTGCAATTGTTTTTCTCCCATGTTCGCACTAAGGGGGGGAATGTTAGGATTTCATATTATTAGTGCTCACATTATTATTAAAGTTAGATTATAATTATGTGATGTAATTGAGTTGGTATTACAACTCATATTGTTATAATATATTGTTTCAACAATATATTATTATAGAGTTTTGTTGTACCCGTAAAATTATAAACGGGTAAGTTGTTTGTTGACTTCCTATTTTCTAGGAAGTAGTTCTTCTATTATATTGGCTATATATTAGCCAAACATGTTGTGTAGAGATACGAAATATAATATTATTGTGTGTTATTTCTGTGTAACTCGGGATAGTATTGTCATGAACTTCAGCCCATTTGGTGACATAGTTTGTGCATACCAAGAGATACTCCTTCCGAAAGATGGAGGATCAAATGGTCCAACAAAATCTTTACCCCATTTCTCAAATGGTCCTAGAACCAACTGAGGGTTAAGAGGCATTTATGTAGAAAGTGTAGGTTTTCCCATTCGTTGGCATGCATCACACTGCCACACATACTTTTTGACAGTCTTATGGAGGGAAGGCCAATAGTACCCTACTCCAAGGATCTTGTGAATTGTTCATTTCTTGACTCGAATAATTTCCACTTTGCTAGCTCATCATGACATGCTCGCAATATGTCATGTACCTCATCCTCACGAACACACCTGCAAAGAACCATGTTAGGAAAGCATTTGAATAAGAATTCGTTACACCATTTATATGTTGCACTATTTCTAACCAATCGCCTTCTTTCCTTATGAGTAAAATAAGCAGGAAACTTCCCTATTGTTAAATAATTTGTGAGATCAATGAACCAGGGAGTCTTAGTAGAGATAGAAAACAAGTGTTCATCGGGAAATTGATCTTGGACTGCTTCGTCATCACCTAAAACATTTATTCTGGAAATAAAGTCAGCAACAACATTAGATTTCCCAGGCTTATCTATAATAGTGAGATTGAATTCTTACAACAAGAGCAACCAGCAAATGAGCCTTCCGCCAACCACTAGTTTGTTCATCAAATATCGAATGGCAGAGTGGTCAGTGTAAACAAATTTTTATATCCAGTGATGTAATGATGAAATTTATTCAAAGCATATACCACAGCCAAAAACTCTTTTTCCATAGTAGTGTAATTATTTTCCGTAGGAGTCATATTTTTGTTGATAAAGTAAATTGCATACATATGATCTTCTGAGTCTTTTTGTCCAAGGACAATGCCCATAGTTGTATTAGAAGCATCAGTTTGGATATGGAAAGGTTGTCCTCGATCGGGGCCACGTAAGACAAGGGCTATTGTCGATTTTCTTTGATGGAATCAAATGCTGTTGACACTGAGAATACCATTCAAAAACACAATGTTTGGTTAGTAATGAAAACATTGGGGTGGAAATTTTGCTAAAATCTTTTATGAATCAGCGGTAATAACTGCATGACCAAGGAAAATTTTGATGTCAGTCTGATTAGCTGGTGTAGGTAATTAGGTGATGACTAATATCTTTTTGGGATCCACCTTTATACCGTGGGCTGACACATGGTGACCTAAGACAATTCCTTGATCAACCATCATTAGACATTTTTCATGACTCGGAGATAGTTGGTGTTGTTCACATCGACTGAGTACTTTCTCGAGATTATTCAAAGATTCATCAAAAGTGGATCCATGGACAGTGAAATCATCCTTATAAACCTCAACACAGTCTTTAGCAAGATCTACAAAAATGGCCAAGACTGCCCGCTAAAATGTGGCAAGGGCATTACAAAGCCCAAAAGGTAAGACTCTATAAGCAAATGTACCCCAAGGGCACGTAAAAGTAGTCTTATCCTGATCAGCAGGGGAAATACTAATTTTATTATACCCACTAAACCCATCTAAGAAAGAGAAATATTTCTTACCAGCCAAATTGTCCAGGACTTGGTCAATGAAAGGCAAGGAAAATAATCTTTCTTGGTGGCTTTGTTAAGTTCCCTGTAATCAACACATATTCGCCACTTACCATTCTTCTTGGGAACAATAACTAATGGGGAAACCCACTGACTATTAGATATAGGATAGATGAAACCTACCTTTAGGAGCTTTTCAATCTCAGTTTTGACTATGTCTCTCAATGCTGGATTGATTCTTTGTTATGGCTGCCTTATAGGTTTGACGTCATCGGTGTAAATATGATGTGTACAAATGCTAGGATGAATTCCTTTCATATTAGTGTAATCCCAAGAAAAAGCATGGGAATGTTTCCTCAAAATCTCAAGCACCGAGAATCTTGATTGACCTCCATTCGCTTCCTATAGTCAGTTCTCTACCCATACTGACAAGCACACGCTTAGTATCATCCGCAAGAGCAAGCTCTGTACTAGTGATAAAAGAATTCAATGGGTAAAAATGGGGCTGGAGCATGTGTAGTATGGATACGTTATCAAAAGATAGAACCTTAGTTAAAGGACAATAGAAATCAGGAACTAGATGTTTAGAATTATAAGCATAGAGTTTCTTACCAAACTCAAGAAAGGTAATGTCTTCTGCGATATTCGAATTCCAGTAGAAGTAGTACTCGATTTCTGTAGTTGCAGCAGAGTCCTTAGAATCGACCAAAGCACATAAGACTCTGACCTCCGTCATATGATTGTGTACTACAATAGTGGCCAGAAAAGAAGAATTCAAAGAGTTAGCATCAAAGAATCCACCCATACTGTTCATAATTGTTCGTATAAGGTCAGGCGGGAGGATATAACAAAATGTGTTTGGATTTCTACCCATTTAGAATTGTCATGTTGCTTGACCTACAGTCAATGTAAGCAGCAACCGTAGCCAGCTAAGGTCTCCCCAAGATGACTGGATATCCCAACTTCCGAGCTTTAGGCTGTAAAACCATGAAATCAAGTGGGTACTCCCATGATTCAAAGTGACCATTATATCTTAAACCACACCATCAGGTACAACAATGGATTGATCTGCTAACTGCATAATAGTGTTGTTTGGTTGAAGTCCTGTCAAGGATAGTTGGTTAAACATTTCTTTTGTGATGACATTAATAGCAGCACCAAGATCCACTAAAACATTAGATATTGGTGGTTGTTTATACAAATAGTAATGACAGGGCTCCCAGGATCCCCGTATTTTGGTGAGATGAGGGTGTCAGCAACTAAATCAGCCAAATTTCCTTCGACTCTGACAGTCTTTGGGTATTTCTTTTTTCTTCCTGGTGTCTTTATACATTTGTTTCTAATGGTTTGGTTTAGTTCAGGGATGTCCCTTATTACATGTAGCAGTGGAACCTCAATATGTACTTTTTTCAATTCCTGAACTAGTTCTGTTTCATCTGCAATCCGAGTGTCCTGTAATCACTTAGGGAAAGGGGTTGTAGTTGGTTTGGGTATTTGAGCATCCTATTCATCTGGTATTGGTGAAGAACCAGTGTTACCTTCAATTTTTTCTTCCTTATTGGCATCATCAGGTAGTTCTGTGATAACAACAGGAGGGTTCAATATTTTGCCAGATCGTAATCGTAAATTACCAATAGTGTTAACCTACATGGTATTACCTGCATCTGTGTCATCAATCGAAGTTGTCTGTTGATTTTTAGGATTGGCTACTGGCTGAGCCGGAAGTTGTGTTTGTGTTGCTTGTCCTTGATTTTGGTAGGCTTGAGGTGGAGGCATTAAAGCTTGTTGTGGCTACTGGAACCTACGTTGTTGATTATTGTTTTGTGGTGGTGCCAGGACTAATTTTGGCTAAAATTTTGTTGAGGACCCCACTGCTGATTGTGCCAAGGATTGGCTGCGGGTGGTGGAGCCCAACCCGGCTGAGTGTAGGGATTTTTCCAAGGTGGTGGATATGGATAAGTCATCTAGTTTGAGTTTTCCCACTCAGGTTGTCCCCAAGAAGATTGAGAGGCCTGATTTGGCCATGGCATTCTCCAAGGATTCTGAGTTGGTCTAGATGGGAACCCACCCTAATTGTTTGGTCTCTGGACAAAATTTAATTCAGCACTTGTTTGAGAGATGGCATTCAAACCTCCCTTCAATTGTGGTAGAAGTGTGTAATGTTTAGTGTCATGGTTAGTAACTTCACAGATTAAGCACATATCTGTGACATCCAAAGGACATTCTCTCAAGGGGTGTCTCTTCCAACATTTAGGGCAATACATGTCCAATGGTTCTTTAGCAGGGGTGGATTTTGCCTTGATTCCATCTATGGTGGATGTTAATTGCAACAGAATGTCTGTTTTCATGTTGGCCATTTCTTCTAGAAGTTCAGAGGTACCCAAAGACTTGGATGTTTGTTTCCTTCTTATCCCTCCATGTGTTCTAGAATATCTTCTACATAGCTCAGTAATTTGTTCCATGGTAAGCTTATGCACATCTCCACCTCCCATGAGATGGAGAGAATCCTTGGTTTCTTCATCCAATCCTTTCAGAAAGACTGTTTTAGTTATGTCTGCATGCAACTCATACCCACTACGTTTATGAAGAAAAAGGAATCTATCTAGATAATCCTCTAGATTCTCATCTTCCTTTTTCCGTATTTGGAAGAACTCCTCCTTCATATCCCTTCCTCTACAATAGTCTTGGTATTTATCCAAGAAGGTTGTTTCCATGGCTTCCTAGGAATTAATGGAGTTAGATGGTAACCTCATAAACCATCTCATAGCAGAATCTTTGAGAGTGGAGGGAAATAATTTGAGTTTTTTATTGTTAGTTCGGTAATCATATGTTTGGCATAGGATTTTAAATTCAAACAGAAACTGATCAGGGTCTTCTTTGGTCATTCCTCGAAAGAGGGGGAGGATGGACGGTGAGATGTTTTTCATGGGTGCATCCTCATCTACATCGAGGACAATGGGGTATGTAAATGTTCGTCCTAAAGGTTGTTCTTCAGCATTCCCAAGATCCCCCATTACAGAATGATGTGAAGAGGATACAAAATGCTCAGAAAAGGTTCTAGGAGTGGAATTGGAATCTATATCACTCTCAATGTTTCTCTCTTGTGAAGTGTCTAAAGAGATTTTGAATATTGCATGCTATAAATCTCCCTTGGTCATCTCGTGACCTATGCATCCAGGTTGGTTGGTTTAAATCGAGGTCCAAGAGAATGACTGGTTTCCTATATGAACTCTATTAACACCCATAACATATGGAATAAAATAATGGAGCTTATGGTTATGTAGTCCCCGGAAATGGCACCAAAAATGATGGGTCATTGTATTCATCCAATCATTTAACTGACATAATCTTTTCCAGTGTCATTATAAACCAGGGTTGTGTCCTAGGCAATATGCAATGGAGTCTAGGAGAACTAGTTTGTTGGGGGGTTGCTTAGCTTTAGTGGCTATTCTACGGAAGTGCAGTTAAAATCTATGGAAATTAAATACAAGTCTACGGAATTCAACGGTTTGTAATTAAATGGATTTCAACAACTAATCTTCTACTGTAAAGTAAAATACGCACACACTTATTCTTAACAATTTAAACCATAACTGAATAACTGGAATTCAACAGAAAGCAAGACTATTTATGAACTAAATTGGCATAACAAAAGCATCTACTTTAAGCGAAAGAAATAATGGAGAAAATAGGGATAGTTAATCAAAGCATGCATGCAAAAATTCATCAAATGATAATTGCAATAAAACTAATCGAAGGACTGTATGCATGAAAAACTCAAAGTAACCTCGTATCTCCTCGGTTGAGTGGGCCCTTGCTCTTCCTCGGGATAGAGTGATCAACAACTTCTAATTCTCAAAATATTGTAGCTTTCATTAACTTTGAAATGAGTTCATAACATATCAAAAACAAATCCGAAGCGAGTAAAAAGTATGCCGATAATTTTCTTCTTTTTCGATCAAAAATTGGTACCACTGATTTTGAAGACAAAGTCTTCATATAGATAATTTTTGTTACAATATTTGCCATTTCAGGTGGCATTAAACATTGTTTCATGAAATATCAATTAAAACTCTTAGATTCCTATGGGTCGTTAGAGTCAAGCCCAAGCTAATAGGTCAATTTGGAAACAGTCTTCAGCTACATGCATCGAACTCGACAACTTATCCACCAGTAACCTCCATCATTCCCTGCACACATCATCACATTTGATCTCATAAAAATAGTTAGTAGGAGGTCATGTGATAAACAGTTTTCATAAATAATAGCAAGGAAAAATGCATCAACCTACTAAGACATGACTATACAAAACATCCCCATATACAAATAAGTCATATCACGAAGAGTATTTCTGGTTTGAAGAAATGATATTAATGAGCCAAACTATGCACTCATCACCATGAAGATGTGTTAGTACGCCTCTAGAGACCTTACGAGGACCCATAGCGAGAATGGTTCCAACATTTGCCGGCCGGATCTATCACCAGTTGGGCCACATTACGAACTACGTTTGAAGACAGGTATAAGCCTTCAGAAGACACATTTGTGTTACTATCAAAGATCACTCACTTAAATAAGGAGGCCAATGAAACCATGCGTGATTTTATCACCCATTTCAATTCAGCGATTAAGCGTGTGTGCACCGCCATGTTGCCAACACCAGAAAATCAAAAGTTTATCTTTGTGAATGCCATGAGCTCAAGAGTAATTTTCTTACTCTTACAAGAACAAATCACCACCCTGGTTCTCGCTCAAGCTGTAGCCATTCGGATAGAAGACAACCTGCTTATATTTGGCAAGTTAAAATGAGAGTCATCCAAGCCTAAGGCTTCAACTCCTTCTCAAGCCACTTCATCAGATCCAAGCATTCCAGAAGATGGCAAATGACTTGCTCGCATTAAAAATCAATTAGCTCAGGCTTCGTCCTCCACTCCATACCGGGATATCCCACGGAGAAACTTCACTCCCAACAACACCCCACAAAGGCCACGTTTGCCTACAGCTGCTCCATGGTTGGCACTTGAGGCTCCTTCGGTCAATGCCCTAGTTGAGATCGAAGAAGAGGAGAAAATTTACGAAGAACCTTCATCGCAAGGTGGAGATGATCAAGATGTTGGTGAACCGGCTGGTGACTCTACAATTGGGTATATGGAATTTGAAGATGAGGAATCTGATGAAGAAGAGGGTACCGAAGGGTATGTGACAGTCATATGTTGTTTTCACCTGCTCACAAGGAAAAGAAAGCAGTTGCGCCGGGATACAAAGAGAAAAGGCTATGTCGAACACACCTCCAACCATTGCTAAAAGAGGTAATCCTCTTCCTGCTCAACCTCCTATTAAGCCTTTTACGAAGAAATATTTTCCTCCCATCTCTCCTCCAAATCAGCCTTCTTCTATTTCCATAAAGACCGGTAACCCTACCCTGCCATCATGAAATGAAGGACTCATTCCTTCATCAACGCAGCCCTTAGTCGCATTCGATATAGCCGATCACGCTAAAAATACCAAGATTCAAATGTCTCGAAGCTAAATATATTGATCTAACCACGAGTATCTTGTAAGATTAATCGAGTATATCGAAGCCAAGCTTCCATCCCCTCTCTTGTCTCCCGAAAGGAATCCTTTCCACTCCTTTTGCATCTCGCATAAATGTTGCCTCGAGTGCATCGAGTGCAAAATTGAACCTTTTTATCTCTCCTCCTAATCAATGGTCACAAACTAAGCAATGCATAATTGATTCCGGGGCTTCGATAATGTCATGCCGTGAAGATCGCTGGTGCTTGGGATTCACTCTTACTAAGCCTTTCAAAGCAGATGTTACTCCATGGAAACCAAACAGTTCCATTAATTGGTCAAATCAAAGATGTATAGTTCACGTTTGCAGCGTTCCCAGAGAAAAGGGTAAAGATGACCATCCTCGTTACTGATATCCCAGCAGCATATGGAATTCTACTAGGAGAAGCTTTTTGTAGAGAAGTTGGTGGAGAGATTCATATGGTGGTCTAAAGCGAGAATCCTTGGCAAGGGTGTAATGCGAGACATTGGAGCCGAATCACAAAAGAAGTACCTAGTCACCAATTCTGACAACCCCAAAGCCCAAATTCTCTTCTAATCATCAGGGATGGGGAATTACTTCTTATCCACTAAGTCTGATAAAATGGGCATTCTTGTCCAGGAGGAGGATCTTAACAAGATATGGACACTTTGTAGTTTGATGGCGGTCGTCTGACAAAGAGTGGATGTGGCACTGGAGCTATCCTAATATCCCCTGAAGAAGAAATTATCCCTCTTTATTTCAAATTGTGGTTTTTTAATACAAACAATACTGCTGAGTATGAATCCTTGTTGCTTGGCATGCAAGCTATAAAGGAAAGAGGAATCAAGAATCTAAAAGCACATGGTGATGCCAAACTAATCGTCAACCAGATAAAAGGGGTGTACCAAGTGAAAATGACAGACTCAGGCACTACCACAACGTAGTATGGGATAACATTGAGGAATTTGACACTTTCTCAATAAAATCCGTTCCAAGAGCTCAAAATGACATGGCCGATTCATTGGCCATCTCAGCATCTCTTATGCTCCCTCACCTAGGGTTGAAAATAGACACATATACCATTGAGGTAGTCTTCCGCCCAAGTGTGCCAGATAATTCTCAACACTGGCAGGTATTCAATGATGACAATCAGCTTATTGCCTTTCTAGAGAAAGCAAAAAATTTCAATGAGCTTCATTTTGAAGGATCTACTTCTGCATGCCGTGAATCACTGGTCAAGTGAATGAATCAAAAGAAGGCGATGGCATATGTCAGCTCAGGGGAAATAAAATTCCAAAGGGTTTAGTCTCTCTGGAATGATTGTTTGACAAACATGATCATTTTGTCAAGAAGAAGTGACAAGATGATCCTAACTCCTCTCCAGAGACCGAATCGGTCAACCTGGGTACTGTGGAACATCTGCAGTTTGTGAACATCAGGAAATGTTGTACACCGAGGAAAAGCGGAAGTTTGTCAAATTCTTTGAAGAAATATATGGATGTATTGGCATAGTCTTATGCCGATCTAAAGTCTTTCAAGCCTAAGGACGTTCAGCATGACATCTCGTTAAAGGATGATGTCAAACCCTTTCGCCAAAAATAGAGGCACTATAATCCCAAGATCTCGGGTACCATCCATGTAGAAATACAAAAGATGCTGGATGCGAGGATTATCTTTCCTATCCATCATAGTACTTGGGTTGTAAAAATTGTACCAAGATGAAAGAATAACAAATGAGATACGCATATGCGTAGATTTTCGCAATCTAAATCAGGTGTCCTTGAAGGAAAACTACCCGCTGCCCAAAATGGATCAAGTTTCGCGGGTAATAATCGGTTCAGAGATGTTGTTCATGCTTGATGGTTTTTCAGGCTATAATCAGATTGAGGTCTTGCCTAAAGACCAATTCAAAAAAACATTCACTACTCCCTGGGGCACATTTTCCTACAACATGATGCCTTTTGGCTTGACCAATGCCGGTGCCACCTTTCAGTGAGCGATGGACTTTGCATTCAAAGGTATGATGGGAAAGGTCATCGTAGTTTATTTGGATGACTTAACTGTGTTCTCAAAAAAGTGAAGTGATCATTGTGATCATTTGGAGCAAGTATTGATTAGATGTCGAGAACACGGGATTTCCCTAAATCCAAAAAATTTTGTTTTCAGGGTCACTGAAGGAAAGTTGCTGGGACACGTTGTCAGCAAGGAAGGAACAAAGATAGATGTCGAAAGGGTTAAGGATATTTAGAGCCTTACCTTACCCACAAGCAAGACCGATGTTCACTCCTTCTTCGGAAAGGTGAATTTTCTCAGACGCTTTGTTCCCGACTTCGCTGAAAAGACTCATCACATATCAAATATGATGAAAGGGTCACAAACTTTTTAGTGGAGTGAAGAAGGAAAGGCGTCATTCAAGGATATAAAAGCCTCTCGTTGCCCATGCACCCATCTTGGTATGTCCCGACTTCTCAAAGGATTTTATCATGTACAGTTATGCATCTGCCAGCCATCTTAATGCAAAAGAACTTTGAGGATGTTGAATCCCCAATCACTTTCATGACCTCCCCTCTCAAGCCTCATGAATTGAAGATGTCTCAATTAGAAAAACATGCCTTCGCAGTGGTCAAAGCAGTCAAGAACTTCCGGTACTACATCCTAAACTCTCATACAGTAGTGTTGGTTCCTGACACGGCAGTTAAGTCTATCCTAACTCAATAGGAGTTAGGAAGCTTACGAGGGAATTAGATCGTGAAGGTCCAGGAGTATGATCTAGACATAAAACCAACCAAGCTGGTAAGAGGCAAGGGCCTATGTCAGCTTATGGCTGAAAACAAAGATTCAGAGGTCCCTAAAGAGGAAGTTGATTGCATCGACGGAGCACAGGGTCGGTAGAGAAAGTTGATTCTCTACCTATGGTCCTATTTGTTGCAACTAGTGACGAATGGTATTCGGACATTGCTTTCTTTCTCACTTATGGTGAGTTCCCATCTCATCTAACTTCAAAGGAGAAGTGGACTATAAAGCTCAGGGCAGCTAGATATGTCATATGGGATGATGGTTTATACAAGCACGGTATTGATGGCATCTTCTTGTGATGCATTGACAAACCACACAGATCAAATTGCTTGAAACTTTTCATGATTCAGCCTACGGCGGTCATTTCTCCTCATCCGTAACAACACATAATATCATCCAGACAAGTATTACTGGCCAACACTATTTCAAGATACAGCCACATGGGTAGCAAAATGTGAGCTCTGCCAACAGTTTGTTGGTAAACCAAAATTGGCTATTTTTCCCCTCAGGCTCATCATTATTGATGAACCATTCAGGCAATGGGGAATTGACTTTATCGGAGCACTACATCCCCAATCAAGTGCCGGACATAGTTATGTCCTAACAGCAATAGATTACTTCACCAAATGGGTGGAGGCCATACCTATTAAGAATGCCACCTCTGAAGTTGTTTGTAACTTCATCAAAGAAAATATCATCATGAGGTTTGGCATCCCACACAAGATCGTTGCTGATAATGCTTCCAACTTCTCCTCATGGGAAGTTATCAGTTTTTGCTATGAATATGGGATAACCTTAGCCCATGCCTCAGATTATTAACCCCAGGGAAATGGTCAGGCAGAATCTAGTAATAAGAACCTAGTAACCATCATACGAAAGCTAGTCGATGAGAATCAGTGGTCCTGGCACAAGTCATTGTATGATGCTTTTTGGGCGAATCGTATTAATCGAAGAGATCTCTCGATATGTCACCTTTTCAAGTGTTATATGGAATGGACGCCGAGGTCCCCATTTCCACGGAACTCCCTACTCTACGCTTGGCACAAGCGATCGAGGATGATACTTTCTAGAGTTCTCTAGAGAAGAGGATCATGTATCTAACAGAAGTTGAAGAAAAGAGAGTAAGGGTGGTTGATAGGATCACCAAACATCAGAATCAAGTCAAGAGACTATTTGATAAAAAGGCTTAGCAGAGGAATTTCTAGGTGGGAGATATCATCCTTTTATGGGACAAGAGAATAGAGCCAAAGGGAACGCACGGGAAATTTGACTCTCTTTGGAGAGGGCCTTTCAAGATCAAGCAGACTCAATGGAGAGAATAGCTTCTATCTCTCATATCTAGATGGAATTGAGCTCTCGCTTCCCTATAGCGGGAAACATCTCAAAATATTCAGGAAGTAGAGCTTTCTCTCTTCTTTGTACAATTTGCTTTAGTTGTGTGTTTATTTTTTTCGTGTGTTTACTTTTTGTTGGTTGTGTGTTTTCCTTCCTTTTTCGTCACCCTTGTTTTTGACTCTCCAGCCCAATGGATAGGCACATGTTGATCTGGGGTTCTCTACCCTTAAGCTTCACTCAAAGTTAGTCCCCAGAAAGAGCCAGCTGTTATCCTGTAAAATTGACAAGGGCAATTTTGTAGGTAACCATACCAAAATTTCCATTTTGGTCCCCCTTTGAGGTCTCTTAACATTTGGAATGGCATAAAATCCCTTTCCGGAAAATATAGTTTTTAGAACTTGGTCATTTTCAACCTTTTTGGGTTGGGCAGCAATTTTCTTTCACATTACATCAACCAAAACTACGCACCCTATATTCCTTTGGCACATTCTATTAAGTGTCAACATTCAAATGTTGTGCCTCTTAATGTTGCACCTGTCAAAGGTGCGCCAAGGTGCATGCGCCAACTTGTCAACACTCCAAATGTTGCGCCTCTTAATGTTGTGCCAAGGCACTGAAAACGCAGTGTCGACACTTCAAAAGCTCGTGCCATGGTGCAAATATTTTCATGTCGACATCTCCCTAAGTGTGCCATAGAAAAATTTGGTGGCACATTTATTACACCTTTTGCTATATATAGGCACGTCTCGACCTGTCATTTTCACAATTAAAAAATGTGAAAAATTTATTCTTTTGTACTTGTCAACATTCTGTCAGCCCTGCATGTTGCCATTTGTCACGTTCGTGGATCCCACATCGTCTCCTTTATCGTTATATATTCCTGGTAAGTGGTCCTTGCTTTTCTTGTGGCTTTGTTGTGGTTTTTCTGTTGGTTTAGGTGATTAGGATTGTTAAAAATAACAATGAACCTAAGAAGATAATGCAATCCCAACCCATTTTGCAAATCCAAATACTCAGCTCCAAAACCGTTCTTTGTCCTCCTTTTAGATCTACGTAAATCTAGAAGACCTCTACCATGAAACTACTCAAACTTATTCCCTACTTTGCTGGATTTTTACCCCTTGCCATCAAAATCTGAGCCAAAGGCTGAAAAACATGATTTTTTTGCAAAAACAGTCCACTGTCTTTCCTTCGGTGCAAGTTTCATTGTTGTTACATTAAACACGGTTGTGCATAGGGCGACTGTCCCTGCATCTGACATAATCCTTCTCCGCGCCTTGTAATAAACTGTAAAAAAAATCCTTAGGTGCGGAGTACATGATGCAAGTGCACCTATAGCTACAACAACATCTGAATGTTGTGCAAACCCTTCTTGTGCCGCGTAAGCTAAACCCTTGGCGCACCTCACCTTAATGTTACATCTACCACATATGTGACGATGGCACACCCTGAGACCTTACTACACCAAATAAATTTGTGCCCAATTAAAACACTTCATATGGCGCAAGCGCACATCCATTGACACCAACATCTGAATGTTGTGTGTAGTCTTTCCATGCCCCACACCCCTTTTGGCGTTGTTTCCTCCCATGCAACACGTTCCCAAAGTGCACCTTGCTTTTCTGAGACCCTACAACCTGCAGTAGAGTTACGCCTTGCGCCCAGAGACTCATAAATTGCTAACTTTTCATTTTGTAAGCTTTGATGGATGACTTAACAGCTAACATGGCTCTTCTGTGATGGACTTCCTTGATTCTTTTGCAGATCAACACCTGACCTCAGATTCACACATGTCTTCATCGAGTAAGAATCCAACCAAGTCCAAGGGTAAAGCCAAGCTAACAGAAGAAGAAATGAAATATAAATACCAAAGGGTCAAGATGCCTGAATCCCTTGTAGAGTGTGACCTGGATATCAAAGATTCAGAACTCGGTCACATTGACATGGAGGACTTCTGGGCCAAAACCAAGAAGGTCACAGGTAGCCCATGGATGGATAAATTGGTTGGCATTGGTCTACACTTTGCTGCAGGGATTCCCGTGGGCACAATCAACAACGAGTTCATGATGTTGGTGGTTCATTGTTATAATAAATACATAAGATGTGTCGAAAATGAGAAGGGTGAGGTAATAATAAACCTCACTGCCCGGCACTTTGAGATCATGTTGGGTATCCCTCACCACCGACATTTTGTAGCGGTAAGCCAAGAGGACTGCATGAAGACATGGAATGAAAATGAAGACAAATGTATGCAGCTAATGAATGAGGTGTACCTCAAAAACAAGAAGGTGGTAAGCAGGTGGCCACAAGTCATTCATCGCAGTGACTTTTCGAGGAGCTGAGTGACACCATCACTTTCCTGAGCAGGGTGTTTGGGCTTCCTGATGCCCATTACTTTCACAAGTGTATGCTCAGATATTTATAAAAATGAGCAAAAACATTCCTGATCAATGTTTTGAATGGGGAGAGATTATCAAAGAAGCACAATCTCAGAGTAGCTTCAACAACTTTCAACAACTGGGAAGTTCTATATGAACTCCTACATGGTATATGTTACTGCCTCAGAGAGGGACTACCCAACATTGAGTCGGTATGGGGTATGGCCCCATGTCAAAATATACGAGTATTATCTAGAGTTAAGACTGGAAAATAGCATAACACAATTCAGAAAAATCAATGATGCCTTCTTCTACGGCGTCATCATCGCCTCTTAAGGCCCAATATGACTCACAGTCAGACGACCAAAAGTGTGGTATCTAGCACAGAGAAGTGGGGAGTGTTATTCACGCAATTCCCCACTTTCACCTATCTCAGAGCCGCAAAATTCTTGGGAGTGCCCACCAAGTTACCGAGGTATGCGGGACCCAAGCTAATCCTATTGGAGCTATCTAGAAAGCTTATCACATACCATGAGAAGTGTTTGAAAAGAAAGAAGGGCGGAACTCCATTCCCCCTCACAAGGTGGCAGTACACACTCCGCACTTCATAGAGCAAAGCCGAGAAAATGTTTGCAGAGCTTAAATTGCTCAACTTAAAGCATAATTTCTTGGCAAGACCAACCTTTGATCCTCGTGATTGCCTTCCAAGGGAAAATCTTAATCCAATTCATGTCCCTCAGATCGAAGATATCTACATCGATCTATATCACGAAGTCGAGCTCAGAAGAAAGGATCACTCCTGCCTGGCCCTGGCAGAGATCATTCAATATGGTGTGGCCATTGTCCCAAAGGGCTTCCAAGCAACTGATCAAGAGGTTGATCAGGTTTATCTAGACATGGATGGGGACAATTGGCTGTTTGCTGAAATTGATAGAAACAAGGCACCTCAAACTATTGAGGAAAGGGTCAAAGGCACTCAAAGACACTGAGCATTGGTGCAAGAAAAATAGTCTCATCTACCTTAGAGTAGACTTTACCACGTCTCCCTTGGGTAATGCACCCACCAAGCTGAAGCACTTGCCTAAAGGCAAAGGAAAAGATAAAGAGGGAGAGCCAAGCACTGCTCAGGAGGAAATTCCTGAGAGCCCTCCTTCCGCCACCGAGGAGCAGGTAGTAAGCATGATATCCCGAGAAGAAGAAGAAGTGGTAATTGCTCCAACGGGCACATCCACTCAGGATGTTGCCACTACTACAACTTGTGAGGTTCCCATCATCCCCTCTCCCGCTCCTCCTTCCCCTCCTCATATCGCTTAACCAACCACTCCTTTGGTTGTGTCTTCTCCCCACCTTCTACCATTCCCCTCACTCTTCCTCCATCTTCTCTTCCCTCACAGATCTGTCCCCCAACATTTCTTCCCTCATCTCACAGATCCCTTCCACCCCCATGGTTTCCTCTCCTATAGTGACTCCTACCCCCATGAGCGTTGGAGGGTTGGCTTCTTTCTCAATGCCACCACCGAAGTTTCTCGACACATCTTCCTGTGTCCACTATAGTTGCTCCTTCTTCCACCCCTGTTTCCTCCTCTTCCTCTGGTCCCACTCCCCTAAGTCCAGAATGGATCTCCGAACACCTGAGCCAACACAAGAGGAAAGTCCCTATTGCACCTATGGACTTCTCCATTATTCCAGGCTAAAGGGCCTAAGAAGCAAAAAGATATAACCCGCTTCTCTCAAAGTGCTTCAGGTGAAAGAGTTATGGAGATCACATACCCTAATCCCACAAAGGAGAAAAAAGATATGTCTCCTACAGATTTTACAGTGACTCAGGTCAAAATGGGAACATCCTCAGAAATTCTGCAAGAAGAGGCCTTATCCGTAGTGGATGCCCTTTGTAAAAATATTCAAGAAGTAAAGGAAGAGAAGAGAATATTAAAAGAGCAAAACAAGCATCTTCTCTAAGCCCTGCAAAAGATGGGCAATGCACCTCCTGTAGCTGCCACCAAAACTCCTGAAGCCCTTAGTCAGGAGAATATAAATGAGTATGCCAAGATTGGCGAGAAAGGTGTAGCAGTGTCCACTGGAGAGAGTAGATCCTCAAAGATAGTGAGGAAGTGATCACAAAGTTCACATAGCTGTATCAAAATATAGATCAAGCTAACAAGGAACTCTAGGCAATAGCAGGACCTATCTCCGAAGAGTTAGACCATGCCAGGTTGCAACATGAGACATTCTAGAAGATGCTCGACTACCCAGTTGATGACTTAATGAAATTTAGCGTCTTCGATCACCCGAGAGCACCCAATAAAGTCCTTACTTGCTTTAGACTATTAGGTTGACCAAATGGAGTTTGTCTTGGAGAAAATAGACAAAATCAAGGAGGAAGCCTTGGATGCAATGCATCAAATGGAGCAGATCGTCTTAAGGATGTCTAGGTTTTCTCACCCCATCATATGCCTTGAGGAAGGTAGATGACACTATTCAGCTTTTCAAAGGAATCACGTCACAGGGTTTAGAGTCAGAGGCCTCTTTTGATATAGAATCTATCAACAACCTTTTGGCCTGCCGCAACTTTGTTGGATACCTGATGGAGGTAGGTAATGAATACTTCAAACTCCCGGAAAGACTTAGAGATGAATGGGAGACTTGTGAAGTCATCGGGGATCACACCAAAGGTCCCACTTAGGATCAACTTCAAATGATGGTCAGCAAGTTCATGGAGTATCAAGCTCAATTTCACATTTCCTCTCCTGAGCAGAAGCAAGACACTCCTTTCCAGCCAAGGGATGACGACGAATAGGCTCCTTCCTCCTGGGATTTATCCCATTTTTGTAAAATATTTAAAAGAATGTTGGCACAAATGATGACATCATCCATGTTGCATCATGAGATGTTGTCATCCACAAAATTGCCCCAAAGTCAACTTTTGACTTTTAAATATTTTGTAGATGTTTTATAAATAGTTGTGTTATCCAAAATTCACCCCCCAGGGTTAATTTGATAACATGCATCAGAATTCTCAAGTCCCAGGCAGATAATTGATTCAGAGCAAACATCATGTTTCTGGGGTTCCCTCAGATTTTTTCTAACTCCCCTGACCAAAGAAGGAAAGAGCAAGCTCTGAGAAAATGTGAAAAAAGTTGCAGAAGACAGGCTCAGGCCAGAAAAAATCATGAAAAATGGCTAAGTCCTTGTCCTAGGACAATGTGGGACATTTGGGACGCCAAGGCGCGGATCGGCCGAAAAGCCTGCAGGCGGCCCAAACAGCAAAGGGACAAGTGGGACAAGAGTGCGCGAAGGACGCGAACCGGCCGGTTTGGCCGAAACAAGAAACTTCAGCACAAGGAAAACTGGGACAAGTGGGACAAATGGACGCGGCAGACGCGGAAAGCCCGGATCGGCCGAAAAGGAGAACTTTCGCACTAACTGCTTTGGGACATCTGGGACAATGATACGTGAACCCGCCGGTTCGGCCGAAATGAGAACAAACAGTCCGGAGGCAAATGGGACATCTGGGCCGCGAGGACGTGAATCGGCCGGATCGGGTGAACCGGAAGAATTTGTCCCGCGAAGCACAGGGACAAGTGGGACAAATGGACGCGAACCGGCCGAATCAGGCAAACCGGAGGATTTTGTCCCAAGCAGCACTGGGACATCGGGACAAATGGACGCGATGGACATGAAGGATCCGAAAGGGCCGAGAACCAACCAAATCATGACACGTGTCACAATGGAAAAGGTCAAAAGGTCAAAGGGTGAGATTTGAAGGGTCAGCCCGAACCAATGGGATAGTGCCACGTGTCCCAGCTAGGGCCCACAAGGAAATTTCAAAAGGAAGCCGCGGAAAGGTGGAGGAGAGAGAATTATTCAGCGAATCGAGCTCGCCATGTGTCGTCAGGTGGCGAAGCACGGAAAATATTTCAAAACACGTTTTGACTGTTTTTGCCCTAAATCTTGGATCGCCATAACTTTCGATCCAGAGCTTGAATTTGCACGTTCTTTATATCAACGGAAAGCTGATAAAATTCTCTACACGATTCCGGGGTCAATCTTGCATTTTGGTTCAGTTTGGAGAGAGAAAATCAAGAAACACCTCTGGCACAAAATAACAAGCAGAAGACGCTTCAACAATGACGGCTTTAATCGCAGCAGCATGCCCACCGTTTTGCCAGGATCTGCCGCTTCTACCATAATGAGATGATTTAAAATGTGACCTAGAAGTGGTTGTGGTAGTTTCGAATTTCCTCTCTTCCCTCTCTCTTTCTTCCTATATATTGTACAGAGGGGCTTCTTTCAAAGGGGGACATAACAAAGTTGTTCATCTTTTCTGCTCTGCCCTCCCTTCTTTTCTTCTCTAGGGTTGAAAATGGAGTTCGAACCTCCTCCCTTGCTCTGTAATGGCATTTTTGCCTTTTACTATTGAAATGATGTTCTGTGCAAACTTCTGGAGCAACAAAACGTGTTTTGTGATGCATCTGTCCATCCTTGCTCATTTTTGCTTGTTTCTCTTCTTGCCTCTCTTCATTGCAGGTATTTGTGCATGTTTGAATGTTCATTGCAGGTTTGGAGCTGTGTTCATGGAGTTTTGGGACATTTTCTGTGTGAAATCTATCCTTGGGCCTGTGATGCATCTGTCCATCCTTCCCATTGCTCACCTCTCTTTGTCCCATGGCAGTTTTGATAGATGTCCAACATTCTCCTTCTCTGGTGTATCACCGTTTTAGTGTAGGCTTTTGTTCTTTTCCTTTCTCTCTCTCTCTCTCTGTCTCCTTGGCATTGTTAGATTAGGATTAGATTAGCTTTCTACACTGGAATAGCTTGTGGCAGGTAGTTTAGGAGCAGGAACCAGCCTTCTCTGGAGATTCCTCTCTCAGTTTCACAAGTCCCACGCTTGGAGAGAGGTTTCCATGTTGTGCAATCACACTGGATGCCTGAGTGATCAACCTAGAAACCTGATCTGCATCCAGGGGTGCTGTGATTTTGCACTAACAAGTTGTTGGCTCCTTTTTTTCTTCTTTCTCCTTCTCCTTCTATAAATATTGGAATGCTTTTTGTATTCAGTGTGAGAAAACTTGTATGAAAAATAGAGTGAAGAGAGAAATACTTTGAGGCTTCTTGTAACAAAACATTATTAATACAAAATTGAGACTTTGTGCTAAATTCTTGTGTTACGTGTTAGATATTTCTTAAGTTAGATCTGCATGCTTATTCATCGTTGGATTCACCTATGCTTTTTTCATTTGTCTATCAAGATTGCTTTGTTTGTTTATGTGAGTAAGTTTGGCTCGCTTACTACCAACCTAAAACATAAACCCTCGACCTTTCTACTTTGGAATTCTTTTCTTTTCTCCCTTCGAGATCAACCTTTCTTCTATTCCTTCCTTCATTCCTTTCTGTTCTTCATTGGAACTATTTCCATAGGGATGAGATCCCAAACCCTTGAAGGTAGAATATCTTTGTAAGACTTGCATAGATTCCTACTGGTAGAATAGCAATAAACCGGTTTCACTTTGCTATCTCAAAGAGGGGCCTATCCACTACACATTGTCGGCTCATCTATCCATAGATATTCCCACTGACGATGATTTTGAGACCAACACAGTTGCTCGTGACCTTTGTCCCTTCTCTCAATGGGGCTTGGATCTTGTTGGAGAAATCAATCCTCATTCTTCCCAACGCCATCAATGGATCATAATGCTACCGAATACTACACAAAATGGGTGGAAGCCTTACCACTCATCTCCACAAAAGATGAGAAAATATGTGAGTTCATTAACCATCACATCATTTTCCGCTTTGGTGTCCTCATCGCGTCATCACCGACAATGGAAAACAATTCAAAAACAAGACACTACAAAAATTTGCGACACCTTCGGCATTCACTCGAGTTTCTCATCACCTTATTACCACAAACCAACAACCAAGCCGAATCCACTAACAAAACCTTCAACAAAATTCTCATGAAAGTGGTTGACGATATTGGGAAGGATTGGCATACACACATTCCTTTTTCCCTATGGGCATACCGCACTAGTATTTGCACTTCCACTGCGGCCACACCCTTTTTGTTGGTCTATGGTATAGAGGCTGTTTTTCCTCTCAAAGTCCAGATCCCCTCACTCCACATTTCTCTCCATGACATGCTTACTGATGATGACTTTCATCAAGATCACTTAGCACAACTAGAGTTATTAGACGAATGTCATCTTAACACTTTGGATCACCTTCAAATTTACCAACAACGTATCAAATGTGCTTATGAAAAATGTGTTCATGAACGAACCTTCCAAGTCTGTGACCATGTCTTAAAAGAAAATCAACATGTAACCAAAGTAGAAAAAATTAAACAGGGAAAATTCACTCCTAATTGGCTTGGACCATACATCGTAACTCATATCTATGGATCAAGTGCATATCATTTATCCTCGCTTAATGGTAAACCCGAACTGAGCCCCTTAACGCATTGCATCTTCGACCATTCTATTGTTGACTCATTTTCCTACCTCACCCTTTGTCTCTTTACAGGCTTGTCCCTTGAGTGCTATCCACTCCATACATCTCCCTAATGATTAAACAAGAATCATGTGAGTACCCATCACTTGTTATCTTCTCTTGAATATGTGTACCACGACACTGCACATAGCATGATTCTCATGGATACTTTTTGTCTACCTTTAGATGAGATCCCATGGTCATTCCACCTCGCCTTTTGAACAAGATTCCTATCCTTCACCTTGGTCTTGTCCATGATTTCAAAGACCTCCAATGGGACCAAAGTCCTTGAGTCAAACTTCGATAAAATATGACTCCCTCAAAAGGACATCTTCCTCTCGACAAAATTGCTATTATAAATAGTTGCTCCTCGAAGGACATCTATGTGAAGCTTTCAAAAAAACAAAAAAAAAAATGAGAGAAACCAAAGCTTACCACATCGATCAGCTTCACAAAGACCTCAAGGAGTACCATATTATTTATCCCATATAGACTTCCCGCATCGATCGTCTATCTCAACAACAAAATTTTTAGTCATGGACTTGCCCATTGTGACCTTGGACCTCTTGTCCAAAATCCTGTCACTCAAAACATATAAAATTAACTACCTTTCACCCACCTTACCAATTTCACTCTCATTTCCTCAATTGCCTAAAGGGACATCGTGGAATTTCGACATTTGGTGATCTTGTGACTCCTTTCACCGTAGAACCATTAATTATGCAATGCCTTTCGGGTCTTGTGTTCCTCACCCCCTCCAAGGTATGATCTACTCAGTATGATCCTACCCAATCGGTGGCTTTATTGCCCCCTTCTTATCTTTTAAACATCTTTTTTACATTTTTCTTGCTCTTATACAGGACTTGGTCCTCGATGCTTACCTTTGGGGTGGTTCTCCCCTTTCACCATAATCACCTTCACCTACATCATTTTACCTATAATCTACCCACACCTATTACACCTAAACCCACTACATGCCTAAAAACCTAACAACTCATTCTCATATTCTTCCCTCGCTCATGGGAGAACTACATCGGCCGAGGTCCCTTTTTCGTCGGGACTATGTAGGTAGCACTCCAAGGGCATGGGGCCTTGGAGGTTAGCTCAGCTATTCTTAACCCTAAAACAAATCATCAACCATGCCTAACTCAACATTTACCCCACATTTCACTTAGTTCCCCTTTTCTAACAAAATTGGAAATTCAGCCACATACATAACAAGTTGCTTACCCACAAAGATACAATTATTACATCTACCATCTCTCTATCATCACTATGCATAGAATATACAACATTTTACATATGACCCATAGTATCATTCATTGCAAACAATAATGAATCATAAACCCACATAACTCAATCCATGCCTAAACCAACCTAACTCAACCATGCTTATAACCCGACTCAATCCATGCCTAAACTAACCTATCTCGATCCATGCCTAAACCAACCTAACACGATCCATGCCTATAACCTGACTTGATCCATGCCTAAACCAACCTAACTCCATCATGCCTACCTCACCTAATTTCAAACCACATTAAAATAACAAATCCATATCTCATCTAACACAAGCCATACATCCAATATCTCATAAACATATTAACACATCACAAAATACCATGAATATCATCATATAAATCAATAAATGTGTATCTCAAAATACATACCTATCTCATCATGGCCATCATCTCAAAAATTTTAGCACACAAGCCAATATATAATACAAAATGTCATTGCACGCATGTTGGTCTCATATATACAAAAAGAATGAATGAATCAATACAAAAAATCTTCGGCACGCAGGCCGGTATATGCTCACAATATACAAAAATCACTCATACATCCTCACTATCTTTGCACGCAGGCCGGTATATGATAAAAAATACAACTATCTTCGACATGTAGGCCGGCATATATATCAAAAATAATCACTAATATACATCAAAATCAGGTGGCCACATATCAGACATCTCACGGATGTCCTCCATCTCTGTGTCACCTACACCCTTAGCCTCCTGTGTCCCTGTTGGCACATCACCTAGCTCTGGTCACCATGCGTTGGTGGCCTCTCCCTGATCAAGCCTTAGAGCTCGCTGCCCTCCTGTGCTCTCCACACTATGTGTGCGGGATCTCGTCCTCTCACTGGACACTTGTTGTGCTCTGTACTCTCCATAAGAGAGGAAGTCTATCTCGGCCACCATGAGCTGGTCTTGATAGTATCTCGCCTCACCTAGGGCATCCCGTAACCTAGATATAGGCATGGTCTATGGTGGTCCCATAGGTCTTGGCCCCTGTACTTGCCCTGCGCTAGCCTGTGAACTAGGATCAGCTCCATGTGCCTGTGGTGGTGCCCCCCTGTCCCTGTTTCTATATTTGGGCTGTAAGGCCCCAATCTGTGTCTGGGCTATGGCCAACTAGCCCTGTAAACCTACCACCTAAGCTTGAAGGGCTGCCACATGACCATCTCCATCTCCTCCATCCACCATTTGGGCCTCACTGTGACTAGCCACCTGTACTCGTAGCTCTACTACCTCTACCTCTGACCCCTCCAGTTGTGTCTGTAGTATACCTATCTGCGTGATCAACGTCGCTACCTACCCCTGTAGGGCATCTCTCTACACTGTAATAGTAGCTAAGTCAGGCTGCCCGGTCTAGGTGGTATGGCTCATAACTAAGCCACCCACCACTGCCTATACCTATCTATGCATCCGATGTCATCAATCCACCGATCCACTGGCTACTCCTCTCATGTAGGCATTGTAGGCTGTGGTAGAGGTAGAGGCCTCTCCATGTCATCTCTCCAATACTGTGGGAAGGATGGAGGAATATCCTATACAAGCCCGAACTACCGTCGGACCCTGTCGACCGAGATCATCTCATCCTCCTTGGCACGGCGACCCTGTATCCACCTCTCTAGCTAGAGCTCAGCTAGCTCCTCATGCATGTGCCTATATGAGGGGAATCCCACATATGGCCTCCAGATAATGTCCACTCCAGAAAACCCCTCCAAAAACTACCGAAAATGGGCCACATCATATGTCGGCCTATCCAACTCCGCTCTCATGCCACCGGCACCCATCTCTTGTATCCTAACCGCACACATCTCACTAGGAATGCATCTTCTCAGGGCATACCTATCGGTTGAACACAGACTATGTGCTCATAGGCCCAACAAGTGCAAAAGTATAAATGTATAGCATAAACTCCGCATAACTACCCATACACCTATGGCTCTCTCAGAGTATAGTTGCATCAAGAATGTTGGTGCCTAGGCAAACTATGTCTCATGCACCACCATATCGTGGAGCACCCCATCAGTGATAGGGGAAAGCATCAACCCTCTGCATCTGGCAGTCCATAGCAGCACACTACCTCTATCAATAAAACCACTAGCCTCGTTTCATCCAGACAAAGTTAGGTACATCTCGCCATAGCTCAAACTGGTGCTAGGGAATCTCGGCTCCATCGCCCTCGCCAAATACTATCCCGATCAACTCCTCTAAGGCCTTGGAGGAGATAGAGTACACCTGGGCCCCCAATATGGGTAACCTCAGAATTTGGAACACATCCTCCAGGGTGATAGTCATCTCACCCATCAGAAGGTGGAACGTGTTGGTCATGGAATCCCATCTATCTATGAGCACGACCATCAAACTAGGCTGCCGAATATCATGTCAGCAGCACCGAATGCCACTCAAGCCCACTGCCTCCACGTGTTGTAGCTCCACGGGGCTCACTAAGCCATGCAATGTCACCAGTAGTGGTGGAACCCTATCATGCATATGTAACTGTGATCTCCCCTGCATCCAATCTAAACACAACTTTAAACTACCTTTACCATGACCATATTCATCACTTATCATTACCCACCACCCTATTTCTACCCTACCCATCTCAACCACCTAACCTACATAATTTTTTGGACCCTTGTGCCTAAAATCCCGACCGGTGCCGGTTCATCCTAACCGACTTCGGTCACCCTTAAACTAGCATTGCTAACCTATTTGGTGACCGGTCTCAGTTCTACGACCGACACTAGCCAAGCTTGACCGACGCGATCACCATCGGCATCGAAAAAATTCGTGACTTCCCAAACCTCCCTTTTTAAAACCCTCCCACATGTCCCTTTTACCCCACCTACCATGACCTACACTACCCCAAAACCCCTACCCACCCCAACTATTCAATTTACTACCCTCCCCTCTTTTTCCCATTTTTCCCCATACCCGATTTAACTTTTTCCCACCCACAAAATACAAACAACCCACAACACCCTACAAATAACAACTATTACAACCTCTACTCTATCTAATTCACCCTATAGAGTTAGGTGCTTACCTCGTTGCGATCTTTGCCATCTCGATGGCACATCCGGCCAATGTGCGATGGTCCACCCAAGCCCTCTCCAACCTCTCGCCATCACCGAATATCTACCCACACCCTCTGACCAATCGAATCCCTTGCAATGATCTAGTGGACTCTGCTACTCACCAACCCCACCACCATGTCAAATCACACCGCCACTCACTATCCCATTTTCCTTTGGACACTTTTCTCACTTTTTTCTTTTTTTGTCATTTCTTCACTTCACAAATCACAAATGAATAATAAAAATGTGGATTTTTGTTTTCATACAAAACCCAACCTAATCAACGTCGGTCCCCCTCGACCGGCATCGATCTCTTGCCCTACCACACCATCGTCAATTTTCCTATACCGATGTCGGTTATACATGACCGCCATCGATCACCCTCCCCTACCCATTGCCTTTACTTTGCCATTTTACCCCACCCTTTACCTTGCTTCTTTACCCCGTCCAACCTTTACCCAACCCATTACCTTACCTTTCCTGACCTCATCACTTCCTACCTCCATTTGTCCTCCTTTGGGGACTCCTTATTTTACCCCTACCTCGGCCTTACCCATGTTGTGACCTAAATATTTAGACTTGGACCATTGCTAGTGACCTTTGACCTCATGTGTTTGATTACCTTGCACTTGCTACTGCTACTGTGTTGATTGACCTAATGACCTTACCTAGCCTATTGTTGTGACCGTTTATCCTGACCCTACCTTTGGTGTACCGAAACATACCTAAACGTTCCTGTACCTAACCTACGTCATGTTTCCTAACCATATCATATACCTTGGATACCAGATTCACTTCACCCTTATTTGGATAAACCTATCGACCTTAGACGATGTAGAGTTTGCCTGCTCTTCAACCCGGTAGTGTGCTGCAATTTATACGTGTGCATGTGTTTGACTATTGCTACCTGTGACCTTGACCCATTACCTAGATTGCCCGAGTAGACCTTTCACCCTTTTTCCCCTGTACCCACTTGCCTTTTCCTCACATTTACCTTTTATCAAACCACTCACCGCTTCAACCTGCTACCTCGTCAATTCCTGGTTTGAGGGGGATCACCTTCACCCTCACATGGGGCAACCACATCTTATTTTTGTTAGCATCGCTTACCAATACAAGCTACGCAACAAAAAGGGGCAAAATGTAGACACTAAAATCAGGTCACAACCCCCTTTTGTCCCTCGACATATAAGCACCCTTTATTACATTTACCTAGCCATGACCCCCTTCACCCCACTAATATTAATTTAATTAATTAAATTAAATTAATGCAATATCCTCACTATATTTATTATTTAAATATCTTATTTAAATAATATCCACACACACAGATTCACTTAGACACCTCACCAAGCTAACTCAACCTAAGACCTATTCTTAGCAAGTTCCCATAACTAACTAAGACTTACCTAAACCCTAAAAATCAATGCCTAAATTCCCTCTAACCACATTCTCGCATGCTCACAAGAGGCTCCCAATCTAATCCGTGGGATAACAACATGAGATCTAAGAAAATCAGGAGGATCTCCCTAGTTTAGTAAACCTAGGAAATCCCACCTTGACCGACGTCGATTACCCCTAATCATCACCGGTTAAGTCGGACCACCATCGGTTACCCCTTTTAACCCCAAAACAACCTTATTCTCAAGGTTGGAACTTGGAAGTTGGAAAACATTGGGAGAAAGTTGATGAGCAAGAACACATCTCAAAGAGATAATGCATCTTCAGAGAGCCAATTCCAGTGAAAACTCACATCCAAGGAAGGAGATTGAGCATCTTCTCCTACATAGCCATCCCAACCACGATTTGATCTATCCAAGCAAGGAGGAGTGTACATACAGCCCATGCAGAAGATTTTCTTCAGTTGGTGATCACTTGCAACCTTCAAGCCCATCATCAGCACCTCCATCCCTCACACACAGGCCTTTAGGAACAAAATCCAAGTAAGTACAACATCATACTTTCCTAGTTATTTCATTTCTTCATCATTTTATCATCCATTGTTTACCTTGCCCCCTATTGACCTTCTCCACACTCCCACCTCCATATACCCATTAAAACCTCGCAAAATCCTACTCCCATCACCCAATACACCATCCCGACCAACCAAAGTCCTTTGTGCAATCACAAAGGAGACCAAAAGCCCATTCTATGACATTTCCAGATCTCACAAGAATAAGCATCGGTTACAACTAATCGACGTTGGTCACCCCTAACCGACATCGGTCTCTGTGTTTTCCCACACTGACCCCAAAACAGAGACCTACCCACCTAACTTTATCTTACCCTCATTCACCTGTAACCTACCCGAGACCTTTATCAGACTTGCAGAACCTAGAACCAATCATTTGACCTTTGGATTCTATTCTAGCTTAGCATGTTAGATTAGATCTATTTCTTATTGTGTTTTTAAGTGAGATACCTAAATCATTTTAAAATAACAATAGGATTTACTTTGTTTACAGCATTGAATTGTTTAAAATAGTGGACTGACAGCCATCTAGGAAGTATCATACTTCCCGGATCTAGCTCACGCTAGGCAGTTCACTGCCCATATTGTTTAATTCCTTCTGGTGGTCTTATTTTCATTACAGGTAGTTCCTCCTAGCCAAAGGGAAGCTCTCATGATCAGTTGTGGATTCGGAAGTCATACACATGCAACAACCCATCAACCGACATTTGAACAAGTATTCCTCCTATGCCCGTTACCCTATCTATTTCATCAACACTTCAAAGAAACAATCTAAGAAAAAGGTAAAGCAGATGGTGTTTCTTGAGAAGGCTTTGAGAGCTTGAGAAATACATCGTCAATCTGTTCAACTTTCTCCTTTAGCTCATCCCTACTCACCTTTGTTTCCTTGACACGGCACAACACGTTCATGGCATCGGGTGCATCTTGTTGTGCCCCTTCTCATTACCTTTCCCGAGATCAACCCTTGTAATCGATAATCGGTAACCACTATATCCTCCTTGGTTTTGTCGGTGGTGGGAGTGGAAATCTCTGAAAACTTATGCCCTGAGGAATCCACTGAAACCCTTGAAACCGTTTTGGGTTTCTTGGTATATTTGGCAGGAGAGACCTTGAGTGAACTGAATTTGAAGGCTGGTAGGGGAACTACCACCTTCCTCTTCTTATGGGTCGATCAACTAACCATTAAGGTACAATGGAAGAAGTTACCCCTATCGAGGTGTTATGGTTACATCCGTAGGTGGAGGAAGGTTTACTCATGGAGTGGTGATGATGACTGCAAGTGTGGTGACTATGGGGATAGACTCAAGGAATGAAGGTGCGAAGGGGAGGCATATCTATAGCCATCTTAGGTCTAGTAGAGAGAGGTGAGAGGTAAGAGAATATTCGGACATGGCTGATGAAAGTGGCATAGAAATATGAGATGAGGAAGGTTGGGAGAGAGGAGGTAAAGACTCTAAAGTCAAATCTTGAGAAGCAAGAGAAAGACTTACCTCCAACGAGAAATCAACAAAAGGAGAAACAAGAGGTTGACCAACCTCGACTTCTAAGATAATTTCTCCTTATTCTGGTGGAGGAGGTGAATCCAATATCTCAATTGTTTGTGAAGGAGTGACAGATGATTTGGCCCCTTACTTTTCTCCTTTTCTGACAAACTTAAATTTTATCTGCCTCTTGGTAAGGATTTTATCCTTTTCCTTCTCTCCCTTGGAGGGTCCTCTTTTAAAGTAGCTATTTTTGAAAAGATCTTTTCCTTATAACTCATTCCCCAAGAAATAATGCATGCCTTGGTATGGACGAGAATCTGAGCAGCCCTTTCAGCGATAGAAGCTTTTTCAGCAATGGACCTATAATGGCTAGGAATTTGAGTTGGTCTCCATCTGACTGTTCGTATCTAGTGTCTAGAACACTTTCATTATCTGTGGTGCCTTCAGGGATATCAGCCAGATCTAATGTTTGAATTTCTTCAAGTGTCAGTCTACTATTGTCTTTTCTTCAGATGGAAACTTCATCCTCGAAGATCAACCCAGATGTCTTGCACATGGGGCACATGTAGATACAAGGTTCCATATGACTTGAGGACTCCTCGGATGTTGAATCCCTCCTTGAACTTCATATGTTTCTTCAATTTTTCTTGAAGCTCATGTACCATGTTCTTGGCTTTAACCACTGTAGAACATGCATACCTTCCAATGGAAACAGGGATGGAGACAGTGGCCTTGTGCCTACTTTGTTGGAACTTGTGGAAATCCAACAATTGTTTGAATAACTCCATAAGGATGAGTTTTTCACTTGGGAACCTGGGAAAACAGAAAGGGTTACCTTGGAACTTTACCACCCGAAGATAGGTGAAATTCTTGAATTGTAAAAAGATGCAACCCCATTTTGACACTTCGACCCATGCCTCATCAGAAACTCTTCTTTTTCTCAAATCAGGATCTAACCTACAAATTTTTTCATAGAAGAAGGCGTCATTCACTCTTCTATATTGGTCTTTAGACCCTTTTATTGTCAGTTGAGGGAAGTACCGATATATGTGTTCCGTTGCTTGATTTCCCTTCACATCTAGCCCTAGGTAGTTTCTCATGCATGTTGCTACATAGGTGACGTATGACATCATATAGAACTTGCCGGTAGACAAGAATGTTTTCATTTGGGAGTCTATCTTGTCACTTATTAGGCTACCCCAATCAATCCCTTGGTCATTCTTCTTTATTATGACCATGAACTGGTACATCCACCCTTGGAATTATTTTGACTTTGGGAGCCCAAATAATTGGCTCAAAGCAGGTGATGATATCGCTGACTTTAAGAATAAAATCAGTTCTAGGGACTAACTTAGGAATCCTAGAAACATCCTGGCTTAGCCTTGATCAAGAAATTCTTGTTTATGTGCTTGATGTAGTCCTCCGATCTTTTCCCTAGGCCTTTTGTGCTGATTTAAGGTCTAAATCAACATATTCCTCAAAGTTGGGCAACTTTAGGAGTTGATCAAAGTAATCTCCGTCTAATTTCACTATAGACTCCCCTGCTTGATTTCTTACTGAGTTGGAGGCTGAGTCATAGTTAGAAGCATAGACCAGGATGAATTTAGGGCATTGAGATGATATTGGAAATCCTACTGCAAGAGGGATACCATTGCCGGCTATCGACTTCATCCAGGAATTCTGAGAAGAATCCTCAATTATTTTCCAAAAGTCTTCCATATCTATATTACTGAGCTCTGTGTCCCAAATGTCATAATTACAGCTTACGTAAGAAGAAGAATCCATCTTCTGATACTTATACTTCATCTTTCCCGACTCATCCTTAGATTGGCCAAGGTTTGACATGAGGAGTCTCAAAAAGAAATGCCTTGATGATTTCTAGAAGAACAATCGGGCTTGAAAGTTTGTTGGACAAGTGCACAGAGCCGTCACATTGTTTGTATTTTGAAACTTGCAAACCACCTTCGAAAACCCAATACAAAGGAGTGTATTTCAAAATTCAAGACATGTTGAGCATCAATGAAAACCCGACACACTATGGAAGTGAGGAAGTGTCGGACAAGTATGAAACCCCGACACAATGGTGGAAACTAGAGGATGTCAAGCAGGTAGAAATACTTGATAGACTGTGGATCTTGATGGATGTTGAGCAACTAGAAAAACCTGAAACAATGCGGAAAGGGTAAGATGTTAAACACCTTGTAAAACCCAAAACAAGTATATCGGGTTTCTGACATGTCAAAACATGAAAAATTCCCGCCTCATGATCACTTAGGAATTTTTAGAATCATTATGAAATCTACAAGTTACAACTTATGGAAAATAAGTAAATAACTTAGGGGTAAATTTCAAACAAGAGCCTTTATGGAAAAAGACAAGAAACAAGGAAAACAACCCCAAAACCCTAAAACAATAAAGAAGAAGGAAAAGAAATGAAAACCCCAAGAAAACACTTCACAAATAACCCAAAAAGCTTCTAAAAAGAAAGAAGAGAAGAATACCTTCAACTAGATTGAAAAATGATCAAAAATGGCTGGAAAAATCAATCGGGAAGCTCGATCGGGTTTGGAGGTAGAGGAAGCATCAATGAAAATCCAACACACAAAAATGAATGGTAAAAATGACGTGAAAATTTTGACTATTTATAATAACCAAGCATTAATTACAACTCATTTGACACGTGTACCAACTACTGAGACAACTAGACATTAATGACATGTCATCATGCTTGGAGCGTCGAAAACCCGATACAAAGCATAAAGACTCAATTCGGGTTTCAAGTTTTAGGAAACATCGGACATGATGCATGACTTTTTATATGCTTCTAAGTCTCGAAATCCTGACACAAAGGCTTCATTCGGGTTTCAGGAAACAAACGACATGAAACATACATTTGTAAAAGCATGTTCCGATGCTTAGAAGTTTTGAAAACCTGACACAAAGGACTTAGGAAATTCAGGTTTCGGGAAACATCGGACATATAACATGCAAGAAACATGCTTTCATACAATGAAAACCTGAAAACCTGAAAATCTCCTTCAAACGGGAATTTAAAAAGAGATTTGTCCAAAATTTTCCGATGGTTATCTCATTTTTAGCTGGAATCACTAAAACGAGATAATAGATCACATATATAGGTCTCTTAGATGTGACATGGGTGCTTGGCTACTACCTATCCCACAACGATCACTTTGGGGATATCCACTTTCATACACTACACATGCTATTGTTTCATTTTGTACTTAGCACTTTTCATTACTTGGTTATACATACTTTTGACATATTGGTTGTCTTTATAACATGCTAACATGTGCCTCATGTGCAAAATTTATTTTACAAGATTACTTACTACCATGGATATCTGTTGTTTTTACTTACTTGTCTTTTATTTTCTATTGTATGTGGGCCTTTCCCTTTTCTTGGTGTACACACTTGTTTGTTTTTATCTGACCACTATGGCCTTGAGTGTTTTGCTACATCGTGAGTGATGTCCCATGTTTGAAACACACTTTGGCGGTCTATGTTGGCTTCTTGCGTGTTTACTTACTTTCTAGCTTCTATATTGTATGCATAGCTTACACTTGATTTCTACAGGCATGTTTATTCGTACTGACACTTTTTTTACAGCTACTTGTTTGCATGTGCCTTGGTTTCTACCAAGTGCATTCCCTTCCCCATATAGGGCAAAGTCACAGTTTACGTGGTCATTCCACTTTTGGGGCCTCATCCTCCTATCCATGACATCACATGTACCTCCAAAGAGGGGGGAAATAATTTGGGTTTACACATTACACAACGCTCTACACTAGTATAATTCAGTTTAATTTTCCATCCTTGACACAACGGGTTATACAATGAGTGGGTTCAAACCATTCCACAGAACTCTAATACAGATTGGATTTTACAAGACATCTTGTCCTTAGTATTCCGGGAGAAATTACATGTTTGAGGATACAATAGACTTTCCTCCCTACACTACTTCATCCAATGGTGTCAGATCACCAAAAAAACCAGGCAATATAGAGATCTCTTCATACATTATTCGGGAAACAGTTAGAGGTTGGAAAATAATGCATCTTTCTCCCTACAATTATTCGGCCACGGTGACGTGAGATCGTCAAAAACTCACACTTCACTGATAGATATAGGATATCCCTTTCTACACCATTTTTTTCATCATGGATCGGGTGCACATGTTCCTTTTGCATTTTCATACTTCTATTTACTGGTCTTTTTTACTATATACATGTGATTTTTACATATATACATGTGTATTTTATTACTTGATCATCTTATCCTTTGCAGGTCCATTTGTATGAGAAGTAAGAAGTCAACAACCAACAACAACAATTTCGTCAAAAACAACATCATTTGACATTTTGTACCTCATACTAACATGTAGGTACATCACACACATTGGAATCTACACATGCACTTCTACCCTAGGTTCACTCTCATCACTTTTTACACTTTTGCATCTTTAATCTCCATGCTCCATCTTTTTATTATTCCACACTTTTTCTAGTTCCTCAATGCATTTTCCACATCACTTTAAATACATAGATATTAGGTAAAATGTCTCTATCGACTTTATGTTACCGAGTGTTCCGCTCACCAACATAAAGTGGGAGATAATGTAGTCACTAAAACACACACTTTGGGTATTATTTATTCCCGATCTCATACTACTATTCATATGGTTTTGAGTGAAAAAAGTACTAATTAACCCATCTCCTTTTTCCATTTTACTTTGCTTTCGTCGTCACTTCCGACCTTCTCGCATATAATTTCCTAGTGTGTTTTTCCACTTTGCATTGTTCCTATCCTGGATGGGGCGCTCTAGGCTCCCTAGTCCCATTTGGGTGCCCCGATCCTTTTACGCTTTACTCTCTTCTCTTGGGCACTATCTATCCATTTGAGCTTTCCAAATTTTTATTGGTCGAGACCTTTCAGGGTTAATTATGAAATTAGAACCAGAGAGAACCATATAAATATAAAGTTATGGTACCATAATGAGGGACCAAGAACTAAACACTAGTATCACCACATGAGGCTGCATCCATCCAAGGCATCTACAACTCCATTTACATCCATCTAGCTCCATCACAAGGGAAAAAGGTTGGTTCATATGCATCACACTTCATAGGAGGAGATTTAATTCTATTACATGCACAATTTACTTGCATTCTACATATAGTTATTGCTTACTACTCACAAAGTGTGTGACACAAGAGAACCTAGGCACGATTTACTAACACATACACACACCTAGAACTACATTTGGGTATGAAATGTAGTGCAACAGTCAGCTATTAAGTCCACCATTGTGGTCATTGAGGAAAATCTAACCCCTTTATATGCATCTTTATTTTGTAGGGTTTTGATGTTTGGCTTAAGGTTCGCGGTGTTCTCTCCATCCGTGATTATTAGTAGCATCCAACACATTTCAGCAATATACATGCAACATGAAGTGAAGGCTTCACATCATTTAGCGAATCTACAAAATTGGTTTTAGATCTCCTACTGAGACAGGTGCCCGGATCTCAAACCAAGGCACCCACATCGTTCTATAGGCATCTCGGTTTGCTCATACAACTCAGGTCTACACTTTTACGAGCCTTGGTGCAGTAGTTTCCTCATGTTTATCTAGTTTTAACTGCGACATAGTCTCATCTCATATACAAATTAGCTAAGGCCTCTCTAACCCTTCTTTGCACATCTAGGGTTTCATGTTTTATTTTACTTATTTTCTTGGGTTGTTTCCTTTACTTAATTAGGTTTTATTTACTACTTTGCATAACATTGATTAAACTAAATATAGGCCCCCATATTCCACTTTAGTTTAATTATAACTAAGTATTCACTTAAAGAATTATAGGGTGATGGGAATATATTTTTTGTATTTTAGGATCAAACCCTAGATCAATGTGATTTTTGGGTTTAATAATAAGCCTTCCACAATCTTGGAATTTTATTTTGTGGGTAGTTTTGCCTACTAATTTTTGGTATAACTCATGTCTTGTTTTACTTCATTTGAAATACATTCACAATACAAGACCTCATTGTATAAGGTAATATACTTTGAAACATAAATGGTCAACTATTCTATTTCATAGACAACCAACTACTTAACTACTCTCCATTCTTTAAAGTATAGAATATTACAACCACAAAGGTGTATTATAAATATGTCTTGAGATAGGTTATGGATATAAAAAGAGGAACTATAAGAACTATCCTTATTTTTCATAAGATATTTTAGTATGACCTTGTTATTTGAAGAAATTTTATGAGGGACATCATATATAATGGATTTCAAAAATACTTTTAGTGATAATTATAAAAGTTGCAAGAATTTAGTGTCCTTCTCACCATTTTACTACTTTGAGACTCTTTTTCTTATATATATATCCAAAGCCTCTCATCTTCATCCCTTAGGAATTGGATATCCTTGCGAAAGTGTTCTCTTCTGCCTATGAAGAAATATGATGCCTTAATAATGGTATTATCATTGCCTGACTTTAATCAACATTAGGAGTCCAGGACATAACATTAGCAAAAATTATACACGACGGCCCATCATTTCTTGCTAAACAAACCACCATTACTCCTTTCTTGATGGTCGCAAAGGCTCTAGTGAGATCCTATTGTAAAAATACATAACAAAGCCAAAGCAAAAAGACGGGAAAACATTTGCTTCATGCCACGATGACCAGCATGTTTGAACCCACAATGTTCTTCGACAAAACAATCTCGTCCATGGAAATTCATCCCATGGGGGCCACACTTAGTTAGATACAAAGCATCCCATGTCCTCCACATAGTTTACTACCGTGATGGACGTTGTATGGATTCCATGCCCATGGATTTTCCTCACGGGGTTGTAGTCCTTAGTGGGTTCAATCTTCCCAAACTTGGCAAGATAATTTTTTAAAAAGAGCACACTTATGTAATCTTTCTATTACAAACCAAAGAATTGAAGGCGATGTCATTCTCACATGTTCCTTTCCATATGGTTGGCATAGTGCAAAGGTAATGTCATTGATACAAACGTGGATGTGATCAAGTGGACTTAAACGACCCAAATTTGTTTCAAGGTCGTTGATATGACATAAATATTGATTGTGATGATTATAATATGTTGTTATATCCCTCGTGGATTTCTGCCCATGAACACAAATTTTGGCATAATTGAAAAGGCATACCAATGACAAAACTTGGAAGTTACATTTACACACATCATCACATCTCATGGTGTCTACTAATTAGTGTGTATATCCTTGATATTGTCTCATATTATAATGTACATCTATAGCACACAAAGATTCCATTAAATTTAGAGAAAAATGGTAGAGGAGGATTTATCTAATTTCGGTTCAAAGAACCCAACCTGTAAGTGAACAAGAGAAATCGAAGAATAAGAGGAGGAAATTACATATTTAAGCAATAAAAATGATGTTTTTCATATTTTACTGGAGGCCAAGATGACTCAAAGAAGGCATGTGCAAGTCATTGATCTCATGGCACTACTTGACATATTTGATAAGATGGACAACTAAATTAACATTGAGAAGGTTGTTATGAAAACAACCGAATAAGAAATGAATACGAAGGATTCGTCTTCTTCAAATGGAGACATGGAAAAAAAATCTTAGCTATAATTTCTATTTGGATTCCCAAAACAAGCTAGCCATGAATTATTTCAATTTCTACGATGAGGATCGATGGTCATTTATTCGGCTGCAAACCAAGGTTTTATGATACGGACATGGACATGATCGGGTGGTCACTAAAGATTAAGATTTGTTTTAGGGTCATTAATATGGCACAAATATGGATGGTGCCGATTATAACATGTTGTTAGAGTCCCCATTCTTTCTACTGTTTTCACGCCTTTTGGTGTAAACAATAATTGCAAGTTGGGTAGCATCCTTGATAAATTTGGTATTGATTGTGACCATTATAACGCCCTTCCCATACCCAAATAACTCCACAAGCATAATGTAATTTTCTAACACATGTTTTAGGATCTTAGTAACATTTTTATCACTTATGAGTAGGGTTTTTCTTGTTTAAGTGTTATATATATTGGTTCTTAAACACAAATTTTAGTGGAAGAACTTATTGTAGACCAATTTGATGACTAAAACCTTGACCACTTTTATGATCAATACATAGTAGAGAAGAATTATAAACCTTTCATTTTTCAATTGGTGGTGTTTTTCTATATACAATTATATAATACTATCTCATTTTGTACTTAGATATATTTAATAAAATGTTCCATTTATTATTGTTAAATAGTTTTTTTATGGGTACCATACCCTAGTACAATAAAAGGGTCAAAACCCGATATCAATAGATGAGCACAGTAAAGAGCGGGACTAAAAACCTATATATTCAATGAGGTACCAAGATAAAGGCAACCAAACTACCCAACAAAAATAGATAACAAAACAATAGGTCCACATCCAACCAATGACATGTACCCAACAAAAACATAACCCGAAAACATAGGGCCTCTAGCCCAAAAAAAAAGTGATAAACACAAGGCAAGACAAGACTCAAACCTTGTCCGAAACACTGGTGGGTTTAGGTTTACTATATCCTTTCTTCCTTCCCTCCACCACTTTCAAATCCTTGTTACCATGTTCCAAAAATATCAAAAGAATAACTTTAAGATTCTTGATGGGGATGTGACTCTTGACGAGTGGCGTAAAGGCACCATCCACCGCATAATCGGTATCAATCACTTGGGTAGAAGAAATGTGATCTATCTCCATAGATAATGACAGTTAGAATGAGACTCCCGAGGGAGGGAATCATCTGAAGGATTTGAAGAGTCCTCAACCGGGTCTAGATGGGGGCTAACTATAAGGTGTTCTGGTAAAGAATCCTTCGACCACACAGGTTTTCCTTGCATATGAAATGAGCATGGTCACCCAAGAGACACCGGTTTGATAGCATCGGCGACATCGAAGACTAAACCCTCATAGTCAATCCTCTGAACCCAATGTCTGTCCCCTAATTTGTAAGTTAATTTCTGCTGGAAGAGCTTGGGAGGTATCAAGATCTACCAAGATCGACATAAGTTATATGAGTTTGACTAGAGGTTTTATCATCAACTTTCATAGAATATCCTAGTGTATCTCCTATAGCAATAAGGCAAGATTTATTGTAAAACTATAATAGGAGACCTAAAAGTGAATGCATACTAGGTAGGTATTAAATGAGTCTTTGAGAGGATCCAAAGATGAATACCATGGCTTGAACATGAGGCCATGTTCTCCCAAACCCAATGTTGGTCAAAGATATATTTAATAAAATGTTGTTTGGGGTCTAGGATTAGATATTATCAAAACCATGACCATGAAGATTAACAAAATCTACTTTCTTTGGGAGAATAAATTTCTACCACTCGTAAATTGTCTAGAGCCGATTCAATGACTTAGATTATTGGTGTACGAGGTTACACAAGACTTGTATTGTAGTGCACTCCTATTCGACATTAATATTACTCTAATTTTTCTTATTTTGGATTGGATCCATAGACATTATTATCATATTGATCTTTAGACATTGATAGATGGACATTGTTATATTTGATTAGCTTATTTGATAGACAATATGGATGTTTTAGATTTATGACATGATGTGATTTATAGGATGGATTATATGCATGGATTGACATATTAGTATTTAATGATCTTGAGCTACTACTATACTGACACATTGGATTTGATATATAGATGTTGCTAGATGATTTAGTTGGTTTTGTGATCTTATTGCTAATTGATAAATTGATAAAATCAAAATATTTAGAATTGTGAACAATTGGTGAATTACTTAATTTTAGTGATGGTTTAGTTATGATATTTGATGATGTGAATTGATATGTATATGTGTGCATTTTATTATCTTGATGTCGTTAATATGGCCACGAGGCCAGAAAGGTATTGTTTTGATTTTTGTAGGCATTTGCAACACAACAAACAAAAGGGGATAGGAGACCAACAAAGTGAAGGAATTTGGGGTATTGGCAATAGGTCACCTTGAAAACTAGTGTAAATGTATGATGTTATTGTTGTTAGATTGTTAGGAGGTCCCCATTGGGGGTGGCCTCAAATGTGACCTTGGGTAAATTTGTGTTTTTCCCTTTTGGTTTTATTTATTTATGAGTAATTGTATTTTTAGTATTTTGAGTCACTTTTATTATTGTTGTTAAGTACTCCTTTTAAATTAATTAAACTTGGTTAGTTAGTGTAGATTAGGATGTGAAAAAGGGGTAATTAATGTGAGTAGGTAGTTCTTGGTTTGTGTTGGATTTGAAAGGGATTTTATTGATTTTGAGTGGTGTGTACTCAACCTTACATGTAAATTTCGGATTTTGAATTTCAAGCCTATTTTGGAGGCTTGTGGGACAAGTTAAGATAGTCCTACACCTATTAAAGTCACCCACCAAAAATTTATATGATGTGAGGGGCTTATTTTAGGCCTTTTGTGTGTTTTAATGGAGAAAAGAGAAATTAATTGCACTTTTCTTACAAGAGTCTTTAATTGTGTCCTTTAGGGGTGTGGGTTTGGGTTTGAGTGTGTAAGAGGGTTGTCATTCCCTCAACCACCAATTTATTATGCTTTGGGGTTTGGGTTTGACCTTGTGATGTGGAATGGAGGAGAAATGATGTGGCATCCTACATGGAGCCACATCACCTCTCTCTCCTCTTTTTCTATTTATTCTAATTTGTTTGAGGATTTGGGGGTTACTTGTTTTGATTTTAGACTCTTGTTTTTGGAGAAGAACTTGCTTTTGGAGTGTTTGTTGGAGTTGGAGATAGCTTTTGATTGCTTGGACTTGGAAAGGTTGGAACTTGATTGTGGATTGGAAATTCTTGCAATGGCAAGGTAGGGTCTTTACCCATGTTTCTCTTGCTATTTTGTTGTATATTTGTTTGTGAATGGGTATGTTACTTGTTTGTAATTTTGGGAAGTTGAATCGCCTTTAGGTTGTGTAGGAGAAAATGGAAATGAGGATGTTTTGGAAAGAGGCATAAGAGTTTTATTGGGTATTTAGGATGGAGTTGGGTTGGGGTGTCCTACCTTGTTGATAAGTAAAACTTGTGCTTATCTTGTTTGTTTTATCGTGGGAGACATAAGAGTGAGGGAGGAATAAGAGTTTTTTTTCTTGGAGGGAGGCATAATATTTTTTTGGGTTGTGATTGAGTTCTTGGAGGTTTTAAGGTGGGCACCCAAACCCTTGGGAGGCATAAGTAGATTCCCCATGTTCCTTTCTCTTTCTTGGCTTGAGTTTAGAGCCTTTGTGTTGGGAAACTTGTGTGTGTTGATGTGATTTTGTTGTTGTTCTTATTGTGTTGAATGTTTGGTTTGAATGTGATTGTGGAAGCCTTGTTAAGTTTCCAATGGTTGTCTTATACCCCTCATTTCTTCATTGTTGGGGCTCAGGGGCCAATGAGGAAGAAGACTTCTCTTCCTCATTGGATTATTGGTTGGGTGGAGAGTGTTGCCTACTCCCTATTTTGGTTGTTGTGTTTGGACTTTGGGAAGAAGGTGGAGCTCAAGTGAAGAATGGTCTTAGTAGCATTTGGAGAAAAGAAGCAAGATCCCTCTTTGTAAAAATTTTACCATGTTGTCTCCATTTAAATGGAGGGCTTGTAACTTGCATTTTTAAGAATTTCAATCTCTTGTAAATGTGTTGTAAAATGGTTGATTTGTATCAAGTTTTCAAATGTATGTATATGGGAAAATAGGAAAAGGAAAATTACATTGTTACTTGAAAATCCCTTCAACTTGTAAATTCTACTAAGATTGTTTTGAATGAAAAATTTGCATTTTAAATGTGTTAGTTCTTGTAAAAGAAAACCACCAAATCTTGCATTGTTAAATGAAGTAGAAACTTTGAAATGGGATTGAAATGGAAATAAAGTTCTTTCAACCTAAGTTTATTTTATTGTCTCTAAAGTGTGAATTGTTCATTTTTAAAAGATTGATGATCTTGTTAAAAATATACTTGTTACTTAAAATGGATTGCCATTAATTTATTGTGAAAGAAAGGGAATAGTTACTTTTGTTTTATTGAAAGAAGGCATGTTGAAGTATTTAAATTATAGTTACATTTCTTGTCATGTTGAAGGAAAGAAAGTAGATGGTTAAAATTATTAAAATGAAGGAAAAAATCTTCTCCTTACTAGTTATAGTAGGTTGAATGAGAAATTTTAATAGTTTTCTCAATTTCACTTTTATTTGAATAGGTAGAAAAATTATAAATGTATTACTTGTTATTCCCTGCACTATATAACTTGTCGATCATTTATATAAAGCAAACACAAAAAGAGAGAAGATTATATATATATATATATATAAAGAAAAAAGTTTGGTATTGTGTATAAGTATTTTGGCCATGTGGCTGTCTCATTTGGGTCCTTTGTAATATAATACAATGGCCGAACCCTATTCTAATGCAGCCACACAAATATGTTCACTCGACCTTATTTAATTTAAATGTGGTCTATGTAATGTGAACCGTGGCTTATATTTAAGGACACACACACACACATATATATTTGTATGTATATATAATTTTTTTAAATAAAACTTAGGGTTATTCTTAAAATAAAATAAAATGAAAAATATACATACATATATACACTTTTGTATATATGTATATATAGAAGTGTGTGTGTGTGTGTGTGTGTGTGTGTGTGTGTGTGTGTGTGTGTGTGTGTGTGTGTGTGTGTGTGTGTATTCAAATATTGGTGTTTATACAACTATTCAAACTAGGGTTTTTAAAATGGGGAAAAATGCCCACATACCCATATAGGGAAAATGCTACTCAATAACAAATAAAATTTTAACAAAACCCTAAGAGGGGATTAAATGGAATAAGCATTAAAAAAACATCCATCCTCAAACTTGGACATACTTCCATGGCATCCTTCTTCTTCTCCTCCTCCCAAACCTCTGCAAAATAAAAATGAGAAAATAAGTCAAAAGAATGAATAAAAGCTTTCTAAAAAGAAGTTTAGGGTTAGTTTGAATCCCTAAGATCCAAGGGCCCATATTTAATCCATCCAATGGTTAAGAAACATCCCTACAAAAGTTAGGTGGGGATTAGGTGGGAATATAATTTTTAAATAAAAACATGTGTAGCTTAGGAATGGGGCCACTAAAGGAGTGTTAGGAGGTAAACTTAAATTATAACCTTAATATTTAGTTGGTGACTTTTAAAATTAAAAACCTTTGACTCTTGTATTTAATTAAATCAAATTTACTCAATGGTAACTAGGCAATAGTTATATTAGGGATTAAATTTATTTGTGCTTAATTTAATGGGAGGGTAAGTTTAGACTTAGCCCTAGAATGTTAAATAAATAATGTAATAAGGGTATTTTAGCCAATGGCTTGTAAGGGTTAATTAACAAATTTTAACGGGAACCCAAGGGGATTTGAGCCGAAATGTTGAATTTAAAATAATAATAATTAATTGTTAATTAAAATGGATGAATTATTAACCGAAATAAACTAAACCTAGTTGAAGGTTATCCCATTGCAACTAGTTTAGACAAAAAAATTATTCCATAATTTTTCCTATCTATTTTAGTGGGTTTTATCTTGGGTTTGTCGGAAATGTTGTGGGTGTTACATATATACATAATATATTGTGCGTGTACATAATAATTTTTCTCCATAAAATCTACCTCTAATATGGATTACATATCTCTGAGTGCTTTTTTGGGAGCCGTATTTAACACATTAGTAATTGTGTTGTACATACCCGTATTGTCTCCAACCACAATGGAAGTTTGAATATAGGTCATAAGTTTAAAACCTAATGATGGTAGGGTATATGCGCTTTGTATTTGAAGTAAAACTAAATAGCCCTATATATTGATACTATAATTTTTTTATTGACCAAAAATAGGCGATCCAATATCATAGAATATATAACTAATTATTAATATTATTATTTTCATAACAAATCCTTTTTATGTGTTTAAAAAAATTAAACGTAAAGCTATAAAATATTATGTTATTATTTGCTTTTAAATTATTTAAATAGAATGGAAAAATATGTTTGACCATCTTGTTTTCTAAATATATTAAAAGAAAATAAATAAATAAATCTAAGTGGAAAAAATAACACCAAAAGGGTGATAAATAAATTAAAACATCGTTAATTAAGGGGAAAAGTTATATGACCATATGTATTTGTGAAATCAAGGTGGAGATTTTAATTTCATAATTATGATGAGCTTATACAATAAAATTAGTTGTGCCATCTCTCTCTTCCTCTTCTTCTCTAGACTTCTCAACTTTCCCTTCAATCTTTAAAATTAGTTGTAGTTTGAAAATTGCAGAGGCAAACATTGTGATTGCTAAAAGATCACCAACAATTCAGAACTTGATTGTTTCCATTAAGTATTTGTTAATTCTTCCCGAAATTTACTTTAGAGAAGTGCATTTCCTTGATACGTGTGAATTGTGATTAAAAATTATTAAAATTTCATGCGAACAACATGCCTCACACTGTTTTTGTGTCTCGTTCGTCGGAATGTTAGAGTGTCATTGCGACATGCAACTACCACATTTACTCACACCTTCCATGCACATAAAAAGGAAGAAACATTTAGGGAAAGGAGCCAGTTATCATGAACCCTAACTTAAGGGGTTGTTAGAGCCACTTAATTATCATAATTTTTTTAAATATACCCTTTAATAGATCATGATTTTTTCAATATACAGATTTTGTTTCAACATTAAAATTGTGTGGAAAACATATTTTTAAGGGATTTAAATTAAGTATTTTTGAATACAAAGAAATTTAAGGTGACCCATTACTTAGGAATAAAGTCACCATTTATGGATTGTCTATGTGTCACCATTTCATTGGTTACTTTATTGATGTGACTTGCTTTATTAATTGGCTAGTTTATATTTAATTCACTGGAAGGCGTCCACCTTTGAAGATCCTCCTGCTAGAAAGTGTCAAATTCCAGCAGTTTTTTCCATCCTAACTTTTTCGACTGCCTTACTTTTTGTTGTTTTATCCACCCGAGTGTGAAAATAAGTCAACCTTCATTTTCATTCCAAAATATTCTGCACTATCTAGTTAGATCCCATTCTCTTTAAATATTAAATCGTAGGAATCAGATAACCCTTTTTTCGCTTGAAATAAATTTGTATGCATAGACCGAAAATCCTATTATTCTACAAATAGCTTATGGAGACCCTACTTGAGATATTTATCCCTAGGCTTGGATCTCTGTGCTTATTTTTGTATGGTCCTCAAGATCAGCCCACACCCAAAATCACCTCTCTTCCTCCCTTTCTTTATTTATTTTCTATAGGAAATGTTTTTTTATTAAAGGCAAATAGTTTTGAAGGGACTATACCCTGTTACAAAAAGGCTCAACAACTAGATCAACATGAAAAATCAGCAAAAAAGGATCTGAATCCAAATATTATAATAAGCCCAACAATAGTCAAAAGAGAAGCTACTAATAAAAATCAAAACATGGATATAATTACAACTCAAAGATAAAAAAACATACTTTCAGAAACAAAACAACAACTTGAACTCATCCACTGCCAGGAGGTATTATTTCTTCAAATCCCTATCAATCCTTGATTTGATCATCTGTAGGGAGGTAAAAAGCACCAGAGTGGTGATGTGTGTTGGATCATTTATGTTCATTGCGAGATGACCTGATTTCTTTCCTTTTTTGTACCCCAAATATCTTCAAGGACTCCACTCAACATTGTGATGCTTCTGACCTGTTGATCAAGAAAATCACTTATAGCTTTGAAGATGGCCATATTGTGATCGTGTCTATCCTTAGACCTCCCCAATCTATTATCCAGGGAGTTCAATTTTTTGTATATTTCATCAGTCTGATTTGTGCCAAAACCCGCATCCTCATTCATCTTTCTTTTCCCCTTTTTCTTATTTAACTGATGCAACTCTTTCTTAATACTTTCTACCTCATTTTCCAGATTTCCATTTTGAGGAGAATATTTTCCCTCTCTTGTTGAGAAACATTGTCCTGTCATGCATTACTGATGTGCAAAAGATTGTGAACCATTTCCATTGTCCTCGTCTCTACATGCAATGTTAGAACTCGATGTCCATAAGCTTTGTAAAAGAAAATTAGTAGATTGTGATGGGCTTCTTGCAGAATTCCTCAAGTATGGTGTGGGATTCACTTGTCTTCCCTGTGGAATATATATTTAATGAGGTCATGGCATATCATTCACCCTATTCAAAAATTAGAAGATAGCTCAAACCCAAATAACTACATAACTATTACAACACGGGATATATTTTCCAAACTTAATGCCACCATGTTGGACTTGAAACCGTAATCATAGAGCAAGGGGCAGGAAGACTTTCAGGGGACTTCCAAACTGTAAACCACATTTTTACACTTTGTGCTATTATTGAGGAGGCTCGTCAATGATCTTACAAAGTATTTTGTTACATTATTGAGTTCAAGAAGGCCTTTTCTGCGTCCTAAAACATCATTTCTTGGAGGTTGCATTGTATTGGTGTCTCTAATTATTTCATTATTGTCATCATGAGGCTATACGAGATGGTTATTTGCCATGCCCAAACTTGCATAGTTTCTCTAACTTTGTTAAGAGTACCATCATAGTGTCATTGAATCTTTTGCTATTTACATAAATGATCTTGACAAAACTCTTTAGAAACATACTCCTATTGTTGATGGTTGTATCTTACATCATTTTTATTTCTCTACTACATTTGATGTCCTCGCTTTCTTTTCATTGATGTATAGAGACCTGATAACTTTGCTCATTTTTTCTAGCTTGTGGTGAAGCTTAGTAAAACTAAGGTCATGGTCTTCACTACTTACAAAGATGCTCTTTCTAGATTTCAATTTTTCTACAAAGAAAACCAACAGAGATTGCAACAACTTACGCCTACTTGGGAGTCCAAATTTTCTGGATCATCTTTTGCTTGAAGCTTTCCTCACATCCACGTCTTGATACAATGTGCAACAAGGTTGAGAATGAAGATTCTTTAGATCGAAGGGGTAATGCACCCAACTCATTCATGGACATTAGTATATATTCTATATTTCTTACCAACACACACTAAATACAACACCAAAAATCCATCACTTCTCCACACAAAACCACATGGTCACAAACATTTTCAGGCTTAACCCTATCTTTAGTGATTGAAGTTGTATCTTGGCACAAGGTAAATCTAAATTATACGGGTTCAAGAGGCCATTTCTAGTACTATGATAGTTTTTGAGTTTTTATTTTGGGCTGGTGTGGCAAGGCAGAGTGATTTACCATGATGATGGCCCATTGTCTAAAGAAAAATTAAAGTGATTACCTTGATAATGAACCAAGGAGTAATGGTAAGATGGAGTGATTACCATGATGGTGACCCAAATTTAAGCCCCACAGAGCATGGCCCCCATTGTAAAAAAAAGAGTAGATTAGCATGACAAAATATTGACCAAAACTAATCTCAAATTATTTTCCCTAATGACATGACGAGTGTACACAGAGACAGAAATCAGCTCCAATCACAATAACAACTCCACTTAAGATAATTTTTCTATCTCGCATTTCTTACATTAATCAATCTTGTACGAGCAATGAATCAATGTTCTCTCAAATATTTAATATATAAAATTTGGGAAGAAAATTTAATCTCTACAAGAAGCATTTCTTTAAGGGATAGTCCAAAAAAATCAAGCAAGGAATATAACCAAATTCATCATATGAACAACAGCCAAAGAAAATGGACTTATATTTTGTCACTTAATTTACCTAAAACATATGACTGATAATATTATGTCCAAGTTATGTTCTAATTAGGGCCTAAAAAAATCACAAAAGGTATGTTTAAAAATCCCAAGTGTGAGATCTTGGATTTGTTAAAACCTTAATTGTAATTACAAGAGGTGAAGTGTTTGAATTAATTTCAAGAAATTTTATTCCTTGATTTACGAATGCATCCTACATAAACATGACTAACAAAAATTGTCCAAGCTAAATTTTATTAGAGGAAAAAATCACGTGAGAGAAGGGTTGCTCAAACGATGTCAAGCTTGATCTTTGGATGCCTTAACACTAAGCTGTAATTACAATGGGGTAAATGTTTTTGAGTTAATTGCATGGTAAGTTCATTTCTTAATTAAAACAATACATCCTACGAAACACGACTCTAATAAGATTAATCCAAGTAATCTTCGAATTAGGGGGAAAAAATCCCACAAAATGCATGTTTCAAAAATGTTAAATGCAAGCTCCCGGATAAGTTAAAAACGCAGCTATAATTACAAGCAGCAAAGTGTTTGAATTAATTGATATGTAGGTTTAGTTTCAATTTACCAATACGATGAACCATCTCTCTTGATAAAATTTTGTCACGGACATGTTCTGATTAGGAGAAAAAACATATTGCAAATGACACATGTAAACAATGTCAATTCAGATCGCGTAAGTTTATTTCTTGAATTACCTAGCTAAAATTGCACTGTAATTTCATTTATTAATTAAACAATGTGCCCTACAAAAATATGACTAGCTAAAATTTTGTTCAATATATGTTCTAATTGGGGTAAATAATGTCAAGAAATGTATGCTTAAGCAATCATTCCTATTATTCCTCCTCTTTATCCTCCCTTTATGAGACAGTAGCTACACCAGTCTCAACACGTGGTCGAGTGTCTAGTGTCTCGGCATACTACAATTTTTTCCCATCACCTCCTACTATGTATAGAACCCCGTAAATCTAGACTCCTCAAATGACGTTAGCTTAGCCAAGCTAGGTCATAAGACTCCATACATTTATTATAAAGTGACATTTGTTGTTCGCCATCAATACAAGAATGGTTGAGTCGGCCATTCAAAACAAATTCTTCCTAATTGGTGAAAGTGTAGAAAATCGGCCACCCTCTCCACTCGCTACTCCACGGTCCCATCGGTGTTGTCAATAGATAGACACCACCCACTACTTGCATAAAGCCTATTGTACGTGGCTATACTATACATTATATTGATTTTTTCCGCCATAATCTGGTAGTGGTTGAAATCGTAGCATATTTATTGTAGCTAATTAGCCTTAAAATATCTCTCTTCCTATAAATACATCTCTTCATTTTTAGGTATCCATCCTACAACACCTCCACGTCCTTTGTTTTTTCAACAGCTGCAACACCCTACTCACCTTAGCGACACCATAACTCATAAGTAGAAAATGTCTGCATGGTTATTATTAAAAGTTTTCTTCAATATATGGGTTGTAATTTAACAATATTGATTTCTTCTTTTATCAATGTTTTAGTTCATATTTTATGTTTCAGTATTCTTGCTTGAGGCATGCATTTATCAGTTCAATATCGTTAGAATATTGAATATAGCATATTGTCGAGGGTGGGTGCACAACCAGAATACAACATATCAAGTATTGAGAAGAAGTTGTGAATACGACGTCTACATCCTTAAATCAGTGTCCTTGTAAAGCATTTCAAGATGTCGCTCCCAAGGAAGCACAATCATGCAAGAAACCATCTATGAGTGAATTTTGTATTTTTTGGTTGATTTGCTTTTGCATTAGTTCTTGTGGAGAAGTGAAGTATATTATATGTAAAGAGACAAATGTATATGTTGGTTGATTATTTTGAGCAGTGAAAAGCATACTAGGTTACTAGATGTTTCTATGAGCGGATTTGTTGTTGAACAAAATTGTGGTTAGTAGAGATATGGTTGTAGATGAGAATATATATCATTTTGGTAAGTCTACAAATAGTATTGTATGGGTAACTCCCACTGAAAATTCTAGAATAAGGTTTGGTGTTGGAATAGGACTCAGAGCCAGTAACATTAGAGAAGTCAAGTTTTAAAGGGAAAATCAACGGAACATCTATAAATTTATTTCTCTTGTATAGTTTAATTATTAGTGAATCACAAACATGATTACCTTGTTATGTTTTCTATAAATTAACATTGATAAGACATATTCAAATTACTTTTTGAAAAATCATACCTTGCCAATATCAAGGCATAATGTGGCAAACTTGTCATCCTGTGTGGTTGTGTAGAGCCAAGAAGTAGAAATCAAGGTTTTATCCCATGTTCTTCTTGCCAAGGTGATTTTCTTAGTATGAATGATTATTATCATTTCTTTCCTTTTGTTATAGCAGATAAATCAATAATGTATCAAGTTGAACCAAGTAATAGAATCACCTAAGCAAACCAGTAAATAGATTGTGCAAAACATCAAAATGTTAGCAAATGACTAAATAGATCACAAGAAAATATAGAAACAAATAATAGTCAATCTGAACATTTTACCCAAGTAGTGTCACAATTTTTAGAGACAAAGAAATACAAGTGCAAGGAAACTAGGGCACTGCTTTCAAGTATTCAAGATTTTAATCTAGGATTTGGAGTATGAAGACTCAGGTTGTCTTTCTATCGCGTACAAATAATATTATTCTTCAATATATCTTTTTGTCACCTTCAATATTACACAAATTATTGAAATTCCTAACATATGTATGTATATGTAATTTTTAGTTGAGACATGCTTTATATTTAAAAATTTGGTTGCTATTTTCAGGTACTATGGCCACTCCAAATGGAATTTCGCCATTATAAAGATATCCGATGATACCTCAATACATAGTGTCCAACCACCACTTGCAACTTATGTGCATTCTTTGGCTACTTTTGTTACAACTACATGCTCAACCATTTTTGGTAGGATATCAAAGTCTCTAATCCCATCAACGATGGTTATTGATAGTGATTTAACCACTGTGTTAGACATGATGCACAAGGTAGATGCCACATACCTTCTCCTTGAAGCCTTGTACACTTTCCTTCGTGCATTAGGATATGACCAATACTACTCTAGTGGCGAGGAGCAATACATTAGAGACACATTCAATGCTTACCTTGCGTCCCTATAATTTTAGCACCTACCTCACCCCTACTACAAGTTTGCAATGCTCATACATATGCCAACCTCTTTTTGCTAACCCACAGATACCTCTTTTTGAAGGACTGACTCGAAAATCCTATGCTTACATAAATATGTTGTACTTGTTACTCCATTTTATAACCCCATATAGAAGCTTTGTAAAGTTCCTTTCATGAGATATAAATTTTATTCTCTGTACATATGTTTCCTACTTTATTTTTATGAACATGAAATCTTTTGTGTTATACGAACACCTTCCACATTGTACATATGTTTACATGTTTATGTCCTAAAATAACAACACTATATGTGGACATTCAATTGGTTAACACCGCCCCCTTTTGTGAGGGTATGGAATGTTTTTACTTTCCTATGGCATTTATCCCACCATGATTATGTTCCCAGCACCACCCCTACTCTTAAACATACAACACACACCATATGTCCTATCACTATAGTTAAATAAAATGCATTTTCCTACCCTACATTGTTTACTATTCTTTGTTGAATGTTTATATTGTAAATTATCCTTATCCATGTCATGCATCACACTTTTTGTTTTAGCGCGTAACCCCTCATATCCTTAGAATACAAATCCCACAACATCTAAGCGCACATTAAATTGGCATACGCTTAATGTATTATAGTATGCCAGAAAACTAATTTACGTTAACTCTTTTGCTAATTCATTTATGTTGTATTTTATTGTTTAGGAACCAACACCATCACAGGCTCCATTGCCTCCAATGTTGTGCCTCCCCAACTAGCCATAAACATGCCAACATCCCGCACTAATACTTTGGCACCAACTACTCATGAAGGACACCCTACAAACTACATACAACTCACACCAATAAAATCACTAAATCCTTACCAAATCCTTTGGTCTATTAGAGGTATGATCATAAAAAAGGCTACCTAAACAAATATAGCATGGACAAACACACAGGAAATTACTTAGCTTCAACATCATCGACATAAAAGTAATTCGGCTATAGTGGTGACTTCATTGGACCAAGCTAAAACTTTTTACTACAACCAAATACAACTAGGCAAAACATACACAATAAAAGGATGCACCTTGTGGATTGCAAAAAAAGATTACAATGATTCCACAACTTCTTAGGACATCATCCTCGACTTGGACTCCACTTTGTAAATCTCAAAGCAGAAATCAGTCTGTGGACATTCCTCAATATCTTTTCCATTTCAAAACAATAGGAAAAATCAACTCCTTTCCGCCAAATCCACCATTGACCTCCTTGCTATTGCACTATCCATTACTACCCCCTCCACTATAAGGAAAATTGATAGTACTTTCAACCACAAACAAATGGTCCTACTTAGTGATAACTCGACACTATGTATTGAGGCAACGCTATGGGGTGCTTTCAGTGACAATGAGGGAAAACTTCTAAGTGAACTGTGTGCTTCACAGACACCAGTAAGACCAGTTCTTACAATTAAGAGAGAAAAAATTACATCTTTCAAAGGAACAACATTAGCCACAGGCCCTAATATAAAAATCTTCATTGATCCTGATATAACTGAGGCTCAACAAATACATACCCATTAGTGAGTATTGAAAAAATTTAAGAAACATATATCACAGGCATAAAATCCTCCACGGAACTAGGTAAAACAATAGCCTTCACCACTATGACAACAATTATACACATGAATATTTCATCATTTAGCTATCTAGCTTACACATCAATTGTTAAGAATAACCAATGCAAGAAAAAACTTGACCTAACAACAAAATCCTCTTGGTATTGCCAAAAATGAAAGCACAGTGTCTCTAATTACGACTACAAATATGCATTAATCGTCATCATTGAGGACGACACAACAACAACATGGGTAGTTAATATTTATGAAGTTGTTACATCGATAATGGGTATATCAGCACAGGAGCTACAACTTCTTGCACCAACACCCAACATGTTTTGGCCTTTTAAGCCAATTCTATTCCACCACTACATGTTCAAAATATCCACGAAGCTATAGGTCTACAAGTCACAAGAGAAAGCCTAGTGCACTATTTTCATTGCAGTTAAGGATGTGACCTTTAACATGCATGAATCCCCATCGATGCATTCCTCGCATCTCCGAAACTATGTGTTGATGAAAAAAATCCTACACTACCTCACAATAAATTCACCCCACTATAGTCTCTCTATTTACCCAAAGAAGACATACTATACTTTACACACACAATGTTAGGTATTTTCCAATATATATTTACCGTATCACCTGCTCCACATATAGGTGTTTGCATTCACAAGTTTGGTTCCATTTGTTACACACACAATTTCTGGTCTCACATGTCTTGAACGTAAAAAAAGTCACTCTTTTACAGGAATGCAAACTCTATCGAAATTATTAAACATAAATATGTGGTTTTGATATACAAAGTGTTGCACGTCATGTCAAACAAACAAAAGTACTTATACTTTTTCCATACATTAACTATCTTCTATACCTAATTACTGTTTCCACTTTTTCTCATTCTACGCAGGCCTGACATGAACTGAAAAAAATGCAAAGGCTCGGTTGAAGTACGCAAGCAACAATAAAAACCTAAATGAACATCGTCATCATATAGCTTGCATCAAACGACAAAAGATAAAAACATAGACACCAACCTATGTAACCACCCATGTCAACCTTTTCAAAGAACACACTCTAGATTGGAATTCACTTCAAGATAGACAACGCTAATTTTGTCAAAGATTAGATAACCTCCCACCTCCAACCAAGTGTTCATGTTGTAATGAATTATATGTTGGGCTACATACAAGGGTTTACAAAGGTGGCAATACTGGCGTCATAGATGCATTGCTAAAAATATGATCACCGCTTCTCAAGTTTGAATAACGTGGACCCGGGACCGCAACTTAAAGTTCTACCCTCACTTACATAAGTTGAGGAAATGTTGATAACAAGGGTCAACCCAATATTGTAGGTGACTCATGCTATAGGTGGTCAATATAAATATAGGGTCACACCATATGCTTCCCCAAGATGTTTCATCCATAACTAGACACTTGCCTCGACACGTCATGGACTTGGACTTTTTAATTATCAAATGAATTGGAGCAAAAATAAAGCTTATGAATGATTTGTAAGTAGATCTCATGTTTCATCGCATTACAATTCAAAATATCTCATGACCCTTACTACAAGGATATTGCCCTAGAACACAATAAATTACATTCCCTATCGAGCTCGACATAGTGTCCAACCACCACTTGCAACTTCTATGCATTCTTTGGCTACTTTATTGAACGATATTCTCAAACATTTACGGTAGGATATCAAAGTCTCTAATCCCATCAGTGATGGTTATCGATAGTGATTCAACCACTATGTTAGACATGATGCACAAGGTAGATGACACGTACCTTCACCTTGAAGCCTTATACACTTTCCTTCGTGCGTTAGGCTATGACCAATACTACTCTAGTGGCGATGAGCAATACATTAGAGACACATTCAATGCTTACCTTGTGTCTCTATAATTTTAGCACCTACCTCACCCCTACTACAAGTTTGCAATGCTCATACATATGCCAACCTCTTTTTGTTAACCCACAGATACCTCTTTTTGAAGGACTGACTTGAAAAGCCTATGCTTACATAAATATGTTGTACTTGTTGCTCCATTTTATAACCCCATATAGAATTTTTGTAAAGTTCCTTTCATGAGATATACATTGTATTCTCTGTACATATGTTTCCTACTTTACTTTGAATGAGCATGAAAAATTTTGTGTTATACGAACACCTTCCACATTGTACATATGTTTACGTGCTTATGTCCTAAAAAAACAACACTATATGTGGACATTCAATTGGTTAACACCACCCCCTTTTGTGAGGGTATGGAATGTTTTTACTTTCCTATGGCATTTCTCCCACCATGATTATGTTCCCAACATGCCCTACTCTTAAACATACAACACACACCATACGTACTATCATTATAGTTATATAAAATGCATTTTCCTACCCTACGTTGTTTACTATTCTTTGTTGAATGTCTGTATTGTAAATTATCCTTATCCATGTCATGCATCACACTTTTTTGTTTAGTGCGTAACCCCTCATATCCTTAGAATACAAATCTCACAACATCTAAGAGCACATTAAATTGCCATACGCTTAATGTATTATAGTATGCCAGAAAACTACTTTACGTTAACTCATTTGCTAATTCATTTACGTTGTATTTTATTGTTTAGGAACCAACACCATCATAGGCTCCACTAACTTCGATGTTGTGCTCTCCAACTAGCCACAAACATGCCAACATCCCGCACTGATACTTTGGCACCACCTACTCATGAAGGACACCCTGCAGACTGCATACAACTCATGACAATAAAATCACTAAATCCTTTGGTCTTTTGGAGGTAGAATCATTAAAAAAGGCTACCTAAACAAATATAGCATGAAAAAATGCACAGGGAAAGTATTTAGCTTCGACATCATCGACAAAAGTAATTCAGCTATAGTGGTGACTTCATTGGACCAAGCTGAAACTTTTACTACTGACAAATACAACAAGGAAAAACATACACAATAAAAGGAGGCACCTTGTGGATTGCAAAAAAAGATTACAATGATTCCACAACTTCTTGGGACATCATCCTAGACTTGGACTCCTCTGTAAAGCTCAGTACAAATCAATCCGTGGACATTCCTCAATATCTTTTCTGTTTCAAAACAATAGCATAAATCAACTCCTTTCCCACCAAATCCACCATTGACCTCCTTGCTATTGCACTATCCATTACTACCCCCTCCAATATAAGGAAAAGTGATAGTACTTTCAACCACAAATGCACAGTCCTACTTAGTGATAACTTGACACTATGTATTGAGGCAACGCTATGGGGTGCTTTCAGTGACAATGAGGGTGAACTTCTAAGTGAACTGTGTGCTTCACAGACACCAGTAAGACCAGTTCTTGCTATTAAGAGAGAAAAATTACAACATTAGCCACGGGGCCTAATACACAAATCTTCATTGATCCTGATATAATTGAGGCTCACGCAATGCGTGCATGGTTTACTTCGCTCGGCTCAACAAATGCATACCCATCAGTGAGTATTGACAAAATTGAAGAAACATATATCATGGGCATAAAATCCTCCTCGCAACCAGGTAAAGCAATCACCTTCTCCACTACGATAACAATTATACACATGAATATGTCCTCATTTAGCTATCCAACTTACACATCAATTGTTAACAACAACCAATGCAAGAAAAAACTTGAGCTAACTACAAACTCCTCTTAGTATTGCCAAAAATGCAAGCATGGTGTCTCTAATTATGACTACAAATATGCATTACACTTCATCATTGAGGACGCCACAACAACAACATGGGTAACTACTTTTGATGAAGTTGTTACATCAATAATGGGTATATCAGCACAGGAGCTACAACTTCTTGCACCAACACCCGACATGTTTTGGCCTGTTGTTAAGCCAATTCTATTCCACCACTACATGTTCAAAATATCCACAAAGCTAGAGGTCTACAAGTCACAAGAGAAATCCCAGTGCACTATTGTCGTTGCAGTTAAGGACGTGACCTTTAACATGCATGAATCCCCATTAGATGCATTCCTCACATCCCCGTAACTATGTATTGATGAAAAAAATCCTACACTACCTCACAATAAATTCACCCCACTATAGTCTCTCTATTTACCCAAAGAAGACATACTATACTTTACACACACAATGTTAGGTATTTTCCAATATATATTTACCATATCACCTACTCCACATATAGGTGTTTGCATTCACAAGTTTGGTTCCATTTGTTACACACACAATTTCTGGTCTCACATGTCTTGAACGTAAAAAAGTCACTCTTTTACAGAATGCAAACTCTATCAAAATTATTAAACATAAATATGTGGTTTTGATATACAGTGTTGCACGTCACGTCAAACAAACAAAATTACTTATAATTTTTGCATACATTAACTATCTTCTATACCTAATTACTATTTCCACTTTTTCTCATTCTACATGGGCCCGACACAAAGTGAATAAATGCATAGGCTCGATTGAAGTACGTAAGAAACAAAAACAACCTAAATGAACATCGTCGTCATATAGCTTGCATCAAACAAAAAATATGAACACACAAGCACCAACCTATGTAACCACCCATGTCAACCTTCTCGAAGAACACACTCTAGATCGACATTCACTTCAAGATACACAATGTCAATTCCGTCAAAGATTAGATCACCTCCCACCTCCAAACACGTGTTCATGTTGTAATGAATTATATGTTGGGATACATACAAGGGTTTATAAAGGTGGAAATACTTGTTGTAGATGCATTTTTGAAAAAGATGATCACCGCTTCTCAAGTTGGAATAACATGGACCCAGGCCCGCAACCTAAAGTTCTATCCTCACTTACACAAGTTGAGGAAATGTTGATAGCAAGGGTCAACCCAATATTGCAGGTGACTCATGCTATAGGTGGTCAATACAAATACAGGGGCCACACCATATGCTTCCCCAAGATGTTTCATCCATAACTAGACACTTTCCTCGGCGCGTCATAGACTTGGACATCTTAATTATCAGAAGAATTGGAGCAACACATAAAGCTTACGAATGCTTTGTAAGTAGATCTCGTGTTTTAGTTGCATTACAATTCAAAATAGCTCATGACCCTTACTACAAGGATGTTTTCCTAGACCACAATGCATTACATTCCTTACCACCTCACAGTATTGATATATCTACTTCCCTACCACACTTCAATTCAACTATCCCAGACAATGTTGAAGCGGAATCAGAAGTAGACCTTCTCCCGTGTTCCCCACCACATACCCATGAGTGACAAACATCATATTTTATGTCCTCCCTCCTCTAAACACTTTTGAAGTTGACCAAATAACAAATTTCATTTAAGGCAAGAACCAAAATTCACTATAGTTAATTGAGTTACCACACATTGGTTCATCCATAGTTAACGAATGCAACACCAAGGGTTTGCTCTCTATAGCTTTTCCAACATTGTTCCCTATAAGGATTGCATTTTTCCACGAAACACATATCAAAAGGGTTCACATGCATGAATACGTATTGCTCCTAACATGTTACCATGATAACAGATTTGGAAGCCATCCGTGATTTTGCTACTTCATTCTCAACTTTATGTTGTGCCACAGAAGCCAAACAACATCTTTTGTTTTCACAAAAAAATATAGGGGACAACTTTCCTACCACGGTCTCAATGTTACGTCAACAACTTGCACACTTTCCAGACACCCACATTATAGAGCAACTAATGCGCTTTGGGTCTAATTTGCGAGGAACAAAATCATTTTGGTGCAAGTGCAAGCATGAGCTCACGGATATGATAACCCAACTAGAAAGCCCTACACTTTTCTTCATTTTAAGTGTAGTAGATACTAAGTGGCCATATTTACACAAAGCAATGCCAGGATCCCCTACGCCATCCACAAAAGCGGACAAAAATGGAAAAATTGAACTTGAACATGCACCCCCATATCGGTTTACATACATGGAAAAATATTTACAATATTTTGCGAGGAGGTGCTTCAAAAAAATGCATTGCACAGACTACTAGTACAGGTGAGCTCACTACCACTTAGCTTTTCATAAAATACCACCCCTACCCCATTTTCCAACATGGTTCCTCTTTGTGAAATTACAGTACGAATGGAAACACAGAGGCTTGGCTCATATCCACGAGTTTATATGGCTTCCAAATGCACCAAACATGGAAGTGCTAGACTGGGACAACCCCCTTCAACTTGACACGAAAAAGTCTTTCTTCAACCAATTAGTAACTGCATGGAATCCAAGGGGCCCTAAGAGTGGAACATCTGGGATACATCATTCCCATGAAGATGACCCATGTTTGTTAGACACATACGGGATACTTACAAACAACCCTGCAACCGACTATGAAAATCTGTTGAACCGCATGTAATGACACACAAAATGTAGTGAGACAACCCGCTTTGCAAACAAAGTAGGACACTTCGGTGTAGATATAAAGCATCTTGGCCACTCCAAGAGTATTTGAGTTTGGGCTTAGATGAAAAAGGTAAAAAAATTACACCCCGTACATAATGACACATGGGTCAACATACACAAATATTACATGTTGCACTTGTGTGGCAAGCCAATGTTGATTGTCACACTGTTGTGTCAGGTCAACATGCAGTCCTACAATACATTGCAAAATATGCAGCCAAGAAAAAAAAAGAAATTAGAAAGCTACCATCACATGTTGACATAGATATCTAATGAAGTTAGCATCGATAACCCTACAAAGGCCGCCTACAGCAAATTCCTTTTAGAAACTATTGTTGATCGGGACATTGGTGCACAGGAGACATGTCACATGTTACTAAAACTCCCCCTCTCTAGTTGTAGTCATACATTCATTACCCTATCCATCGGTAAACATGTATTCAAATGTGTCCTCATAGATGTAGGTAACACAATACAATTCCCTTCATTCATAGATGCATACATAAAACACCCTTTACAATTGGAGAACACCTCCCTCTTTGAGGCCACCCGTTCCTGGTCCTACAATAGCCAAAGGAAAGTTACTCAGTGGCTACAAAGAAGAACCCATGTAGTTGTCTGTGTATTCCCCCGGTACTATGATGTCCCCGCCTAGATGCGATACACTATGAGGATTTTTGTTGGTCAGAGCTTCTGCTTTATAAACCCTTTTGACATATCCAAACAAACATTGACATCACTACATCTGAAATAACTAACCAATGGGGAAAAATGAAAAATCCTACGTCCCTTTACACGTATATAGAGCCACTACTCTAAAATAAAATGCTACTTGAACAAGTAGTGATGAAAATAACTTGGGGATCCAATCCCTTTGCATGAAGAACTATTTGAATGGGAGCATATAGCATGGATGCACCCAACACTCAATACAATAATTGATGATGTAGACATGATAGGCCTTCATGACTTTGACATTAACCACAATTGGATGTTGCATTCCATCCCTACTGCCTTACAAAAAAGTACACCTAAATTCATAGACCTTGCACGCAATGAAAATGCACTACCACTTGTTTCTCCACCTACCCAATTAGACACTCTCCCACTATCATCAAAACAACACCTTGCATACTCAATTGTACTTGCCCATGCAACTCAACAAGGGAAACACCCACCATTGAAGATGATCATTCAAGGAACCATTTGGTACGGAAAATCATACCTCATACAATGCATTAGAAATGGGCTTCAAAATATCACAAGAAAAATTAAATCTTCCATTCTTGTACTAGCCCCAACAAGTATTGTTGCATTCAACATAAAATCATCTACTATACATTTTGCCCTTTGAATACCCATTTCGACATGAAACCTCTTGAAGGCCAAGCCCTAGCAATATTCCAAGAGCGTATGAGTGTCATACAATACATACTCATAGATGAAATGAGCTTTATAGGTCCTACAATGTTAAACAACATCAACAATAGACTTTGTGAGGCATTCCCCAACAAAATAACCACGCATTCGAAAACTACTCAATGATTTTGGTAGGTGAATTAGGCAAACTCCTCCGATCAATGATGTACCATTATATGCAAACAAAAAATAGGCAGCTCCCTTTGGCATGCTTTTGATACAGTGATCACCTTGGACACAAACTTCGAGGAAACAAGGATTGAACCCGACACAACTTGAATTCAGAGAAATGTTGACCAACATCAGAAATGTAGAAGGAACCATTAAGGATTGGTCTCTTCTCATGTCATGTACAAATTCGTGCATGTCTACCTCAAAGCAATCTAGCTTCACAACTAAGAAGCACCTATTTACAACAAAGGACCTCAGAGGAAAGCACAATAAACAAATGCTAAAATCCTTACACATGCCAATTGCAAGGAGCATCGTAGAACAAAGCAAATATAACTCTGACTCAGACATCAACGATACTCAACTAGAGCCAATAGTGTTCTTATGCACCGGACAAGAGGTCATGTTGACATCTAACTTGTGGGTTAGCTCAGGATTGGTTAATGGTGCACTCGGGCAAGTGATTGATGTGGTGTACAATCCAGAATCGTACCTACCGGACTTGTCATCCTTTGTTGTTGTCAACTTCAAAATATACCAAGGCCCCCCATGGGACATACTCAACCCAACCCACTTTCCCCTACCTCCTGTCACACGTGAAAATCGTCGCCAAATTCCACTAAAAATGTCTTGGGGCCTCACCATCCACAAATCACAAGGCCTAACTCTTGACAAGGCCATAATAGACATCAGAAATGTTGACCATCAAGGACTGACATTCATGGCAATGTCAAGAGTTCACACCATCAAAGATCTGCAAATATTACCAGCTTTTACGTTTGAATGCTACACAAGAATGAGATATACAAAGAATGTAAAAGCACGCAAGGAAGAGGAGCAAAGACTATGTAACACACAACTGTCACTTGACGTACAACACATGTGCACCCTCCTACCTACATCATACCCACATTAGTGTGCTTATATCTTGATTCCAACCTACATATATAAGTAAAGTGTTCCACACACACACACACAAAACCCACTTGTAATGCAATACAAATACAAGTCACCTTTACTTTGCATCCAAACCATATTGTACACACAAAAGTCAAGCCATCTCTCGACGTAACTTGCAACTCGTTTGCAATTTCTAGGTTTTAATTTTGAAAGTGAAATGTGCTCACTTTAATTGAAACAATTAATGATACTTGATTTCACATATGCATTCATGGTCATTGGCCCATGCATCGCCATTGGCTCCTTTCTCCTAAAGATGGTTTTGAGTATACTTTTGTGGGTGTGAAATGGTTTGTAATTTCAGGGGGATGACATAGAGGTGAGTGTGGGAATGAGAGCAAAGGCGTGCAATGATGGTGAGGGATTGTGTCATGATTGGTTTGAGGGAACTATAATTTTCATTTCCATGCATGTAGGGATTTGTAAGTTTTAAGATGACAAGTTTGTGATGAGAAAGCAAGGTGTCCCTAGTGGAGGACGTCTATATAAAGGATATGAGACTAATTTCACAATACAAACCTCGCCCTCAAATTGCTCCATTAGAGACGTAGTGGAATCTCATGATAAGGATTACTAGTGGTGGGGCATCATCATCAAAAATTGCAATCCGAGTCCTATGGCCACCACAAAGCACGTTATTTTATTTTCCGGACACTCGCACGTTAAAGCATATCCGTGCTCTGTAACGAGTTTTCATGCAACTTGTTCATCTTGAGTTAATAAAATCTTGATATATTACACAGTGGATGTTTCCCTAAGATCTCAGCTAAGGTTTTACCTTGTAAATCAGTGTTCATCTCTTACATGTTTGGCATTTTGTATATTTCAACTATCTCTATCTTTGTACACTATTATTTAGTTATTCAAATTTCTAAATACATTCATTGCTGCAAATTATGTGGTTTTCTAACATGCTCCACCCTTCCCCATTTCAAGAATGGCTCGGCTCGGGACAAAAATAAACCCCTTCCTTTGAGGTAATCTAAATCAATCTCCATTTTCTCTCTCAGACGATCTTCTCCGGACATCCACGGCGTAAAGGCTTGTTCAATGTTACTATTTGACTTAGACAAGGGTGGTACCGTTTTGGACAACTCAATTGCACCATACTTCAAAATTTTATGGCCCTCTATTTCCTTCATCTTTTGCTCGACTCTTTGTCAAAAGCCCCAATTTTCCCATTATAAAAACACCATTCGACATAATAACCCCTTGGATGTGGTATAAGATAATATCATAAAGTAACCAGGGAATTGACGTAGATTATGAGCTAAACACAAATGGCGTACAAAAATAACCACCCTAAAAAGGGTAAGAACCTCATCATAAATACTAATCTCATAGAGAGGCCACCCTCTTACTTTATTGACATTGCTCCACAACCCGACAACCTAGAGTGAAGAGTGTTGTAAGAAAAGAGATGCTATATTGGTTGATTGAAACACACCACACAAATCCTTGAAATTCTTGAAAAGGACTAACATTGTATCCTTGAAAACCACCACACAAATTCTTGAAAAGGATAAACCTTTGATCCTCTCCTTAGACCAAAAAGGGTGAGCTATGTCCTATTTCCACCACAAGTAAAAAAATTCAAAGCCAATATTCCATGATTACATTCATAGAAATTATTTTGGTTGAGATTTTTGATAAACACGTATTATCATTGGGCCTTGCCTATGACACCTCCATAGAAATGAATTATGGACACTACACTATGATGGAATAAAGCATCCCACCGGTGTTTCCGAGAAAGCATAATCTCGATTTCCCATGGAATAATCATCATACCCTTTCATTTCCTCCTCGACTTAGAATGTACTAACAACATGGCCAAGTGTGAGCCATTGCTAATAGAATGGGAATTTCAAACCTTTACATCTTCGGTGATATTTTAACTTGTCACTAATAAGGTGTCTATTGAATAGCAAACCAAATCCAAACACTTACAATTGTGCAATAAATTTTCCAAAGAGTTAGTTAAAGGATTTCAATACGTATGTATAGAAGCCATCCCTAAATCCCATAACATTCTCGTTGATGCCATCGTTATGATATCGATGCGTTATTGCCCCTTTCACAAGTGGCTAGAGGTTGATTTCGTAGTGTCGATGAGGGGCATACAAGATACATTACAAATTAATATATGTGATGGATTTTAGAAATCTAATATTTTTTTAGGTGAGTAGATACTATCCATAAAATTACATTATTCTAGGATGCCTTTGTATTTTTCAATTAATGGTCCATATTAGGATTTTACTAATGTGTTTTTTTCTAGTCATCTTCTAGTATGTTTTCCTCTCATATTTTTCCTTTTCTCATGTTTCCTCTCGTTTTTCATGTTTTATCCTTTTCTTCTTTTGTTTTCTATTTTCCCTATAACTATACAATTATGGTACTAGATATCTCAAAATCGTATCGATATGGTAATGTCTCATGAGAACAATAACTTTATGAATTTTTAGATTTTTTTACCTTTTTGACCCATCTTTGAATCTCAAAAAAAAAAAAAATGGGCCTTCTTTTTAGTTTTCCATGTTCATGATGTATTGGCATGAAAATCAATAAGGTCGAGATTTGAATTCAAAAAAATAATAAACACATACATGTGCAATAATGTATTTAGGACAATGAATGATTGAGTCATGAAAGAGTGTGTGTTGGTGTTAATTGCAATTACAAGAATTTAGAATACAAACTCAACCATATATATCATTCTTTGGAGATCAAGCAAGTGCATATAATAAAATGTGATAATCAAAGTAATATTTTTCGCTCCAATGAACATGTAAAGATAAATTCAAATTAATCTTTATGGTAAGAATAACAAGGCGACATAAGAGGAGAGAACCACACAAACTCAACCATTATATATCAATCTAGAAGAGGAAAATTGTAAATATATTATTATAATTCTTCCACTCAAATCTATGGTAAAATAAACCAAATCCAAGTCTTATGCATTCAAAGAGGTTAGCATGTTGTAGCTATGTAAAGAGTAGTAGTGTGAAAAGTTGTTTTCTTGAGATAAATTTTGATTGATCATGTGTCAACTTTAATGTAAAAATATTGATAAATTGGTTCCCCTCAGCTAAATATGCCCCTTGAAATTAGAATTACAAAGAAGGTAAATTAACCTTTTTATAGGGTAAGAATGAGGTTTTAAAAAGGCCCTCAAACCTTATACAAAGATAGCGAGATGATAAAACGTTAATGTGACCACTACTAGCAACAAAAACATGAAATAAGATTAAAAATGCTTGATCTATTGTCCCCAAATTTTGAAAGGGATACTGAGAAACCCTATACTTCCACCGCTTGACAATAGATCTTAGAATAGATCTTTAAGCACTCTATTGTCCTTAGGAGCAGCAAATAGTCCACCAATAGAAAACAAACCCGTCCAACTTCTTTTTGAGATCACAACGACATTTTAGTGTATTCTTTTATCCCTGTTTTGTTGTTCTTTCCTTGTCTTGTTCATCATTGTCTATACCCCTTCCGCCGAAGAGATAAGAATGATAATTTCCATATCCACTTTAGAAGAAAACCCTCTCTAAGATAAGGACCTTACCTTATCCTCAAATGTAATTTTCACCTCATTTTCTTTCCGACCATTGAACTTGGAAACAAACATCCTCGGTGATCCAACGGAAAAGAGTCCCCTCATGATCGATCAGTAGAATTTTCAGCCTTACCCACTCGATTAGGGGTGGGAAGTGCATATCCTTGGATTTAAAGGACTTTACTTGCATTATTGGGTTGTTAGGATACCTAGGTGGTTTAGAAGCTTGAGATTCTCCTATTCTCATAAGATTTGGTTGAATCCTTCCACCAAGACACACACAACACAAACTCACATGCCTCATATTATTCATGCCTCTTTTTAGTCTTCTTCAATAATTACACCACTAACTATTCATTTTAAGTGTTATATACCTCCAATAAAAATTGACATCCTTTTTTTTTGTACAAGCTCTTACATACAAACTATATGCATTACAAGGTGCACTCTATGACATTTTAAGTATTATCATATTTGTATTTACTAAAGTTTGTCATTTTTTTGTATGTATATGTGTGATATAACAAATCTTCATATTTATGAAAGTGACTTAGTTGGATAAAAGACAAAAATGTACAATCGTATACAATTTTTTAATTGACTTCAATTTTTATTGCATTAAATATTTTTTTACAATAAAAAAACCATATATTATTTTTTTGTCAAAGATTTAATTGGAGACAATAATTTAAATATATTTATTTGAAAGTAATTTTTCTATTTTAATGTTCTAATATATAAAATAAAATTGACTATATACTTATTGTTTTTGAAAAACTCTTTCAATATTTATATATATATAAATTCATTAAAAAAATATACATAATTTATTAATGTTTATATATTTTTAAAATATTAAAAATACTAAAGATTTAGTTTGTAAAAAAACCTATTTCAAGTATGTAAAGGATGTTTAATTTAAAACTCACGAAAAATTGGCATTATCTTTATTTCGTTTCAAAACCAAACGAAACTGTTAAAATACAAAAGAAAAACATATACTTAAACGAGAGCAAGCTAAGTATTGACAAAACAAGGCCATGATATGGCAAATACTGCCGAAGGGAGTGCATTAAGGGGTACAAAGAAGAAAATTGTATGTAGCTGTTTGCAGAGTGACAACTTGTACATCGATTTTGATTATACAAATGTTAACATAGAATTAGAGTATACAAGTGTTAACATAGACTTCAAGTATACAAGCATTATGTTGTTCATTTCTAAAATAAAAAACATTGTTCGTCTCTAATCTTTTTAGATGAAAGGGGTTTTGCACTCTCATTGCACTCTCATGTTTTTGTTTTTGTTTAATCTGTCTCTTTAAATTTACATATAACAATGGATTTAATTTGTTTTAACCAGTTTGCAATTGAATTAACAATTAAAATAAATCTTAATCATGATTCACTTAACTTCAACCATGAATAAAATGTTAAAAATGCCCTAGCCTTCTAAAAACTATGTGAGTTTCATTTTTTTGTACTCAAATATGTAAAATGCCATGTAAGATATAGCACAATAAGTACAGGACTATAAATTAAAAAACAAACCACATTTTAATTGGGTGAGGGATGTAAAATTCTCATCTTCTTTGTTGACTTATACAACATTTAATTTGTTTGTCATAAATATTTATGATGCCTTACATTTTTGGCTGGATTGCACCATCCATCCATCAAAACTATAGAAAACAAAGAAAAAGAATATTCTTTAATAAAGGTAACAGAATATTAGAAAACAATTAATAGCTTTATACTTGTCTTGGCAGTATAATAAGAGTCATAACCAAAGCAGCACCCAAAACCGTACATACGCAATCGACCATGTGGAAAGGTTATCAACAATTGCACAGAAGTTTTAACTCTGCAATGGTACCAAAGTTACTGTTCAGGCCAAAAAGCCGCATCAAACAGCGGAAAATATAAACAGCTTTGCATTAAAACAAAAAAACAACGAATTGCTTAACTCCACCAAAAATTAAAAAAACAAGAATAAACCTATACACTCCTGTATTTAGTTTCAAGGGAAGTTCTCATGTTCACATCCTGCCACTGAATTGCGTCCCACCAATCCTTCTCACCTCTTATTTCTTCCAGCCATTTTAACTTATCCCATCCCAATGGCAATGTCTTCAATTTCTCACATTTCTTTACAGTAAAAGACTTGAGCATGGGTAACGCCCCTCTCCCAACCTTCCTGCCGAACCTGAACCTGGTGCTGCCTGTAAAGACTCCAACGACTTCAAGTTTTGAAGATTCAACTTCTCCAGCTTTGGAAAACATCCTCCCTTTCCGAGCTCCAACTCATTCAACATATCGCAATCTTCCACTGAGAGCCCTCTCAAACCTGGTAATTTATGCAACTCCGCGGGGAGCTCTTTCAACCGCTTGCAAGACTTGAGCAGGAGGTATGCGAGCTTTCGGAACTCACTAACCCAACTAGGCAGTCGCTCCACATCGCATCGACAAAGCCCGAAAATTTCCAGCTGATCCTTCATCGCCGTCAGATCCTGCGGAAGGTAGTCTTGATTTGCACGATTAAAATCCAGCCACAGATTTCTCATCTTCGACCAATTTCCTATAATCCCCTCCTTAACTGGCGACTTTATTTCTACTGCCAAATTCCTGAGGCCGCGCAAGCTTTGGAGGTCCTTTAAGCAGGCATAGCTTCTTTCGGAATTTGCATCCTCGAAATCCAAGGGAATGCTCATTTTCATCCTCAATCTTTCCAACGAAAATAACTCCGAGATCCCACGCGGAATAAGGCTCAGCTTTTTGCATCCCCATATGTCGAGGGCCCTCAGACATTTGAGTTCAGTTATCCTCTTCGGAAGGCACGTTAGCTCACCGCAGAAACCAACGTTTAGGAACTGAAGCAGGTTCAGGTCGCCAATTGTTTCAGGCAATTCACGGATGTTGGTTCTGTATAGTTGGAGGGAGGCAAGGTGTTTCAGATCTCCGATACAAGGGGGCAAACATGTTATGCGAGTGTCACTGAGATCAAGGACCCTGAGCGAGGACATTCCCTGAAGAAAGCTTTCCGGAACTTGTTCAATGCCAGGATTCTGCCTTAAAGTGAGAACTAAAACCGATGAGCAGGGGAAGGTTGTCGGCAATGATCTCAGAGAATTACGCATAATTGACACTCTTACCCAGTCCTTGCTATTTTCCTCAACGGGAATTTCGCTCAAACTCTGCCCCACTCTGAAAAAGCACTTGTGCTCTTTATGGGCAATGAGAGTCGCCAGATCACGAAGGACATCATGTATTTTAACTTGTTCGATCCTTCCAGTCATATCCGTCTTGGTCGCCTCAATCAAACAACGATCCCTTAAAAGCTGATAAAACTGTGCGCAGTGTCATGCAAATAGCCCTGTCCACCGCTTTTAACAAGCCCTTCCAGACCTTCTGCGATCCACATTTCTATCACTTCTTCACAATTGATTATTCTGTCTTCCGGATAAGCTGCAAAATAAACAAAGCAAGTCTTCAAATAATGGGGTAGAACATTGTAACTCCATTTCAGATGCTGAAATAGCTTTTCCTCAATTTCATCGTGGATGTCATAAAATGTCTCATCGATGGTTTGCATCTGATGCAAAGCAAGCTCCCACTCATGTTGATAAGCATAGTGTGCCATTGCTGCAGCAACAACATTTATCGCCAATGGTAAACCCTTACACTCACCTGCGATTTCCCTGGCAACATCCTCTATGTCTGCTGGAACATCTCTATTCCGAAATGCTCGGCTACGAAACAGCTGCCAACCCTCCTTTTCCGACAGCGGATCCACTGGTATCATCTCTTCCGCTTGCATTCTGCTACACACAGCTTTATCCCTAGTCGTGATAACAATTTTATAATCTCTTTCATTCAAAGACACTCCTAAGCTTTGAAGCTCAAGACTCTTCCACATATCATCTAATATAAGAAGAAATTTTTTCTTCTTCAAATAAGAACACAGCATGTTTTTTCGCCCTTGGAAATTAGATTTATCTGGAAAATTGTTTAACTTTAACCTATCTGCAATACAACTTTGTAGATCTGAGATATCGTATTCTTTGGAGACCGTTACCCAAATGATGAGATCAAATGAGTTGCTTACCTTGTGGCTATTGTTGATGGTCTGAAGCAGCGACGTCTTACCAACGCCGCCCATGCCGTATACACCAATAATTTGAATGTTGCTGCTGCTATCTTCTGTTAACCACGTCTCAAGCTTCGACTGTGCAGATCGTATTGCGTTTCCAGTAAAACCAGATTCGGGGATTTCAATGGGTATCTGGGTGGGCGGAGTAAATTCTCCGTAATCCCCGCTGGAAGGAAAATCGGACTGCTTCTCTGAGTGAAGATTGATAACAGTCTGTTTCAATCTCTGATATGTTTGGCGATTGTGTACCGGCAGATGCAGTTGGGGCAGCAACCAAGGCAAGTTTTGCCTCGCTGGTACTCGTTGCTAATAGATTCTGAACCTTTAATGGCCTCGTCCGCCTTATCCAGCCAAATCTTCACTATTTGTTTGGGGTTCCTTTGTTCTTGATTGAGCTCCCGCTTTATATCATCTCTTACATGTTTCAAACGTTGAACTTGAGTTTCCATGTCGCTGACAGCTCGAGGCAAAGAAATGAGCATTTGCACCTCTTCCACAACTTTCTTCAAAACGCTGCTCACAACATTGGCTGCAGCGCCTGTAGCAAAAGCCTCGCCGGCCATTCTCTGCTTCAACTCTGCCACACCAAAATAAACAAACTACTCCCGAAGCAGACACTTGAGACTACGAAGATGATTAATCCTGAATGCATGGACCATTATTATTGCTATATTTTCTTCTCTGGTTCCTGTTGTTTCTACAGTCATCACTGATCAGTACTCAACCGGTTGAACCGGTGGAAGCTTTAGAAGCATTCGTACTCAACAGCTGGAAAGCAACTTAGACTTGAGAATCATTCGTGTTCAGCAGCGGAAAAGTAACGAGTGTGATGCACTCGGGGGTCACTGTTGAAGTTATGATGTGAAGTTAAATAAGACTGATAAGACTCTGATGTGATTTTGCTAGTTAAATCGTTGTAAAGCGGGATTCGGGAATTGAGACGTACATGTTGCAAAGGGAAAGCCCAGAGTCGGGCCCTCGGGGCTCATTTTTTTGACCTAAGACGTCCAGTCCAACCTGTCACTGTTTGCATCACATCAATTGGAATGCAATAAATTATTGTTTACTTTTGCCATTATTTTATTGAATATATATTAAATTATTGTTTACTTATGTCAATATTTAATTGAATATATATTAAATCAGTCAAGTTTACTTCACATCATGCATTGGATAGTGTGAAAACAATATTTTTCCTTAGGAAGTCTTGAACTGCACCAAGGCTCGATGCGAAGGCTCGTGGCTATCATGGGGACAAGATCACATGCACCCCATGCATGCCCCCATATATGCCCCATCCCAGACATGCATATGTGGGGCCCACATTGTCGTGGTATACATACATTTCGGTATCATCAAAATAAATACAAATGAAATCAAGTGGTAGCATGTGGCAGGTGCTAGATGGATTGGTAGGCTTGTGTGCTTGTATGTGAGAGGTTGTATGTTAAAATCACAAAAACATTGTGTATACCACAAAACCGATTTTGTTCTAATTGTTGGATTTTGTGGGTCCCACCCGCACATGTGTAGATGCATGCCCATCATGAGGGGCCATGCGATTCTCACAGAATAGCCGACGTCGATGCGAAGCCAAGTACGAATGCACTATTCCTCGGTTGAAGCGCGCTTTAGATGTGCATGTCGATAGACTATGAGACTTTAGTTGTATTCTCCTCCAAAGCAAATTTCCAAATGGCTATTTTTACCACATTGGCGTTAGACGAGCGTCTTTTGAATTCTCCTCCTTTTGAAGCAACACTCGTTTCTAATTTTCCTCATGTTGTGGCTATCACGAATATTATCTAGTGGCTATCACAATGTGTGATGGAAACGCAGAAAGGGATGTCTCAAAGAAGTCAAACTTGAGGGATATAAGGATTAGAAAAGGAACAGGGGTGATGAAGAAGGAGATGAAGGGAGGGGAAGTCCATAAGTGAGGAAAATGATTATGGGAGATAAACATCAGAGGAGGAAGAGAGGTGATGAAAAATAAGATGGAGGGAGGGGAAGTCTAGAATTACATAAAATATTGGTGGAACCTATGAGAAAATCCTCTTACTTATGACTAGGAATAGATGAAACATGTACCTAACATGTTGATCCCAAAACCAAATGTAAATCAAATACAAATCAAAGTTTAGGGATCAAAAAGAGATTAATAAAAGCACAATATTCAATTTTAGTATAAAGCCAAGTGAAGTACAAAGGAGAGATGGGGCATTCACTTTACAAGGGTCTATGGAGGAGAATGAGTCTGTAAATATAACAAAAGGTGCATTCCAAGGTGGATGGAGGAATGTGGGACCCTTTCATGGGACCTCCTATTGTAAATGAAAATATCTCTAAAATCATTTTGGAGAGCCTCAATAATGAATGCTAAGTTCGGTGGAAGACAATGACACGTACTTGTTGTGGATATCAACATAAGATAGTCTCTTTCCATTTATGATTTGGTTTTGGCCATGCATGCACTTACACACTCTCTTATACCTTTTGCACACCGTGTGTATCATAAATTTGAAATTTGAATGAATCTAGAAATGTGTGCATATATTCTCTTCCTTAAGTTGGGAATTTAGCAGTGAATGAGTAGATAAAACGTGGACTAAGATGGTGTAAGTTGGTAGTGAGGAAGGTCAAACCACCTATGACTATTTTCTTTCAAAACATTGGATGCATACCTATCACTTCGATAAATGATCAAAAAACATGATTGAGAGAAGAATTAGTAGTGCCAGGAATCCACGGAGGAGTCATTCAACATTTTTCCTTGTATGAATTTTCTCACAATTATCTAACATTACAAATTAAACAACTGGTATCATGAAGTATTATTTGTGGATTATTTGTTGTTGGCCTATTTTTTTGTATATATAAGTGATGGTGTTTACTTTGTGATCTATTTTTTCAATGTATTGCAAGATTTGTAAATTGTGGGTATGTTTTTATTATTCTAAGATGAGAGGTAGGTTGTAGAATAAATGGTTGGCACCTTGGGTTAGTCACAAAATCATGTACTTTAGATATTATTTAATCACGGTCTCATACTACTATTTAAAAGGTTCTTGAGAGAAAAAAGTACTAATTAACCCCGTCTTTTGGCCATTTTGTTTTATTTTATTTCATCATTCTCAACCTCTTACACCCACATGCCCAATAAATTTTCATCACTTTGTGTTATTGTTATCCCAAATTCACCCCGAGTGCAAATTTGGTCAAAGACAAGTTCTGCACATAAGGAAATTATGAAGGAGACGACTCAGACCCGCGAGCTCACATTCCTGGACAACAAACGAAGTTGCAGAGGGGCTCTGACAATGGGGTGGCGGGGCTGCGAAAGATTAAATGACCTGTGAATGAAGCAGGAGAAGAAACGACTCTGTCGAGTGAATTCGGGCCTTAATCTATTTAACGGGCTACAGGCGGGCTCAAAAATAGAATAACGGGGTCGGAAGGAGCAGCAATGTCAAAAGAGCTAGGAGTAAGAAGGAAAAGAAAGGGGCAAAGATTTGAAGTCTTCAGGCTTAAAAATGGCTTAGAACAGGCTCAAAAAATGACTAAGTATAGAGATCAAGCGGAAGCCTCCACGTGTCGGCACGACGCTAAATCAAGAGCAAAATAAAGAGAAAGTCTGGAAAGCGTCTTCCACTCCATTAGTGCGGGATCCGATGGCTTCCACTACCGGATATTGAGATTTTGGTCTGCCATCCTCTCTCATATGACAAACAGTGGGGAACCAGGCTCGATGGATCATGGGTAGGATTTGCAGGGGCATCACAACCGGTAGTTGAGCTTTGAATCAAGTCTCCCACCTTTTTCTTCTTCCCTCTTTGCTACATCTATAAAAGAAGGGTCGGGGCTCATTGTAAAGTTGTTGTTCATTCTTCTTCTCTACCTCCCCTCTTCTTTTCTTCCCTAGGGTCGAAAAATGGAGTTTGAACCTCCTTTCATAGCTCTGTAATGGCATTCTCTTGCCTCTTGCCCACTAAGAATATCTTGTGTGAACTTTTAGAGCAATAAAATTTGTTTTGTGATGCATCATCCATCCTGTCATTTGCTTATTTTATTATCTCTCTCCTCACCTCTCGTCGTTGCAGGTATATTCTACATATTCGATGTTTGTTATAGGTCATGGGAGTGTGTTTAATGGGTTTTGAAGTGGTGTTCTATGTGAGATCTATCTCAGTGCATGGTGCATCTTGTCCACCCTCTCCTCTGCTCATCTCTATCCACTTCGGTAGTAGTTGAGATTGTGACTAGCACTTCCCTTTTCTTGGTGCTATCACCTCGTTAGTGTAGGATTTCCCTCTTTATGCACTTTCTCTCTCCTGTCTCCTTAGCATTGTTAGATAGGTGTAGTTAGACGTCATTTCGCATTAGGATCGCTTTAGGAAGAAGAATTTAGCTTTTCACGGAGGGCCATGTCAAGTCTACAAGTCCCATAGCTTGAGAGATGGCCCCATGTTATGCAATCACACCGGATGAGTCCGCCTTAAAAATAAAACCTTATAACTCATTTGGGGGTGTTGTGATTTCACACTACTTGACTTTGGCACGCCTTAGTGGTGGGAGTATGAATACCACTTCATCTTAACATGTTAACATGTTCCTATTAATGGTTAGCCTTTTGAGGCAGGCATACAAGCACATTTGATGACTCCATCTAGTCAAAAACCCATTCTCCGAGTTGCGAGAACTTTTCCATCCATTTCCACTCATTTTCATCCATTTTCTTCTTTCCATCTCTTCCATTTTCTCCCATTCCATGAGGTTGTGCAATCATGACTTCATTCCCTTCATAGAACTCACACTTACAAGCAATGCGGTCCACCTCCAATGTACTTCCCAACTCGTCTAGATCAACATTATGATAGGATCCATAACCATTATGCTTACCCATATGAGTAGTGTCAAAACCAATTTGACTATGAAGCTTATCGAGGACCAGGGGATGCATATAATGGCAATAGTTATGCGAGAGGATGTTGGTCTCACTGGAGAAGATTAAAAAAATGGGAGGTGACATGGTTCGATCAAGGGCACAAGCACGGATGAAGGCATTCAAGATTGGTTATAGGGAACCTTGTCCATGGGAATGCCCTTTTCCAAGACATTACTGACCCTCAAGAGAAGCTAGACTTCATGGTTGAAATGTTGCCCCAACTTACACAATGGACTGAGGAGATCGGGGCTTATGAGTTGGAGTCAAGACAACCTTGTCAATGGGTAAGTCCAACATCTCATAGCTTTTCTTTTTCTCTTTCTCAAGCAACACCCTCTCAACCCAAGCTCCAATTTCCAAGCTTCCCAATTGCTGCCCCAAGTGTTGATTCCATTTCTCCATTCCCTAGTCTTCCACCCCATTTCATTTCTTCTCCCCTTCCTTTCCCAAACAGTCATCCCCTCCAAACAAACAAGAAGTTCCGCCTCCCTTCCCACCACAAACAATTGCAAAGTTGGTTGAACCCCAACCGCCATCGCTGCTCTTACTTTCCCAAGTCCATGTTGGGAAGATACTCAAGAATCCAGTCAAGGATAGCGAGAAGAGGAGCCAAATAGAAAAGAAATAACAGACAATCTGAAGAGTTGGGCTGCTAAATTTGGGTTTACAAAGATCCCCTTGATGGTCAAGCCAATAGAGGAGGTCTGAGGGGTTAAAGAACTAGTGGTGGTGAGGTGAGTTTGCAGTTTGCAGAGAGGAGGACCATACAGCATTTTAGAGGCCACGAGTGTGGAGCAGGCTATAGAAGAACCTTCAGTTCTTCCTCCCACTTCATCCCCTTCAAAATCTAATGTTGAAGAAGAGTTTGATCTTTCAAACTTCATTTTTGAGAGTGAAGGGAGCCATGGTGATCAAGTTGCAGATTTGAAGGACACCATGGAGGAGGTCAAACAAATGCAACAGGACAACGAGGAGGCAGATTATCTCTGTCGACTTGGAGGATTGTCTTGATGGAGAGGAACCTGAGGAGATCACATCATTCACTCCTCCATCATCGACCTTCCAAGAACATGAGTCTACTGCCACGAAGGAGAACATCCAAGGACAACAAACTACGTCTCACAACGGCCGTCAGGAACCAAGGTTGGAGGATCTTAATCTTCCATGTTATTCAAAGGAGGAGGAAGAGAAAAGGCAGGAGGATGTCATCATCTCTCTCACACCATCCACCCAAGAAGGTCCACAAGAAGACTCCATTTTTGGAGTTAAATTTCTTAGAAATGGGCACATCCAAAGGATCAGACCGTGCCCAATCAGGTACTTGGCTTCATTGGATCCAAAGGAGAAACCAAATCCAATCATGCCTACTTCAGGGCATGAGGATGAGCATCAAAGTACCAAGGGTCACCATCAATACCTTCAGAAGTCCAATGCAGGTTAACTTGAGGAGGTATTTTCCATTAATGTTGATACCTTGGTGATTTGGGTGGAGGATCGGCTTATTATTAGATTTTCACTCATACAGGAAGCTATATTTAGCACCAAATCATTTGCATGGCTGCCCCTCTTGAGAAAGGGAAGCTATTTCTCCCTACCATTTGCGGGTTTTGTTTAACATTCTTTCTCTCTAGTTAGTGTAGGAGTATTAGTAGACTTTGTTTCAGAAAAGAAGTGTTTGTGCACACTCTACATGTCTTATTTGAGGCATGTATGATTTGTTCTTTGTATATAAGTTTTGTCCATTTTTCTCCAAAGGTGCATAAGGCTAGGCTCTTCAATATTCATGGCAAGAAGACTCATAGTGGTCTATACCAACATGATTACTAGCTCCAAAAACAATCCAAATGCAGAGAGCAACTAAAGTCGTTTAAGTAGTCCATTTTAGGGACAGATGAAGACCCCATAATTAAATAATTTTTCTACTCTCAGAATTCCATTTCCAATATTTTCTTAAGAAAATTGAGAGTGCGGACTCGGGGACAAGTAGAACATAGAAAATGCAGGTAGTCGGGGAGTCCATTTTGAAGGAAGGGTCAGTACCAAGCCATTAATTGTGACTCCATGCCCAATGGATGCTTCAAGGCTACTGGTCTCTTCATCTAGCAGGCAGATGTCCCCGTGAGTTGCCAAATTGTTATCCCAAATTCACCCCCAGGCAAATTTGGTCAAAGACAAGTCCTGCACATAAGGAAATTATGAAGGAGATGACTTAGACCCGTGAGCTCACATTCCAAGACAACAAATGAAGTTGCAGATGGGCTCTACAATGGGGTGGCAGGGCCTGCAAAAGATTAAATGACCTTGTGTATGGAGTAGGAGAAGAAACTGCTTTGAGTGAATATGAGCCTTAATCTATTTAACGGGCTACTGGTGGGCTCAGAAATAGAATAATGGGGTCAAGAAGAAGGAGAAGTGTCAAAAGAGCCAGGAGCAAGAAGGAAAAGAAAGGGGTGAAGATTTAAAGTCTTGAGGGTTAAACATGGCTCGAAATGAGGCTCAAAAAATGACTAAGTATAGAGATCAAGTGGAAGCCTCCACGTGTCAAAGACGAGACTAAATCAAGAGTAGAATAAAGAGAAAGTCTGGAAAGCATCTTCCACTTCGTTAGTGCGGGATCCGATGGCTTCCACTACCGGATATTGAGATTTTTGTCTGCCATCCTCTCTCATATGACAAACAAAGGCGTGGGGAACCAGGCTCGACGGATCATGGGTAGGATTTGTAGGAACATTCTTGGCCAGTAGCTGAGCTTCGAATCAAGTCTCCCACCTTTTTCTTCTTCCCTCTTCACTATATCTATAAAATAAGGGTCAAGGCTCATTGTAAAGTTGTTGTTCATTCTTCTTCTCTGCCTCCCCTCTTCTTTTCTTCCCCAGGGTCGAAAATGGAGTTTGAACCTCCTTTCACGGCTCTGTAATGGCATTCTCTTGCCTCTTGCCCACTAATGATGTACTATGTGAACTTTTGGAGCAATAAAATCTGTTTTGTGATGCATCTATCCATCCTTTGCTTATTTTATTATCTCTCCTCACCTCTCGTCGTTGCAGGGTATACTGTGCATATTTTGATGTTTGTTGCAGGTCATGGGAGTTGTGTTTAATGGGTTTTGAAGTGGTTTTCTGTGTAAGATTTATCTTTGGTCTGTGGTGCATATTGTCCACCCTCTCCTCTGCTCATCTCTCTCCACTTCAAGCAGCTGAGATTGTGACCAGCACTTCCCTTTTCTTGGTGCTATCACCTTGTTAGTGTAGGATTTCCCTCTTTATGTACTTTCTCTCTCTATCTCCTTGGCATTATTAGGATAGGTGTAGTTAGACCTCATTTTTGCATTAGGAGTAGTTTAGCATTAGGATCGGGAAGAAGAAGCCGACTTTCTGGAGGGCCATGTCAAGTCTGCAAGTCCCACGGCTTAAGAGATGGTCCCATGTTATGAAATCACACCGGATGAGTCTGCATTAAAAATCAGACCTTATAACTCATTTGGGGGTGTTGTGATTTCACACTAATAGTTATTTTAGCCTCAAAGGGGCGCCCATGTGTGCCCTAGTCTCACCGGGGTGTCTCGATCCTTTTTAACTTTCCCACCACTTTTTGGGCACTTTCTACGTTGTGTTCAAGCTTCTTATCTTTTTGGTGGTTAGCCATTTTGGGGTTAATTACAAAATTAGATCAAGAGAACCCTATAAATATAAAGTTATGAGACCATAATGAGGGACCAAACACTAGTCACTACTATCATCCATCTAGAGTTACATCCATTTGGAGATCATTTACATCCATTAGCTCCATAACAAGGACAAGGTTGGTTCATCTGCATCACACAAGCATAGGGGGAGATATTTTATTCTATTCTATACACACATTCTATTACATTTTCTACATATAGTTATTGCTCACTACTTCACAAAGTGCGAATGACACAAGAGCACCTAAGGCACATGATGCACACACTCACCAAAACTACATTTGGGTCCGAAATGTAGTGCAATGCTTAGTTAGTAAGCCCACTGTTGTGGTAGTTGAGGTCAATCTGACCCATTCATTTGCATTCTTTTTTTGGGTTTTGATACTTCTTTTGGTATTTTACAGTTCTTTTATACATCTTGGATTATCAACGACATCTGGAGAAGTGCAATGAATTTGATGTGACACACAACAAGGGTTTCGAACCTCCTATCGGACCTTTGAAACTTAGTTCCAGATCTTTCACACGAGAATAGAGTGCATGTAGGCGACCGGTCCCTCTCCAGGCGCTCCAGTCCAGCTAGATATCTTAGATCCATCCTTTTTGGAGCTTTTGCATAGTCGTTCCTGCTTCCGCATTATTCTGTTCACTTTGCGACATAGTTCATATCGCTTCCCGGATCAACTAAGTCTTTTCCATACTTCTCTTGCATATTAGGGTTTCTACTTTCATTAGATTAGTTGTTTGGGTCATTTCTATATTTTTTTAACACTTACATTTCATTCTAGATTAGATTAACTATCACCATAACCCATTTTAGTTAACCATTTTGGTGAACCCGACTTGATTATTCACGCTTCTAGATTCTTCATTCATTTCTTGTCATCTTAGGGTTTGGTCATCATGAATATCTCAAATGGACCATCTACACTAACATCCATAATATAATCAAATAATCACATAAATCATCGTACAACACATATAGACTACCGACCTAGGTCACCGACCCAATTAAATCATCGTCAATCCAAATAAAACACCTTCGACCTGTTATCCTATAAAATTGACAAGGGCAATTTTATAGGTAACCATGCCAAAATTTTGTCCTGGTCCGTCGTCATCGACCCCTCTGCGTTCAAAACGTTGCAAAATCCCTTTCCGGGGAATCTAGTTTTCCGAACTTAGCCATTTTTGATCCATTTTGGCGGGCGCACCTTGTGTACATGTTACACTGAGTAAATCTGTGCCCCCTTAATTTCCTTTGGGGCACCCTTTGAAGTGTCGACACACGTTTTGATGTGCCTTCCTTGCATGCGCCAAGGCACATGCGCCTTCATGTTGACACATCGATTGTTACGTCGTGTTTTGGTGCACCAAAGGGTGCAAGAAATGAAGTGTTGACAGTCTTAAACTTGCGCCAAAGGTGCAAGTATCCCCGTGTTGACATGCGTTTTGATGGGCAAAGGGTGCACCATTTTACGTGTCGACACATGTTTCGGTGTGCCTCTTGTAAAAGTGGTTGGCACATTTATTGCACCTTTGCCTATATATAGGCGCATCCGCCCTGTCACTTTCACAATTAAGAACACGTGATAGTTTTATTCCTCTGCACCTGTCAGCACGCCTGTTGTCCTCGTGTCACGTTCGTGGACCCCGTTTCACCTCTCACATACTATATATATTCCGGGTAGGTGGTTCTTACTCCTCCTATGTTTTGTTTTGATTATTTGTATGGTAGGAGGCAATGGATTTGTGACCCCCTTTTTGTTGTTCTTGTTGTCTTTCTCCCCTAAGCTCTTCCTCCTCTTTCCAGATCTATTGGTAAGGAGGGCTCTGCCTCAAAATCACTGGATCTCTTCACTGCGCCCCCTTCACCGTCTGAATCCCTGAAGAAAAAGGCTTAAAACACATGCAAACCCATCAGGGAAAGAAAGAAAACTTGGAAGCTCGTATTTGACTGCATTTTCCTCTTGGCGCATTCACCTTTCTGCTACATAAAATATAGTCACGCCAAGAAGGCGCACTTTTCTTGCTTGCAACACCCAATAACCCTGCGCCCTTTGGCGCACCGAACTTCCATGTTGCATGGCAAATATTTGCGCCATTGGCACATCTGTCCCCTTGCAACACCAACATTACTTGCACCAAGTATAAAACTACATAAATGGCGCAGGCGCATCCCCTCTTACAGCAACACAATGTCATGCAAGCCTTCCCTGCACCACGCCAAGTTCCCCTTTGGCACACATAAAACCTATGTTACACACATCAACCTGCGCCCTTGATTGCACCAAAGTTTCATGTAACATGAAAAATATATGCGCCCAATATAAAACACATATGAATGGCGTAGGCGCATCGCTTTCAATAACAAAAATGTCATATGCGGCATCCTTACACCCTGCGCCCTTTGGTGCTAATTTTTTCTTTGTAACACCCTTCTTTTGTGTGCCATATTATTAACCCGCGACTGCGGTGTTCATGCGCGCACACCACTCGAGGCCTTAAAATGGTTAACTCCTCATTCTGTAATACTCTAATGGAAGATCTAACAGCTAACATGGCTCTTCTGCATTGGGTTTCGCTTCTTCTTCTTGCAGATCAACAACTGAACTCAGATCCACATATGTCTACATCAAGCAAGAGGCCGACCAAATCAAAGGGCAAAGCTAAGCTTATAGAGGTGGGAAATGAATATACCAAGCTCCTAGAAAGGCTCGTGGATGAACGTGAAACTTGCGAAGTTATCAGTGATCGCCACAAGGATCCTGCTCAAGATCAACTTCAGCCCATGATCAGCAAGTTCATGGAATATCGGGCCCAGTTTAACATCACTTCTCGAGCAACAACGAAATAGGATACCCCCTTTGGTGCGGGACAACGACGAATAGTCTCCTTCCTCTCGATCTTCTTTTTGTAAATGTCTAAGAGTATGTTGGCACAAATGATGACATCATCCATGTTGCACCATGGGATGATGTCATCCACTAAGTGCCAAAAGTCAGCGAGTTGACTTTTAGATATTTTGTAGATACTTTGTAATTAGGTGGTTGGTTTGCTTTTGCCTTCTTTCCTTCTCTTCTTCTATAAATACTTGAATACTTGTTGTGTTTCAAGGATGGATACTTTTCAGATGAAAAATAAAAGTAAGAAGAAAAGACTTTGAGCTTTTTATGTGAAGGAAATATTAAATACAATATTTAGAATTTGTCTTTGAATACTGTGTTATACATAAGAGCTTTCTTATGTTAGATCGTATGTTTGTTCGTCAAGAATCTACTTCTACTTTATTGTCATTTATTCATCAAAGCATTGCTTTGTTCGTACTATGCGAGTAAGTTCGGCTCTGTTTACTACCAGCCTAAAACATAGACCCTCTGACCTTTCTGCTTTGGAATTCATTTCTTTTCTCCCTTCAGATCTTTCCTATCTCCCTGCCTCACTTCTTCCCCTTCTTCTTACAGTTGGAAGTACCTCTACTGGGATGAGATCCCAACCCCCGAAGGCGAATATTGTGAGACTTGCACAGATTCCTACCTTTGGTAGAATAGCAATAAACCGGATTTCGCTTTCTTTGACTCAAAGAGGGCTATGCCCGCACACTCTTGGCTCGTCTATCCATAGATCTGTCCACCCGACAGATTTTCAGACCAACACGACCCAATCCTAAATGTTCATTCCTCATTCCCTTTTACCTAATCCTTCTTCCAAATTATATTTTCTTCCACTTTTGACTTGGGTTTTGTTCATAAAACACCCTTTATTTGTCCGTCAAACTCCCTCGATTTCTAATCTCATTGCGCATCCTTCATCGCATCCAGAAACCCACTCTGTGTCCATCTTTGTGTCCCTCTTAGGGAACCATATTTCATCCTAAGCCCACCTTTTGGACATTTTTATCTTCGCCCCACCGGGTGCATATTTTGACTCTTATATATGAAGGATATCACATCCTCTTTTTCCTACACATTTTGTTAGACCATTGTCTTGACCATCCTCACATTTGTTTGTGCATATTTTTGATGTCTTCCTTCGACCCGTTGGTCCCGTGGCTTGCACATCCATCCGAGTGGATTCCCATTGGAATCCCTCCATATTGTCATGATTTTCACCGAATTGCTGGTCCGTAGGACATTTCCATCATCTCTATTGAGGTCTGTCCTTTGTTCCCTACCAAAGTGATTTCCAAATCACCACCATATTTTTATTTTTTGTTTTTGTCCTTATCTGTCTTTGACTAGGGCATCTTTTTGTCATCTTGTTTCATTTTCTCATCCTTTCCACTCTTTATCCCTTCATCTATCTCTTTCAACCTAGTGATTGATTCTTCTTTGTATTATTGATCCCTAGTTTAAGGGGGAGCACCTCAACCATCATCATCTTCTATCACTTCTCCTTTTTGTCTCGTGGCTTGCCCAATGCCAACCACTCAAAAAAAGGGGCAAATGTAGACACCAATTTCTGGTATCCTTGCCCCTCACCCCGTGTTTGCTTCCTACGTCATCATTCCTACCATATATATCTCTCTTCCCATTTGAATTTACCCTTTCCCTCCTAAATCCCATTTATTTGAATTTCCCACTTTCCTATCTTACCCCATCATTTATTTTATTTCCCCTAATTCACCCTTAATCCCATTTAATCAATCCCTAATCACCCTTAATTATCCCTAAACCTATTCATTAAATTTTTTTATCTTCCCTAAGCACCTTATTTATTATCCCTAGGTTCTCATCTACCTTCATTTAATGCTTTCTTATCTCCCAACCACTTTTTATCCTTCCAAAGCATCCCTAACCCATATTAATCACCTGAAACCCTAATCTTATTGCATCCAGGGCTCTTTGCATCAAGCTAATCACATTTCCACCACCCAAATCAATGGACCACCATAGCCATCGATGACCCATTCGGGTCACCATCGACCCTATAAATACTACCATACCCCTCCTCTCTCTAGGATGTAATTTTTGAGACTTCAAGATTTATAGTGATCTTTGCTTTGTTTCTTACTCTTCTTGGTAGTTCTTTATCACTACCTTGGAGATAATTTGGAGATCTTGTGCATCACCTTTGGAGATTTTAAGTTCTCTCTTTTCTTTATATCATTCTTTTACATGCTTGGAGTCCCTCATTCCCATCATATCATTATTGTACATCAACCTTACAAGTTCATCTTCCATCTCAAATATCTTCCCCTACATTAGTCATCATCAATATCTTTATGGACACCACCATTTTCATCCCTTAAACCCTAGATCACCCCTAGTCACCATCCACTCGTCCCGCTTGCTCTCGACGCAATCCACCTTTGTTTTAGTTCCTATCATCCATCCTACCAATTATCTCGCTTTACGATCCCACAGTCTCTCATATCTTCAATCGTTCCATTATACACACATGTTGCTTTAGATCTCATTTCCATCACACCAAGTCGAGTTTATCTTCCATGGTTGTTGTCGACACCGCTCAAGAGTTATCACTTTTATAATCATATTTATCAATTTTCTTGCATCCTTTCTATTTCACTTAGATTTAGGCTCTTTGCATCATCTTAGCACCATCTTGATCCCAAATCAGCTTCATAAAAATTCATTCAAATATGTATTTTCTATTTTTCTATTTAGCCTATCTTGCCCTAATCACCATTGAATTTGCCTTGCAGATCTGGGTCGACCCAACCAGGTTTGGTTCAGTTTTCCATCATTTATTATTATCAGATCTACATTTTATCTTATCTAGTTCATTTGATTCTCTATTTTAGTTGATTCTTATGCATCATATCATTTATCCATTTTCATCTTATCATTATTTTCTATCAAAGTGGGTCGACATCCATCTATGGAAGTTTTCACTTCTTGGGACTGGTATTATCGGGAAACCCACCATCCTATCTACTAATCTTTTTCATGTTGAGTTACTTTTTGTTGTACAGTAATCAAGATCGCTACTGAGGAGTATCTTTTGCACCTACACCCATCATCATCTCGTCAGAGGTAGCCTTAAACCATATAATTATTGGGGTTTCTTGTTTTCTTTTTTACCATTTCACTAATATGAAATAGGAACAAGAACATTTGATCAACACCTTGAAATTTTTTTTAGAATTTTTGGGAATAATATTCCATATCATGATGCAAGGTGGCAAGAGATTATCGGGAAGAAAGTTAATTTTATCCTAGAAACTTAACTCATTAATATTAACTCTCGTGTTTGTTAAGTTCTATCCATATTCCCATTTTATAACACATGGGATTATATCACTTGATCTATTGAGTGGATTAAGTGCCAATCTTACATCATCATGTTGCATATGGTCCAACTAGGCTTGAATATTTTTGATGTTTCTAATTATATTAAAGGAGTCTCTTACTGATAATAAAATTTGTAAATTGTAAATTTTTATCTATCTTAATAAATATGAGACATAGACAATCCTCTGCATAGTGATTAGATTGAATTCCAAGAGGTTCAACGTAGGAAATTATAACTTCACCTTGAATATCCTTAATTACCCCTCCTCCACCTACCCTTCATATTCATTAAATTTTATTTGATTTTGTGTGTGTACTTGCATATGTTTGCACGTGCATGGGTTTGTATTAAATTTTAGGAGAACTTTGATTTTATTTTAGAACAAAATTATTCGAATGTCATAAATATATTTACTATTTTCATTAAATATATATTAAGTATAAAGGAATTGACATCCTCAAAACATTTTACATATCATGGTTTAATATTTTCCGAAGTTATAAAATAAACTCAATACAAAGACAAAAGGACTCGACAAATGTCAAATATCAACCATATATATTAATATAAACTAATATTATAAAATGTTAAATATACAAAAAATTAAGCTAACTACTTAATACGTTATATTGGCCATAGAGAAGAGAGCTCCTCCATAGAGCTATGCCCCTAGTTGACAACTCCATATAGATTGATAGGACCTTCCCTTATCTTTTCTTGAATTAACGAGGTCTATGGCATAGGAGCCCTCGCTAAACCACGAGTTTATAGAGCATAAAATTCTATAGGGCTAGGGGATCAAGAAGGAAATATATGTAGATATATTCGGGGAAACCATGAATGGATATAGATTCAAAGGGGATAGGTCCTAACCAATTAGGAAAAATAACCTTTCTAGGAACATATATATCAAGTACAATTTTAATATATTTAAATTGTGAAATTGTGTAAAATTATTACATTGTGATAGAAACTTAAATATAAATAAAATAACACTTAACACTAGAATTTACAGGGAAAACCATTTTGGTAAAAACCCACCACAAAATGCACTATTTTTACTTATTAATCAAGAGGACAAACTAAACTAGTTTTAAGCACCTTCTTCACTTCAAGTCACAATATAACTTTCATGAATTTTTTTGCATAGTACAAAGGATACATAACAATATATTCAAGGTGAATAAAATTTGGTCAATACCAACCTATTTAAATGAATATGGAGATTTGTTATACTCGTGAAGGGATTTAACATTTCACTTGAATTCAAGCTATTAATTAATTTGAAAAACCTTTTTAATAGCCTAAGGTTCTACAAGGCTTAAATGATCCTACAACTTATAAAAATTAGGATGCGGGTCATGTGTTATTTAAACGAAGTCTGATGAGTGTGTATCCTTAACCATTGCATGCTCCAACACGACCAACATCTCATATATAGTTATGCATGCTTGAGATATATTTATGATCCGAAAACAGGTGCTTGAAACTAACACTTTTAATCGTTTCAAAGGATCTTCAATTTTAATCAACTTAAAATGATTTTAGACTTCCAAAAATTGATTAAAATATGATTTAGGATTGAATTCAAACTGAAATTAAGTTTACAATTTACTCAAAATTTCACTGTTTGATCGAAGCCCCAAAATCATTGTTTTAGATTTAATTGATTTCCCAATTTTATCAATTACTGATTATAGTTGCATCCATATTCATTTTCTGAATTTAAATTACTTGCAAATATCAAAACTAAAAACAAAATCAGAACACAACACCCAAATTGTTTATAGGGTTTGGAATTCCTACGTCCTCGGGTTCGTGGTGAACCGATCCATTAATAATGTTAAATATGTAAATACAATAACATTTACATTAACCAATAATGAATAAAAAACCTAAAAACTATGTTTCATACCTTTGAAGGATGTTAATGGAGCTCAGCCTCTGTCCTTCACCTTCCTGATCCACTTGCAGTGGTGTCTCCCTTTGGTTCTATGCCTTCATGTGACTTTAATAGAAAATAACTCTATCACAAAAGCTCCAAATCAGATAAATGATCACACCATCATAATTATCTCAAAATTTTGAGCAACTTTCATATATAACTCGAGACCGGATGTGAATAGAAGTGCCCCAAAATTGCACTTTTCCAAAACTGCCTCCTTATTCCCTTGACACAGACCTGACACTTGTTTTTACAAATACAAGTGAGCTTGTCTTATAACACTTCCAAGAGGGTGGTGGGTTGGTAATTGCATTTATACTTTTTAGATGAGGTCAGGTGTTTAAATACCCCCTCCTTCTCCTATGCCGCCTCCTTTTGTTTTAATCCCATATTCAAATGCTAACATGGTGGGGGAGGTTTTAAAAGGTAAGATGGTTTAGAATTTAAGTGGCTATTGAGCCATTTTGAATGGCGTGGGTTTAGTGGATGGGTATTTGACCCAAGTTTGGCACATTGATAATGATGGACATGACATGTAGGATATATTCGTGGAGTTTGGAGGGATAAGGGTTTGCATTAATGTTTGGAGATTAATATGTGATAAATATTATCCTTAGGCAAATGCGTGGGGATTTGAATAATGTGCCAAATAATTGCAAAGTAATATGAAATTTGACCCAAATGAAATATGAAAAATAAGACCACTGTTGACCCTCAATAGGTAAATCAAACTCGTGGTGGCAAGCCATGTGGTGGTTTGAGGACCCACCACATCGGTGATAATATAATCATCCTCACGGCGGTCGGGCTCCCCTCCATAACAAAAGTTGAACCTCTTGTTCCGCCGAGCTATACCATTTACGATCGTCGAAGACCGGTGGTGAAAACCTCTTGAACCTCTGATTTTTCCAACGCCCTTTTGCCACGTGTCACAGTGCTATTGGTCCATTATTGACATGTTGACCAAAGTTGACTTTCTTATTGACTAAACTTTGACCGGACATAACTTGAGCTCAGAGTGTCTGTTTTTTACGTTCTTACAATTGTTAGAAAGATTTCTAAAGGATCTACTGAAATGAAATGGCTTAGGAAGTTTACGAAAATTTTGATGTTGAAAATATCCCCTGATCACTCCTCCCTATTGAGAAGGTGTTTTATCCACAAAAGTTGTGTATCAACCCACAAAACATGCTATCTCTTCTGAATTGTAAAAACACATACAAGAACCCAAAATAACATTATAGGTTAATAAAATGCAAATATTTTATTAGCTAATTACATAACCGATCAGATAATAACACCCAATTAAGCTAGTGTTCAATTGAAATGTTGCAACCCTATCAACTCTACCCTCTTGTGTGAACTGTCATACCCCACTATAATGCCATCACAAATAATTGACCAAATAATAACACCCATTCTATTACGGAAAGCTAGTGTTCAACTATCACCTTGTGATATGGCCGATTACTTAAATTACAATTTCATAAAAACATATCAAGTATACCAGACATCTAAACTGCCCACAATTAGGCTAATGCCTTTGTCCATCTCTTAAAATCGTAATAATTGCAAGTATTCACTATCCAGAATAAAATAGACTATCAACGCCCAAAAATAGCTATAGTCAACAACTGAATCCATGTGAATCTACCAAAAACATTGTATTGCCATCACAAATAATAAGTCAGATAATAACACCCATCTATAATGGAAGCTAGTGTTCAACTGACACTTTGTGATTATGTTGATTACAACTGCAAATATTCACTATCCAGAATAATTAAACCATCAACGCCCAAAATGGCTATAGTCAAAATATGAATCAACGTGAATATGTAAATATTCTATCCATACACTGAATTGTAAAGGGATAGATTATAAATTGTATGCTTACCCAAATTGGTGAACTGCCATAATCGAAAAATGATCACGTGGTGCCTTTGCAAACCAGTTTGTTAGTGTAATAAATTTACACCCTAATTGCAACCACATCGATAGTTACAAAAATCAAATTTTCCCAAATCTATCCATAAATTTGCACAAATGACAACACTATAAAACTACAAGTTTCAAAATAGACATTCTGATGATGCCCATATCCATGCATATTGTTGTTAGAAATGGAATAACCAACCAAAATGTGAGAAGATGAATATGAGTATGATGAACCTATCACTCAAATATTCTCTACAGCTGCTTCCAAATTATTTCAAAGCTGAATATAAACATAGGATCAAATCCCTAAAATATAGCTTTGAAAATGTTTGCATACTATCACCAGTTACTACAATGTAAACATAAAGTTGAGGAATGTTTTACCCATCCAATTACTTGGATTTCTCCGTTTAGGTGGTTTTACTTCCCCAGTACTAGAATGAGCATTTACATGAGTTAGATCAACAAATTTTGGTTTGACATTATTTTCCTTTTTAACAACTTTCCAATGTTGCACTGAAGGAACATACCAACACATCTTAACATCATGACCATTCCTTTTACAATGGGAACAAAATTTAACTTCCCTGTTTTTAGGAGTCTTACCCATTTTGTCATCTCTGAAATATTTCTAGGAGAATGATTCCTCTATTTAGAGAGGTCACCTTTGCCATTTCTCGCTTTACTAGGGAGAGATTGGTCTTTAGCACCTACCTTATCATTCACAAAAGGCATTAACTTCTTTATCATATTTTTCCTCTTCCAACAATATGTTGCAGAATGATTAGTACCTTCACAAAACGTGCAAGGAAACACATACTTTGTCTACCAAAGCTATATTGTTCAAACTAAAAGAGAGTTTTAGAAGTCTTAGGATTTAATTTCCCCTTAGTGCTATTTTTAGTGTAAGTGGGAGGAGGTGGAATTTCATTACCTCGTTTACCTATTTTCTTACACCTTTCATTGTTCCTCTTGATGGTAGAATCCTGCAATTCTAGAGGCGTAGATCCTTGGCTGTTGGAAGCTTGTCTTCCTTCAGTTGCTTTGGAACTTTCTCCAATTTCCATTTGCCCACTAGAATATCCCAAACCTGCAAATCGAGGTTGATCCTCTACCTGTATGGGATTAGCATCACCTTGTTCATTTTTACCAAGGCCTTTTCCATTATATCCCATTTTAACCATTAGTTTAGACCCAATTCCCTTAGTGTGTTTTTCAAACTGACCCAAAGGAATATCTGAAACTGAATGAGAGGAAGAATTAAAATGTGAACAACTTACAATGTATTTTGTCATAGTACCTACATCTGATTTGGAAGACATTTCCTTCTTATGTTCACCTTGTTGCATCTTTGCCAAGAGGGCATCCTTGGTCCGTATTTCTTCTAGAACTCTTTAACAAAAACCATCAACATCTAGCTTTGTACAAGCATTTTGTTGACATATTCCTCTTTCTTGGTTATAGAGGATTGTGGCTCAGATTTTAACCGCACTATTTCCTCTTCCAAGGAATAAAAATTAGCTCTTAGGAAAGATTTTTCTTCCTGGAGTTGGCGGTTTATGGCTTCAAGCTCATCCAGTTGCTCCTGTTTGGATGACTTTCCCATGATTCCTTGTTTCATGAAAACAACCTGTAACTCCCACATTGCACACTGCAAAAGAATATTAACAAGCCTAAAAATGTCTCGCACATTGAACATTGAAATTAATATCAAATCAAGCCAAATTTTCAAACACAATTAGAAGCTAATCCGGCAATCTAACTACTCTGATACCAAAACTTGATCAAAACGGGTGCTTGAAACTAACACTTTTAATCATTTCAAAGGATATTCAATTTTAATCAACTTAAAAGGATTTTAGACTTCCAAAAATTGATTAAAATATGATTTAGGACTGAATTCAAACTGAAATTAAGTTTACAATTTACTCAAAATTTCACTGTTTGATCGAAGCCCCAAAAATCATTGTTTCAAATTTAATTGATTTCCCAATTTTATCAATTACTGATTATAGTTGCATCGATATTCATTTTTGAATTTAAATTACTTACAAATATTAGAAACTGAAAACAAAATCAGAACACTACACTCAAATTGTTTATGGGGTTTGGAATTCCTATGTCCCTGGGTTCGTGGTGAACCGATCCATTAATAATGTTAAATATGTAAATACAATAACCTTTACATAAACCAATAATGAATCAAAAAACCTAAAAAAATGTGTTTCAAAACTTTGAAGGACATTAATGGAGCTCAACCTCTATTCTTCACCTTCCTGATCCACTTGCAGCGATGTATTGCTTTGGTTACGTGATTTTATGTGACTTTAATAGTAAATAACTCTATCACAAAAGCTCCAAATCAGATAAATTATCACACCATCGTGGATCGTCTAAAAATTATGAGTAACTTTCATATGTAACTCAAGCCTTGGATGTGAAGCGAAGTGCCCCAAAATTGAACTTTTCCAAAACTTCCTCCTTATTCCCTTAACATAGACCTAACACTTGTTTTTATAAATACAAGTGAGCTTGTTTTATACCACTTCCAAGAGGGTGGCGGGTTGGTAAGGCTGCTTATCCTTTTTAGATGAGGTCAAGGGTTCAAATCCCCCTCCTTCTCCTATGCCACCTCCTTTTGTTTTAATCCCATTTTCAAATGCTAACATGGTGGGGGAGGTTTTAAAAGGTAAGGTGGTTTAGAATTTAAGTGGCTATTGAGCCATTTTGAATGCCGTGGGTTTAGTGGATGGGTATTTGACCCAAGTTTGGTGCATTGATAATGATGGATGTGGCATGTAGGATATACTGCATGGAGTTTGGAGGGATAAGGGTTTGCATTAATGTTTGGAGATTAATATGTGATAAATATTATCCTTAGGAAAATGCGTGGGGGTTTGAATAAATGTCAAATAATGTGCCAAATAATTACAAAGTAATATGAAATTCAACCCAAATGAAATATGACAAATAATACCACTGTCAACCCTCAATAGGTGAATCGAACTCGTGGTGGTTTGAGGACCCACCACGTCGGCGATAATATAATCATCCTCACGGTGGTGGGCTCCCCTCCGTAACAAAAGTTGAACCTCTTGTTCCACCGAGCTATACCATTTACAATCATCGAAGATCGACGGTGAAAACCTCTCAAACCTATGATTTTTTCAACTCTCTTTTACCACGTGTCACATTGCTATTGGTCCATTATTGACATGTTGACCAGAGTTGACTTTCCCATCGATTGAAATTTGACCGGACATAACTTGATCTCAAAGTGTCTATTTTTTATGTTCTTACAGTCATCAAAAATCTCTTTGAAGGATCTACTGCATTGACATGGTTTAGGAAGTTTAGGGAACTTTTGACACTAAAAAATATCCCCTAATCAATCTATATAGGTCATGCAGAGATCGATGCACACAATTTATACTCCATATCTACTAAACCTCTATCATTCATACCACTTGGGAAGTTGAGAGCCCCTATCTCTAATTTCTAAATATGGGGTCATGAGGCATATGCCCTTAATAATCCATTCATATTTCCTCTCATAGTTCATATAGATGGGTATATATCTATATTTTACACTCTTCATCTATAATATAGATATTGATAACACTTTGATGGGTTGTTGGTCTAATGGTGATGGTTGAGCTATTATAGCTCAAAAGAACTAAACTAACTAAACCAAGTGTTAGGTCACCCTATTTATATGATGGGTTTATACCATATACTCCATCTCATATATCATACCACTAGTGGAGAAAAGGTCATATAAGAGAAAATTACCACTATCTAATAGGACACCCCTATCTACTGAGAATGGGTTAAAGTTGAATATCATTTAGATAATCGAATTAATTAGATATGAGAGTACAATATGCTATCCTAGATCTAGACTATAGGTTTTACATACATAATATAGTTCATGTATAACTAGATATACACATATGGTAGATAGGATGATGGTTTCCAAAAATATAGAGTGAGAATATTTATTTATATATTTTCTCTCTATAGAGTATGTTAGAAATAGTCACACACACACACATCTCTCTCTCTCTCTCTCTCTCTCTCTCTATATATATATATATATATATATATATATATATATATATATATATATATATATATACATACAGAGAGAGAGAGAGTCAATTGTGTTGTTTGCCCCAACTCATAAAGAGGGGTAACACACCAAGTATCTATCCCCCTTCTAAATATCACTTTGACTCACCTTCCAAATATATAAAGAGGAGAGCACCCCATTATATCTATTTATATCTATATAGATGGCCCGTGCCCCTATCTCGTAAATGGCCCTCTTAAAGGGAAGCGATATGGATCTATTTGGGGTGAAAGCCGCCTATATATGGGAAAAAGAAGTTGATGTTATATTTCAATTAAAGAGGAAGAAGGTGGACCCTCAATTGATAATCAATTAAGGGGCGGAAGGAGTGTGAGGGCCTTTATCTCTATATGGTGTAGCAAACAATTGATAAATAGAAGATGTTTAAATTAAAAGCCTAAATTTTAGGAAGAATAATTATTATTAATTTTTCTATGTGCATGCATTTGAATTTTCTTTTATTTATTCCAAGTGTAGATTTGAGTGGATATAATTTTCCCTCTCTAACGATCATATAATGGTTATGTACCCTATTATTCCAGCTATATTTAAATTAATTGAAGGCACCCTTCATATGTTCCTAGGAACTTCCTTTTCTTATTATATTTGGTTAAGTTATATGTTATTGTATCATATGCGGATCTTGGACTAGAATACCCCACACAAATTTGATTAAAGCATCGTGGAGATAATTTAGACGCAACCATAGTGCAAAAATATTAAAGGAGACTTCAAAAGGAGCTCTTCTTACACCAACATGATTAAAACAAATGTTTGAAATATATTTTTCTAAAGGTTGTAAAATTTTTCTTTCAACAGTTTCAATTTGTTGACCCTCTTAAGAATGCTATAATTACATTATAAATTTTTCGCGATTTTAAGTTTATTACTACGATAATTTTTTTTTGATTGAAAAGCATAACCATATATTAATAATGAAGTACAATGTTAATCATACAAAATCGGGTGGAAAAGATCACACCCCATAAGCAGGATCAAAGTAGCCATAAAGGCTACGAGTAGCAAAGTGTCATGTCAACAGACACATTTTCAATCAAAAAAGCTTAAAACAAAAGTCGAGAACCAAAGAAACTCCAAACATGGAGCTAGGCAACAGCAGCAAACATGGAGGAAGGTGGTGGTGGCGGTGGGCTCTTTGGACGGTCACCCCAACCACCAAGAGTAGTATTGGGGGTGTCATCAGGATGCTCCCAGCCATCACTCTGTTGTTGTTCCTCCTCGTTTCCCCACCGGGAGGGTGAAATAGCAAGAGAAAGCCATAGAAACTTTGGTGGTCAGTGTACCTACCTCTCAGAGCCACCACTGCTAGAGCCAGGCAACCAAAAACCCCAGAAGTAGATGAAGTCCAAGAATGAGGTGGAGAGACCCATTTGTGAGGAGAGGCGCTACACCGCCCACGAGCCGGACCCCGGTCGAAGTTGCGCCACCCATGGGACGAGTGGCGACCTTACAAGTGGGAGAGGTGGCGAGGGGAATCAAAGCGGGACATGAATAAAAGACAAGGGCACTCCCCCAATGGTCCAGTAAAGTTTGCAAATGCTTAACCTCTATGTAGAATTTCTCTACCTATACTTGGATCTGAAGTGAAACATTGGAGATGACAACAAGCTTGTTAGAAATAGCAAAAATTCTATCCACTGTCTCTTTATTAAAAATAACAACATTTCTAGATTTCCAAATGTGATATAAAATAGCCGCTCTAAAAGAATGCCAAATGTTGTAAAATTTTGCAGGAATAAAGGTCGGATCCCCCAAAAGAACCATTTTCCATGTGAAGAAGGTGGGAAAAAAAGGTTGAAAAGGGTATGAATCCAGCGCTAGGTAGACTGAGCATGAGGGCAGAACCAAGAGATATGAAGAAGAGTCTCAATGTGGTTGGAATGGGAAACACGATGGGGAGCTCTAGAAGAACAAGGTGCTTGCCCACAGGAAGCCCTTGATGAAGAATGCTCCAGAGAAAGTGCGCAACTTTGGGATTTATAGGAATGGCCCAAATGACATTGAAGCGCTACTTCCACCCAAAACAAGTGGAATGCGAGGCTCCATTGAGCATTTAACTCTTAGAGAGGAAGCTGCTTCTGGGTGAGAAGCTTGTAGTCCAACCGAGGTTTATAGTTTCTGAAGGGGGTAGTAGAGGGCCAATGCCAATCAAACCACCATGGCACCGCGTGGTAACACCAATTTTATGTAAACAATCACTAGGTATGAGATCTTGAATGAAAGAAATGGCTTGTTTGTCATTGTCATTTAGAGAAAAATTAGCTTTAAGGTTATCCCATGGAAGCCAATCCCTAGTGATGGGTCAAACAAGGTCCTGAATATACTGAATCCCTTTTTTGAAAAGATGCAAACCCTTGAGCTATAAGGAAAGAGTAAGGGGTTTGTCATTAAATCAAGTACAGATTCCACCACAAACTAAGAGAATTAAGAGAGAGCCCATTCCGAAACCACCACCCTGCTAGAGTAGATGGGGTTTGAGAAGTTCCCAAGATTTCCATATGCTTTTTGCCACAAAAGAGCCACCTATTTTAACAGTAGTAGGACATAGAAGTAAGGAGTAGTAGTTCAAACCTTGCCATGCCTTTCGATTAAGCGGAGACCCTTGAGATATACAATTTCTGAGAAGAATTTTCCAAGATTCCTCACCTTCAAGATTGTGAATAATCCATTTGGTAGTGAGAGAAAACCCCTGCATATGAATTTTGATTAGGCCAAGACCACCAATGTCCTTGGGTGTACAACATATGTCCCAAGCAACTCTATGAAAACCATGGTTCCCTTCGGAGTTGGCCCATAGGAAATCATGCAGAATTTTCTCCAGCCTGTGGTAAGCGGCTTTAGAGGGTGCCCAACATGATGAGTAATAGACATGAGTGGCGGCCAAGACCTTGGAGTAGACTTGGAATTTTCCAGCAAGAGACAAATGATTGGTAATCCAAAAAGACATTTTTTTCTCAACTCGTTGAATCACATAATTCCAAAGGCTAGCAGGCGATGCCATAAAGGCAAAAGGAATGCCTAAAATTTAGAATTGAACACCAGGTTTAATCCAAAGCCATTGGAATCCCTCTAGCCAAGGAGGTTTGGGACCCACCGCCTGTCTGTAACATTGGGTTTTCTTCCATTGGATAGCAGAACCAGAAGCAAGACAAAAATATCAAGACATTTCATGGCATTAGTGACAGAGGCCTCGGGCCACCAAAGTGAGAAAAGAGTCATCTATAAAGTGGCCATTAATCAATCGCTTAGGAGAGGAAGGTAGTTGAATACCTTTAACTAAACCAAAGCATTGACAACATTAGCAAGCAAGTAGCTCATACCTTCAACAACAATGACGTAAAGAGAAGGAGCAAGAGGACAACCTTTCGGATGGAACGATGAAGAGAGAATCTCTCGATCAGCTGACCATTGATAGTAATACATGCACCTACATTTTGAAAGATCATATTGACAGAGCGGATGAATCGGGTCCAAAACCAATATCCTCCAAAGATGGGCCGAATGAAAGGCCACTCAACTCTGTCATAGGCTTTTTCAAAATCAATTTTAACAAACAGAGTTGGTTGATAAGTCTGATGGGCATATTTCATGCCCTCCCAAACTACAATAATGTTGTCCAAAATATATCTATTCTTGATAAAGCTAGTTTGATCACTCCCCGATGATCAAAGGTGAGATTAGTGAGCTTGATAGCAAGGGCTTTGGTAATAATTTTGTATGAGACATTGAGAAGAGTTATTGGTCGCCAACTGGTGATAAGCTCGGGATCCCCAGACTTGGGAATGAATTTGATGTTGCCTTGGTTGATCAAATCACCCAGGGTGTTGGAGGACATCTCTTCCAGATATGCCCGATTGATTCGCACCAACACCAACCATAGACCGGTAGAATTCACAGGGAAAGCCATCAACACTGGGGGCTTTCTTAAAATCCATCTGCATAATAGCTTCCTTCAAGTCATCAAGAGTGAGGGGCCTATCACAGGCGATGCGCTAACTTTCAGAGAGCTTGCAAGGAACAACATCAATGCATTAGAGGAGAGCAACCTCACGAGCCAGAGTAGCAGGTTGAGTAGCAAAAATAGTATGATAGTGGTGCATAAAAGCTTGCCGAATGTTAGGTAAGAGAGTAAACCATTGATTTCCATCCTTGATTACTTTGATTTTGGTGAGAGTTTGATTAGTTTTAAGGGAAGCAAAAAAATCCTTAGTAACTCTCACACCAATGTGAAGCCAGTGTAAATGGGCTCAAACTTGGGCTCCTCTAGCCTTATAGTGCTCCTCAATTTGAAGCTTATGTTTCCAGTGAGCAGCTTTCACTTGCAATTGAGTGTTGAAGGGAGACAAATTAAGCTCTTGAATAGCCCTCGAATATTCAACATGAGAGGCTTCATGAGCATTCTTGTGAAAAAAATAGCTTGTTTTCCATAGAGTGAAGGAAAGAAGTGGTACGAGCGATGGCATGAGACCACCAATCAATCCAGCCAATCCCATCAACAGTCTCGATCAAGATTCTAAATACATATTATATAATCCAATGTCTTGGGATGAGAAAGGTGAGACGTATTTAAATAGAACTGGGTGGTCTTGGGCTTGGGGCATTGAAAGTTCCATTGAATCCCAAAGAAAATAGGCTTATGGTCAGAAACCAAAGCATTGTCCACCACCGAGACTAGGAGGCTGTATGAAGAGTCAAAGGAAAACCATTGCTACTCTGAAAGCAGAGCTCTGTCAAGACGCTTATAAACTCTGTCATCGCCAACTCTAAAATTAGACCAAGTGAACCAAGGAGTGGCAGCAGAAGAGTGCTTGTGGTGGTTGGGATAAAAAAGACAAAGCTTATTATGTAAATAAAACTAGGCTTCACGTTCACTAGTACACCAATGCATTGGAAGCCGGCCCAATTTGTCTTTGGGGGATTCAACCATGTTGAAATCTCCACAAAAAGACAGTAGCAGAGGGCATATGATCAGCCAACCACAACTAAAAAGAAGAACGTTCACATGCATCATTGGAAGCATAAATATTGTCCAACCCAAGAATGTGGCCGCTAAAATAAAATAGGGTCCACACCACTTGATGAGTGGGGTCAGAACCCCAAGATATGATATTGGAGTTGAGGTTGAGGCTTAAAAGAGTGACAACACCCCCTCGACCATTATCATGAGCCGAGATCTGGCAGAGAGAACCAAACTAGATGGTACGTATAGTAGTAAAAATATGAAAGCCAAAGATTTTGACTTCCTGCAGACACAACACTTGAAACTTTGCAAAATTCTTACAGCTGTCTCTGAAAAGATATCTGTGAGTTAGATCAGTAAGCTCCCTGACATTCCATGAGTAAACTAACATGGAGAATTATCAAGGTGTATGGTTTCCTCCTCAAGGCCAGCCTAACGCTCTAAAGTGGTTAGAGAAAGTGACTTGTTCTCGCATTCCCATGAATAAAATAATCGAAATCGAACTAACGGTGAGGTCTCGCAATAAATCTTCCTCGGAAGGAGGGGAAGGACTTCGAGAATGACGTAAGGTAGCCTTTCTATCTGTCTGAGTAGCCAAACCACTGGCCGTGAGATCCAGAAAGCTTGAGGTCTCGAGGAAATGAGGGGTGTGAAAGAGAAGGAGCTGAGGGGTGAGGGCTGATGATAACTGCAGCTTGCAGAGACCGAGAGATGGCAGGCGCGGGCTTGGGAGGGGTCACAACAGATGACTTCAAAGGGGAGACACATGGGTGACCAACAGTTTGTAACTAGCCTATTGGTGCTTATTGTGGCTCTAGGATGAAGGTTTTTTGCCATTGACAATAGTCCATCCATCAGAGGAAGAAGCGCTGGATTTAGGGTCTATCAGGGTTTTCTCTGAAATTCGCGGTGTGTTTGGATTCATGAGAGGACAATCCTTGATCATATGGTTAGTAGATTAGCATCGAAAACAAGTGTTGGGCAGATTGATGTATAGAACTTTCTGCAAAAAGCGTGTCTCCAACCTGGATATCAAGGGTATCTTTAAGGTCTTTTGAGAGATCAATTTCTACACAAACCCGTTTTTAGGGTCAAGCCGAGTAGAACTTAATTTTCTCGTGGCAGATGAGGTGACCCAAGGGTTTGATAAGTTGATCAATGAATCCCCACAAAGGTAAAGGGAGGCCTGGAAATTTGACCCAAACAGGAATTTTGAGTTTGGCTTGCTCAAAGACTTGAAAATATCGAGTCCAGTGGGAGAAAACCACAAGGGTATTGCAAATAAACCAAGGACCGTGGTTAACAATGGCTTTGCAATGTTCAGCATTGGTAAAGTGAAATAGAAAAAACCCTTGGTCATGTTTTGGACTCCCTCTACCTTGACTCCATGAGGTTGCCAATGGTTATGAATCCATTGGCGGAGGATACCTTCAGGGGGAACTCGCCCACAAAATAAGCAACAAGAGAAAAGATTCAAACCAGTTGTAAGCTTTGTCAAAAGTTGGTAAATCAAGAACAATATCCGGGGAAGGAGTATCAGTATCCTTACCTCGTCGAATACCTTCAGGATGAACTTCCTCACTCATTTCGGCACCATTGTCCAGAGCTCTTGCGATAAGACCAACATCAATAGATGCATGGCCCGAGGAGGTGGTCATTTTATAAGCCCGCCAAGGGGCGGACTGGCGATCAATACAAAATTAATGTAGATAATCCCGCCTGGATCTGCAAATCGGCGGTGTGACACGATGGCGGCGTACAGCAAGGCCGAGCATTCACTATGAAAATAACTCGCCACTACAATAAATTTCCAAAAGTATTCTAAGAAATAACCACATGAACTTATACGTTAAGTGATATCAATGTTAAAGTATTTGTTTTGTATGTCACATATTATATTGACTAATAAATTTATTATGTTTTCTATTAAAAAAATTATTAATAGGATTACCATCTTGAGTTAGTTGCACCATGTTAGTTAAATTTAGCTAGAAAAATATCTATAGAAAATGAAGTCTAAATCACATTGTATTTCTAAGATACTATGTTTTCTAGTCAATTTCTCCATAAAAAAGTTAAGAATAAGATACCTTACAACAGTCAAATGTATGTCAAATTTAAGGTGTATTAAATATTATTAACATCTCTCATGCATCATAGTCTAATGTAGCGAATTCTCATTGTTATTATTGTAGGATGCCCTCAAAGTAATGAGTACTAATACATAAATAACATAAATATATCTATTTGAAAAACAATGAGAGATATCAATCTCAAAGTATCTATCTTAGATTTTTCACACACCACATGCATTAATAATTCTATTGGATTCTTTGTAAAAAAGTAATATAGATTGGTGATAAATGGTCTCAATCAAGGTGCCGAGATGTTAGGGTTGAAAAAATATTTATGGAAAAAAGCTCTCTAAATTGCATTTTATGGTCAAAATATTTTATTTTTTCAATCAATCGCTCTAGGTATGAAGGAAAAAGTATGAATGACGATCAATCGATGTCAAATTTAAGATTGAAATTGTGACATGTTTTTGGAATGGCAATCAAAATTAATGTTGACTATTTATTGTTAACATCTCATAAACATTAGAATCGACATGGTCCTACTATCTCATTTGCCATTGTATCATGCCTCTCAACACAATTAATTATTAGTTAATTATGGAAAAATTATATAAAATAAGGAAAATAAAGCTTCCAAAAAATAATTGTATAAATAATTTTTGACGACACTTTTGATAATTTTACATGATTTTCATCCTATAAAAGATATTTTAACTTTTCAATTAAAATTAATTTATATTAGGGCTTATAAAAACCTAATTATTTTGGTAGGGACTAGATACTAGATATTAAATTATATAATTCTAAGAAATTTGTGAATTAATTTTCCATATTAGACTCATAGACTTGCTCGCGACAGATATGAGTTGGGCCCATAGACTTGCCGGGATTGGATTTCTTCTTACTAAAAACAAAAAAACAAAAAAATAAAAATAGGATGCCAAATGCAACAAAATGAAGCACCTTGCCCATCTAGAGCTTTGCTTCCACTTGTTGGGGATGTAGTTTGCAGATGGCTTTATACAAGAAAATTATGATAACTATATATAGACATGCGAAGTGTTTCAAATTAAAGAAATAGTTTTTTTTTGTAGGAAAATTGAAGAAAGGGTGTTTAGTTTAATTGTGATAAATTCTTATCGCTTGTACCATGGAAAAACACCCATGGGGCCACTTTTCAAAGAATCATGTCAATCCTCCTCCTAAAATATAATAAATGTTGTTCATTTTATGATGTGTTGCCAACGTGTTACGGTTTTATGTCAATTCCTTAAGGAATAACACGTGAGCGAAAACGAAATAATGGTTTAGAGTGAACAAAATTGGGAGATTTTGGTAGAAAGACAAGCTTATATAACAAAGAAATTCTATAAAATAGAACCGAATCAATTAACTACTTCATAAGGGATTACATTTTGTGTCTTTTTTTAATAATCATATTTTGTTAAGTATTACTTCATGTGAACGTATGATAGTGTATTACACTAGTATACCTATATTATATAAAATATGTTGAGAGGTATAGTTTGTAGAGTTCTATTCCACTTATATCACACATCTAAAATATCACGGTGGTATTTTAGATGTGTGATATAAGTGGAATATGTACCTTGGGAACTATACCTCTCGACATATTTTACATATATTTATATAATATAAGTATGATAGCAAAGAGCAGCCACGAGAGATGTAATATACATGAAATGATACCAAAACGAAGTCATAAAAATGGGTGCATTTAGTTCATGTATTCAATGACCTCAACGAGAACCTGTCAAGTTGGTGACTCAAGACTCATATTATTAACAATAAGGATCCCTACCCACGTAGTTCATTGGTGTTCATCGTCACCATCGTCATTGTCTTCCTCATCATAGTGATTGTCATCTTTTTCATTGTGATCATCATCCTCATCATTATCACCACCATCACCAAAACCATCATCATCATTGTCATCATCATCATCATCACCAATACTAATCTTACTACTAATATTGATATTATTATTACAATTTGTAAGAAATAAAAAATCCTATTATTATTATTGGTATTAATATTAACGTATTTATTACTATTAAAAAAATTATTACTATGATATAGATTAATAGTATTAATAATATCATGGTTATCGTCATCTTAATCGTCGCCACAATTGCCATCATCTTTGGTGTTGTTGTTTTCATCATCATCATAATTATTGACATTATTGTCATCGTCATCATCGTCATTATCATCATTGTTGTCATCGCCATGATCATCATTGTTGTCATCGTCATCATCATTGTCTTTATCATCATCATCATCATGATCATCAACACTCACTATCATGACATGTTCATCATCATCATCGTTTTCATTAGGGATTACATTTTGTGTTCATTTTGTTTAATAATCTTTGATATATCATTAAATAATTTGTTAAGTATTACTTTCTTTTAAATAATGATAATGTATTAGATTAGTCTTACATGCTTAAGTTAATCATATGTAATTAAAAAAATCACTAAAATCATTATGATAGTGTGAACAAAAGCTTCACAACCAAAAAATTTCAGAAAATAATTGTTTACCTCCTTATCACCCAAGCCTCCTCTCGGTACTCCACCTTCCAAAGCACTTGAAGGTCCTATGTTTATGAAGTAAATAATATCTACAACATCTGCCCAAAATTGTAAGGGCAATCCAGCATGCAATCTCATGCTCCTTGCATGCTCCATGATAGTCATGTTCATTCTTTCTAACACACCATTCTGATGTGGTGTTCTAGGAATTGTCTTCACCCTATGGATTCCATTATCTGAAAAATAGTTATTAAATTCATTGTTGCAGTACTCTCCACCATTATCTGATATGAGACACTTCAAATTCAAACCCGTTTCATTCTCAACCATATCTTTCCACTTCTTAAAAGTATTAAATACGTCGATTTCTTCTTTATACAAGAAATCCAAACCTTCCTAGTAGCATCATCAATAAAAGTAACATAATACTCGTAAACCATCAAGAGAAGATACCTGAGTCGGTCCCCACACATCCATATGAAAAGCTCTAACTTGTGCTCCTTCTTGGTTGATCCAACCTTGAGAAATCTCACACACTTTTGTTTCCCATACACACAATGCTCACAAAATTCCAGGTCTATGTTTTTCAAATCTGACAACTTTCCCAGTGAATGTAAAAGCTTCATCCTCTTCTCATTCATATGGCCAAGTTTGTGATGTCATAGAGTTGTGTTTATACATGTAGTAGCTAAAATAGAATATGGATCAGTACTAACAGTGGATAAATACAAAGTACTTACTTTCTTACCTCTTGCCACCACAAGAGAACCCTTTGTAACTTTCCAAGAATTTGTTGTAAATATAACCATACAACCCTCATCTCCTAATTGTCATGCGAAATTAGGTTCCTCCTCAAGCTAGGAACATTCCCGACATTCTTCAACACCCAAGTGTTACCATTATGCGATTTAACATGAACACTTCCTTTTCCAACAATGTTACATGGATCATCATCACCAAGATATACCTGCCCAAAATTCCCTTGAACATAATATTTAAAATACTGTCTATGAGGAGTTGCATGAAATGAAGCACCAAAATCTAAAACCCAAGATTTTGATTTACTATCTAAAGAAAGAATAAGATCATATTGTAACACATCACCTACTATGTTTACCTCTTTGCTCCCTTCTTGTTGATCTTTCCTTAATTTTAAAGACCAAAATCTTTCTTTGCATGTCCTTCTTTTCCACAATTCCAACATACCATCCTACTTCTAGATTTAGATCTGCCCTTCTTAGAATTTCCATGGTGTCCAGGACCTTTTGATTTTTCCTTCTATCTTCCCATGTTCTCTACACTCAAAGCATTACCAGATGACTCACCTGTGCTTTTTCTTCTCATCTCTTCACTAAGAATCACACCAATAACATCATCAAACTTTAAAGTGTTTGAACCAGAAATAGAATTACTCACAACCATAACCAAAGTATTCCAACTTTCAGGAAATGAGCACAAAATCAAAAGATCCCTAACTTCATCATCAAAACTTACTCCTATAGAGATTAATTGATTAGTAACCATGTTGAATTCATTCAAATTATCATTTACTGAATCACCTTCTAACATATTCATATTAAACAAACTTTTCATGAGAAATACCTTATTGGAGGCTGAGGTTTTTTCATACAATTTACCCAAATTTTCCATTAGATCTACCGTTGTATTTTCTCGTAGAAATATTGAAAGCTACCAGCCGTGTGCACAACCGTATCGCACCCAAAGTGCCTTTCGATAAAGAACATCTCATTCTTCATCTTTCATAGTTAACGGCTTTAAAGATTTCCCTTTCAATGGTAGATAAAGATCTTTCTGATATAGGTAGTCCTCCACTTGCATCTTCCATAGCTTAAAGTTCGGCCATTAAACTTCTCAACCCTAAACTTGCTATCTTCTGCCATTTCTCCCACTCAAACAAGAAACCATGCTATGAGCGTTTTCACTTAAAAACAAAATCTTGCTTTGATACTAGTTGTTAGGATCAAAACATAGATGAGCAATAAAACAAAATTAAAATATAAATAAAAGAAGCATGCAATCACAAAATAAACCAAGATTTAACGTGGTTCACCCAATGTGGGCTACATCCACTAGAAACAAGCCAAACTTCTTCTTTATTCACTCCTGAGGAATACAATACGATTCTCTCTCTTTTTCATATTACAAAGAGTAAATTCATACATATATATAACTTGTGCACCTCTTTGTAGAAGTTTAGTTCAACCACAAGCAACCAAAATATAACATTCTTATAAATAAGACATCCATATAATTAATATAAATATAAAAATAACAACTCTAGTATATTAATAAGACAATGCTTTTTTTATACATGGACATGCATTCCTCCCATAATCAAGGAAAAAGCAAACCGCTACTTCAACTTGTAGTTAGGCTCCACATCTTCAACAAATACGATCAAGGGTATTTTCTCTGGACTAAAAGAGAAAAAAGATTAAAAAGAACATGCATTTAAAGAATTTTACACATTCACCTTCCTCATCATGTATATGTGAAATTATCACTTTTAGAAAGATTATCCTTCCAAGGAAGAACAAAAAACTCTAATGCACAAACCCCGGATGCAAAAGGAATTCCCCATACATGCGGAAAATCTAGAATAAAAGTATATATTGTTATCTTAGCTAGAATTTTTGTTTCGAACACAAGTGGAAGAAATTGAAAAATTTGATTTGTGCGAGGAGGGTTTGCAAAGGCATTGACATCTTCTCACAGAAGTTGCATCGGACATGTGATGGAGGTGGCACCAAACAACCTGTGTGCTTCATATGCACGCATATGAACGTTTTTAATTTCCTATTTGTCATCGAATCCACCAACCCCGACCTCTTCATCGACATCCTTTCCATAAAATCATGATGATGAGGAGCCGGAGACGACGATTCTCCATGTTTATGGTACGAAATTGAATTTTCTTTCTTCGCATCCAATGTCACGAGATGTGAGGTGCTCCTTTTTAACTGTGGAGGAAATAATTTAACACAAATGGATCGATTTTTTTCCACTACCTCATATACCTAGCGGATTGAAATTTTTTAAAAAAATCAAAAACATGTTAAAAGTGTGTTGACCGACCGTCAACAGACAATCAAAGAGGAGGAGGAATCAACCGTGAATGGAAAAAACAAGAGGAAAAGCTTACAATATGATTCAATCAACAAAGAGGCAAACTGCGTTACATAACAAAGTTCTTAAATTTATAGGAAGGTGAGATATTGTCGGAATACTTCCCGAATCGTGTAGGGTTATCACGACGAGTTCCAGGTGAACATTGTCTCTTCATATGCGGTCATGTCCGAAAATTATTTTTGAGAACGACGTTGAATGACCTCCTAGTCCACATTGGATCGAGAAAAAATAAATAAATTAAGGGAGTGACACAACGCACAGATCAATCTTCGGATGTGAACGCCAACATATGCTTCAATGCGGGCCATCGATGTTCTAACATTGTCGAGAGACCCGAAAGGCCTTTCCTATCAGAACAAATGCCTTGGCGTAAATATAAAAATAGTAACAATATTAAGAATAATTATATTTTTGAAATAATAGATATTTTATTAAAAATATACCGCAACAATACAAATTTAATATATTTAAAATATATAATTTAAAAAAGATGTAATATTATAATGGGACGACCATTTAAAATAACTTACACATCCACAAAGTTTTGAGGCGGGGCCAACCATCAAATCTCAACGTAAATTCTACTCTCCTCTTCACACGTGTTGAAATCGGGATCAGACTGTTCCATCAAACAAAGTCTCTAGTTGGAATATATATATATATATATATATATATATATATATATATATATATATATATATATATATATATATATCTTTAAGCTTAAGTAAAGTATACTTTCACTCACATATGATATTAATGTGTTAGTTACCATATATATTCACGAAACATTTAAAAGATATTTTATGTTTGTTTTAAAATAATTCAAATGTTTAAAAATGTATTATTTTAATATTTATTTTTAAAATTGTACAATTATAATTAACAAAAAAATATTTATAATATATATTATTAGTTATATTTTTTAAAATGGTTAAATAGTAAAAATATTTTTAAAAATGTAGAGGTATTTTATAATGACAATTGAGGATAGTGGAATCTTAAATTTACGAGTGTGGTCACTTTTAGTCTCAATCTTAAATATGATATCCATTTCATCATTATTAAGAATTTTTTTCTTAGAGAAGTTATTCAAAAAATCATAACAAAATGGTGAGATACGCTCAACAATTAATTAACTTAACACTTTCACTCACTTATGCCTCATGGGCCACTTTGTTTTGATGTTCGATTACAAATTTCTTTAAGTTCCACATTTCCATATGAATACTTCATATCATATTTTTTCTTGAGTTTGATAATATCCACTCGATCCGCATCTTTGAATGTGACAATAGGGATCTAACTCATCATAGGTTTATCACCTATATAAATTTTTACTTGGATTTGTGACATCGTGAAAATTAATTTTCAACTCCCTCATTTGTAGAATTTGATACACAATTCAAAGTTATCACTACCCCATGTTACGTTTCTATGTAGCTATGATTCAATACATATATTTTGACTTATTGGTCTATGTATTTAAATCTTTCTAATGTTATATTTGTGTCATGTGTTAGTAAATAAGGGATAAAATATGCGGAACAACCCTACACAAAATCACAATAGTAGAAACTAATATGCAAAAAAATATGGGCAAGTACACAAAGATGGGGGACCAAAAATGGACAAAATCTATTTTTGGTCAATTTTTTCATAATGCACTCGCATTATGTACTCGAGCGCGTTATAACGTGAAAAGGAAAAATAAAGGTCGTGTTATAATGTGAGTGCATTACGACTTATATTTACCAAGCCGAAACATGATCGCATTATAACGCGAGTGCGTTATAAAATGCTCGTGTTCCTGTTTTGGACATATTCCACATTGCAAATAGGAACGCGAACGTGTTATAATGCACTCACATTTCATCCTTTTTTGGTTCGCAATTCCCAATCCATAGGCTTGGATTTTCCTTGGATATCCAAACCTAAGGTTTGGACTATGTAATCCGTGAATAAATCCATGTTTGATAGAAAAACATCAAAATATTGAGTGTACACCTCGATATCTCATGCATTATAACATAATATTTTTAAAAACAATTATACAACGATGTCAAGCTTATTTTTACCTTGGTGAAGATATAATGTTTTCTAAAATATGATTAGTTTATACTACGATGTCAAGCTTGGTTTTACCTTGGTGACGATATATATTTTTCTAAAATCCGATTAGTGCCTTCTTTTCTTGCTAAAACCTATGCATACGTTTTGGTGCACAATTTATGATTTTTTCATTCAATTTTTTAAAAATTGGATTTTTCTAAACTCCATTTTACACACACTACAAAACTAAAAAAATGACTTTTTTTTCTCAAATTTATGGGGTGTACACATAAATATTTCATTTTCAAGATGTATGCACTTTGAAAATTAATAAAAAATTATATATTCATCCAAAAATTATGAAAAATTAGTGGGACCTCGTACATGGTCTTAGCTAACTTTCTACCGAAGGGATTTGAAAAATAATTTATAGAACTCAAAAAATGGGGGTGTACACATAATAGGTTCTTATCTTTTTGACACAAAAATAGACATACTTTGTGTGCGCACCACATTTCACCCTCTTAATATCCACCATTTTTAAATAAATAGTAGTTTAGAAACTAGATTCCAAGCTCTATGGTACTTATTCTTATCACTTTGTCAAATTTTGAGCATATGCATGCCAAATTATTAGATGAAGTTCAGTTTTGCTGATTTCAAGAAAAAAATGTCCACTTTTGATCCCCTTTTGGTCCCCCATTTCCATGCACTTACCCATTTCACATATCTGAAATAAAAGTGCAAAAAATAAAAGAACACAACACAAAGACAATATTTAATGTGGTTCACCCAATTTGGGCTATGTCCACCAAGAATCACTTTCTCAGATTTTATTACAAGCCACCTCTTTCTCTCAATACAATACCCAGATCTATTTGGAGTTGTGCTCAACAAACTCTCCTGAATTTACACTTGAACTCACACACATCTACAATGTTTTATTTTCCCTATAATATACCCAAGCATATCAATATGTAATCGCTTAATAAGTTTTACAATACCGTGGGTATCAAAACCATGGTCTAAAACCGCCCCCATAAACCTATGGGTCAAAATACCGCCCATATGAGAAGAGCACATTTCCTGATGTGTCGGGTGCATTTTTCAAGGCCTCCTAATTTAATGTGGACCTACTCTAGTTATTATTTATGAGAATTTGATAGTGCTTACTCATGACATTAACCCTCTCTCCTTGTTTCTCCAACTCCACTTTACTTCCCTTCGTTGCAATTTCTTCCTTGTACTTCATATCACTTTGCCACATGTTCAATGGAGTGTTCCTATGTGATCCCTAGCCTAATGGCCACCCAAAAACTTTAGGTAATTTACATTTAATAATGGGATTTTCCCCATACCCAAGAAAGAGGAGCTTAGCTGTGGACCGTTAGTGGAAGCCAATAATTTATCCCACAACAAATTATTTCATCAATAGTTTTGGTGACTTTGTTCGGGAATATCTGCCCTTTGTGCACCCATAAAAGATCTCTTAAAATAAAATAAAAACTAGATATTTGTAAATTCATAATTTTTATAAAAAAACACCAAAAAGACAACTCAAATTTTAAAAATATTTCTTGTGATCCCATTAAAAATATGCATTTCTCTAGTTTCATTCCTTTATAGCATTTTAAGACAAACTAGCAAAAATAAGGTACACCCAAGTTGATCTTGCATGTGGCTTTGTTGATCCCACATTCGAGGAGAAACAAAGAGTTAATTTTAGACTTCCCATTGTATAGGTAAGAAGGAAAGTTCCTAAAAATCCTCTTGAAGGTCATACTGAAGAACTAGTTATTGAAGTAATTGTCCTCGTTCCTCTTGAAGAAGAAAGATAAAAACCAGAGGAAGAAGAAGAAAGAATGGTTGCACCTTTTTCATGGGGACAAAATACTGGTCCGTTGGCCTTGGCCCCACCACTTCATGAACTTTTAAAAGGATCAAGAAATAAATTTCCTAAATTATGTGGATATAGAAAGCAACAACCAGATGAACATATTACAACTTCCATCACAACTGTGGCATTCTTGGAGTACAACATGAAGATTTCGTAGTGCTTTTGTTCATGGAAACATTACAAGATGATGTTGCAAACTGTACTAATTTCCATCATGCTCAATTAATTATTGGGATGATATGAAAAACAAGTTTGAAGCAAGATTCAATACTGTAGAATATGCTCATGCCCTCCTCACCTAATCGATACAGATGAATAAATAACTGCAAGATTCCATGATATATTTTATGGAAAATTTCAATACGTTAATCAATAAGATTCACATCAATGTTCTTCCTACTATAGATAATCAAAAAGATTGTTCATGAATGCCCAACTTCTTGAAGTTAGTTTCATACTATAGAGAGTTCAACCAAACAATTTGGACAACGCTCAAAAAATTTCCATTAGAGTGGAAGATGATCGATCATGTTAGGGAAGATCAAGAATCCTTTAATGAAGGATAAAGCCCAAATTTCCAAAGATGAAAGAGTCAATCCATTATTGCAGAAGTTGTCTAATGATTTTACAATGTTGAAGAAGGAAGTTTCCCAACATGCATCATATAAGAACTAGAACATAAATCAAATTACAAGAGCACCCTGAAGGATTACCTTGGAAGCTCCACCGGTCAATGTAATATGCAGAAAAAATGAAGATGAAGGAGAGGAAATTGTCAATAAAAAATTTAATAAGAATATGAATGTGGTAGGATTGGGTATTTTTAGTTCTCACCAGATGAATATTTTGAAGAATCCATAGACAAGTACTCTTGTACAATGTTCACTTGATCAAAACGGACAAAGAAGCCTCTTATTTTTCTTCCCAAGATAAGAATTTAGATCCTCAAATGGAGACTCTATGAAAAACAACAATGAAATGAGGATCATCAATGTCTTCTTCCACAGGATCAGCCAAAAATAAGCTCGAAACCATATTAGTCCGTAACCCTTCTATCTCTTTGGGTGAGTCCCATTCACCTTCTCTTGATAAATCAATTTATGTTTAGGTTGAGCATAAGTATACAAATCTTACTCATGTCAAGGATGCCATGGTTCTTGATGTGTCTAATGTTTCTCCACCTTTTGACATCATTGACCATTGCAAGAAATCCAAAATTCAAATTTCTAAGTCTAAGTACTTGAAAACCCATCCCAAGCAATTTGATAGGCTAGTTTAGTTTATCAAAGGAAGTAGTTTGGTTTCATGTTCCAAAATACTATTACCAAGGAAATACCTCCCTCTCCTCATACCACTCCTCAAAACTATCTTTTTCCACACCATCCACCTTTGGGAAAATAGAACCTTTCTATCTAGCCTTGTTAGTCAATGGGTACAAAAGAATAATTACATCATTGACTCTGGTGCCTTCGAAAATGTCATGCATGTAAAATTTTCTAAAGATATCGTTCTTTCCCTCACCCATGATAATGGCCATTTTTATTCCATGGAAATGAAATAAGTACCTCTCATTGGATAGGTAAGAGATGCTCAAGTAGCATTTGCAGATTTTCCTGACAAGAAGATCATGATGAAGATACTCCTAATAAACATACAAGCTTCGTATGGTATTTTGTTGAGCCAAAGATTCTATCAAGATGTTGGTGGAGATATACATATGGATTAGTCACATGCCACCATCCCGGTCAATGGTAAAATGAAGAAACTTCTTCCCATAAGGAAAATAAAGTACACTTTGTACAAAGTCTCGATGACCCCGATTTAATATAAATCAAATTAAATCTTATTTTTAGAATAACTACTGTAATGTATGATATACAAGTGATAAAATACAATAAATGGACAAGAAACAAACATGCAATAATATAAAACCCTAAGAATGAGAGAGAGAGAGAGGCGATGAATTAGTTTATTTTGTATAAATTGGAGAAGATTTGAGTAGGTGAATTGATGGAAGAGACTAGAATTAGCGTCATCAAGGATCACTAGAGGTTATAAGACATGAAACTATTTAGGGCACAAATACCCACATGTGGACATGAGAAACCTGGTTTTGATGACTTGATTTGGGCACTAACATCTGCCCGGATGCTTGGATCGTGATCTTTTCTCGTGTGGAAGGGGCTTTGATATTAGTCTCTTATTGTCACTCTAGTTTCTCTTTAATATCACCAATTGTACTTGTAACCTATGAAACAAATGTCTAGTTGCACATACCCATAAACCACATCAAATCCTAAAAATGAAGACATAGAATGTGGATACTGAGACTAACATTAGGTGATACATAGACACTTTATTGGTTCTAGCAAGTTGATTGGGCATGGGAATAACATTAAGTGTGAGGAGTTAATACTCACATAGTGAAAGATGTCTCTTCACGGTGTCGAGAGAATCATTGTTGGGTAGCTTGGATGTAGGTATAGATGAGCTAGTACATACTCTGGAAGATGAGTCTGGCTTAGGAATGAGCACGCCATTTGGCCGTAGGTCATGTGGCATGCTTTGAAGGGAGGAATATCAATGGGGAGTGTATGGATTTTCCCGTCATGTTCGTATTTAAGGAAACGATGGAGAGTGGATGGGACAGAACGCATGGTGTGGATCCATGGGTGTCTAAAAAGATGTTGTATTGGAACTCCCTCAACAATGTAGAAGAGTTCATAGAGGATTTTTTCACCAATATGGATGGGGAGGATAACCATTCCCAATGCGGGGGTGATGATGTCATTGAAGGCACGAAGAATTGTGGGCGATTGAGTGATAATGGTTTTGGGAAGCTTGATTTTGTTGAAGGTATGGGATGAGATGATGTTGATGTTAGTGCCATTATCAATCATAGATCATCAAAAAAGGCGTCCTTAATACAAATAGTGATGAAAAGAGGAAGGGAATGGTCTTCGGTATAATTTCGGGAATTTTAGAATCTTTGAAGGGGATGGTGGTGAAAGTTGTAAAATCTCCAATGAGGGCCACAAAACGCGTTGAGGCTCATCGGTTGGACTGGTATGCACCGAAAATCTTCAATGAGATCATGTCGATGGTTAACGGAGCTTTGGATAAGCTCATAGAGAGACATTTTGACAGGGGCCTGATGCAAATTGTTTTATGATGCTTTATTCAATAGTAGAAGGATTTTATGTTTGTGAAGCGACTAGGATGGATGCCTTAGCCTTTAAGGAAGAGGGAGATCTATGGGGATTCTTAGAGGTAACATCGATGAAAACTCTTGATTTTGGTTTGGTGGATGGCTAATAATCATGTGGGTGAGAGTGAGTGGTAACTCGGATGAAATTTATGAAAAGAGGGGGACCTTATTTATAAGAGGTAGAGTTAAATGGTAGGATTGCGAAAAGGGATTTGGGTGGAGGACTAGATGTGAAGGACTTGGAAGTTATATATTTGATTGGAGGGTTGTGTTTAGATGTGGATGAGATGGTGGATGGAAGAGGGTGGTCTTCTTCGATGATAAGGTCATCCTCTTCTATGAGGTTATTGATAAGGGTTTAGAGGGCCCTACATTGATTTGTATCATGCATGGGAACACGACGATAAGTGAAAATGGTGTTATAATCAAACCATGTGGGTTTCCATCCATGCGAATTGAAGGATTTGATAGGGAAAAGGGTGATTGTGGATTCTTGGAGAAGACGATGAAGGATTTAGAATAAAACCCAATAAGGGTTTTGAAGAGAGGTTTTCGTGGATTGTGGATGGATTTGGTTTAGGAGAAGAGGATGAAGGCAAATGAGGTGCCCTACTTTTGTGAGGCTTTGTAGGGGCCTTGGATTCATATTTGGATTTGGAAGTAGGGGTAGAGGTTTTGATTTAGATTTATTGATTATGAGGATTTGGAGGAAGGGCACGGTCCTAAAATAGATGGTTGAGGCCCTAAGATAGATGATTGGACAATGGATGGTTTGGATTGACGGGGATTTGAAAGAGGATGCTCTAATTTCTTGTGTAGATGAGTATGATATTTTCAAGTAGGGATGCCAAGTTTTTAGATTTTTATGTGGATTTTTACCCTTGGAAGGGATGAAAATGATTTCAATGGTAGGATTGTCTTTGGAGGCGGGATTAGATGATTGTGATGCACATTGGGTTTTGGATGTAAGGATTGAGGATAAAGATGGTTTTTGGATAACACAATTGGTAAGATTAGAAGAGGCTACAATTTGCGTGGAATTAGGAGGTGTTGATATAGAAATGGTTTACTTTTTATAGATGAGAATGGGATTAGGACATGACTTGTGATAGAGTCAAGGGGAGATGTCTGTTTAGTAGAGGTTAGAGATGGTGTGGACGTAGACATGGATTCGGATGTATATGTGGGTATAGATATAGATGTGGACGTGGGTATAAGAGTAGATGTAGATGTAGGCATGGATGGATGTGGGTATAGTAGATGTGGATGTGGGTGTGGATGCATATATGATCATAGATATAGCATATATGTTAAAGTAGATGTGGGTGTGATAGGCATGGGCATAGTAGATGTGATAGTAGTAGATATGGATGTAGTAGATGTGGGTATAATAGATGTAGGATTAGGAAATGTGGATGTAATAGATGTGGGTATAAAATATGTAGATATGGGTGCAGAGACCCGGATATGATTGTAGCTACAGGGGTAGACGTTGGAGTGGATGTGGATGTTATAGATGTAGGTATAATAGATGTGGGTGGCGTCTTTGAAACCTGACTTAGAGTATTGATTGCATGGGTGTCAGGTGCTTGAGATGTGAGAGGATTAGCTTGGTTGTTTGGTGGATGATTAGGGAAGGGCTGTTTGAAGACATCCAATGGTTGGTTAGGAGGGGCATTCGGATTGTCCAATTGAAGGTCCCCTGCAATCAATGGGCCGTTGCACTAGGTATCCGAAAGTACAACACTTTTCGATATCATGATGATGGAATTAATGATGCTTACAATAATGGTCCTCATGGTACCATGTGGGTTTGGGATGTGAATCATCAATGGGGTGGATAGGAGGAAATTGGATAAGACGTGCAACCATGAGTTTGTCGAAGATGGAACAATATGATTCTCCAAGAGGAGTATAGTTGGGGGTTGGCCAAGGAGCTTGGTGCGGGGCTTGGTATGAGATGTGGAGGTAGAGGAATTTTTGAAAACAATGACATTAGCTACATTTTTGGATTTTTATTATGGGTGAATGATTTTGTGAGTTTGGTCTTGGGCTTGTTGGAATGAAGCTTGACATGGCCTTGTTCTAGGGTGCATAATTCTAATTTGCGAGGCCATGGTAAAAGCTTCCTCAAAGCTTTGGAAAGATTGAATTAGGAGGGTGGACAAGATATGTTTGGCACATGATTTGGAGAAGAGTTCGATTAATTTGGTTTTTGTAGACATAAAAGCATGCACTTTGAATCATTATTTAGTCTCAATCACATACTAATCTTTGCATGATTCATAAGTAAGAAAAGTATTAATTAACCCATTTATTTGGCCACCTTTCTTTGATTTATGCTTCTTCTTTCAGTCTTACACTTGTACTTTCTCGGTCTGTATTTTTCATTCTCGGACACTAGCGCCCAACCGAGAATGTCGGTGTCGGCGCCATCATCTCCTCATGGTGCCCTTGTTGTTCGCTTTCTACTTTGTTCACATTTTTTGGGACCTTTCTAGCCATTTGAGCATATTATCTTTTTGGTAGTCAGAATTTTGGGGGTTAATTATGATATTCAGGTGAAGGAATCATATAAATATAAAGGTATGTGATCATACTAAGGGACCAAGCATTAAGCACTAGCTATCACCACCTAAGGTTGCATCAATCAAGGCATCTATAGCTACATTTGTATCCATCTAGCCCCATCACGAGGCACCAAGGATGGTTTATCTACATCATGCTTCATAGGAGAGGAGTATATTTTTTCCATGCACACATTATTTACATTCTACATCTAGTTACTTGCTCGCTACTCACAAAGTGTGATTGACACAAGAGTAACCTAGGGCACAATTCTATACACACACCTAGAACTACATTGGGTTTGAGATGTAGTGCAACGCTCAATGATAAGTCCATCAATTTAGTAGCTGAGGACAATCCAACCCCTTCATATGCATCTTTCTATTTTTACTGTTTTGATGCTTTGTTTGGGGTTTTGCAGGTGATTCCTTTATTGCAGGTTTACAATGACCTAAGTGTGACATACATACGATAAGAAACAAATTATTTGCATCATCCGATGACTCTATGAAATCAGATTTTGGACTTCCCACACAAACCATGGTACCCAAATTGTAGACTAGGGTGCCCCAAGCATCCCAATCCCTTTTCCAAGCACCCCAATCAAACCAAATCACTCAAATTCTAAATTTTATCAAGATCTTGTGCAACAGCTCTCCCATTCTGTTGCTCATTCATCATTGTAACATAGTCCCATGACATCTTCAAATCAGCTAAGGATCTTCTAACCCTCTTTTTACATTAGGGTTTATACGTTTTATTTCTTAGTTTTCTTGGGTGTATTTCAGTTATTTCATTGCTTATTTATTTACTGTAAACTTGCATTAGATTAGGCTAGGATATTACATTTTAAAATAATCATTTTAGATATGACACTATCAAGTCAACTTAAGAAACCTCCTTTGAAAATCAGTTCAACACCTCCTCCTCTCAAGTCATCTATGACATTTCAAAGTCAAATTATGTAACCATCTCTCAAAATCAGTCTACCCTCTTCTCCTATCAAGCCTTCTACAAAGTGTCATCAATCCCACATAATCTCCAACTAATCACTTTTGTCAAAGCAAATACTCCTACTGATGGCCAATGCACATTTCAAATTCCGCCACCATTGCATGGTCCTACTATTTCTTTGGCCTACCATTGTGTTTTCCCTCACTCTTATCATGATACAGATAATTCTCTCCCACAATGGCATGGTACCTCTCATGTCGCTGCATAAATCTCCATCATTGGCACACCTCGGGGCATCACGCTTATTTATCCCCCTAGCATCAACACACGTCCTATACTCACATCATTACACACCTAGATTTTAGCATATACATCTTCACACATGCTCATACTATCATTACACGATGGCGCGATCTTATGCTCTGGTTCACACTTTAATATTGAGGGAATCCTATACACATGAACCTCACACACTGCACAATAGAAACTACACATCACACATCTTCACACATCTTACATACTTACATCCTACATCCTACATCTTACATCTTACGTCTTACATTTACTATGAATCTACACATCTTATTTCATCGACGCAATCGATATTATATACTATACATCCTACATTACACACTACACATTACACATCACATGAAAATTTCTCATCACCACATCTATTACACATATTACGCATTTTTACACATCTAATTTTACGCATTGCACTCACTACCCGATGACGCACTCTAGTCTCACGGTCCATATTGGATTGTTGAGGGTATACATCACAAATGGACCTCATCACACTCATACATTCAACCAGTCAATCTTTCTATCATGCGACATTCCCATATTAGTGATATACGTTATAGGATACATCATCACTTATTCTAGCATCCATTAGTGATATACGTTATAGGCTACATCATCACTTCTTCTAGCATCCTTTAGTGATATATGATTTAGGTTAAATCATCACATGTCTCACACCTCATCTCTAGGTCACATATCATCATTACACATTCATCATATCATGTTATGCACAACACATAATTTGACCATTTTTCTGATGACACACTCTCGTTTATAGTTCATTCTTGATTATTGAGGGGCATAAAAATGAACCTCATTACATACAATTTTGTTCAATCGCTGGGAATGTGGCTCCTATCATTCACACTGCATTTCATTCTGCCTCATCCATAACATACTGCATATCTTGGTTACATTTACTCTTTCTTACATTTACTAATACATGTTTAATTTATTACTCATGTTAGATAGATATATTGTATGTCACTATCTTTATCATACACACACCGCACGTTCACTTGCTTTTTATTTGTGATCACAGATTATACGGGTCCTTTACATGTAGCATTGATATTTGGTATAGTACCTAGTTCCGGTCCCACAACAACACTGGGGCATCCATATTTGTATACTATGATTAACTAAAATTAACTAATATGTAGTATGTGGGGATAGTTAATATAAGCTATGAAAAATTGTAATAAAGTAAATAAATGCAGAAAGAAGTATATAAATGACCTAAGAAACTATGTAAAAGGAAATGCTAACCCTAATGTGTAAGAGGGAAAGGAAAGAACTCATTTGAATAGGAGACACTCATGAAAGTATTACACAAAGTGGTGATTTGGAAAATATGGAAGGAAAAATGAATGTATAGAAGCCCGAAAAGGATGGATATGGAGTATCTAGCTAGATTGGAGCACCTAGAAATGGACTAGGATGCCTACGGGCACTTTGGTCTACAGATCGGGCAACCTGGTATGCAAAGTGGGCACCCTAGTATTTGAGAAATCTTTCAAACCGAACTTCACAAGTTTGGTAGATGGGCCGAAACCCTTGTTGTTTGTCACATTAACTTTGATGCACTGGTCTAGATGTCCCGATATTCCAAGATGATGAAAATACCTGAAAAAGACCAAGGAGTGTCAAAACCCTAAAAAAATAAGATGCAAATGAATGGTTTAGACTGACCTTAGCTACCACAACATTGGGCTTACTAACTGAGTGTTGCACTACATTTTCAGACCCAAATGTAGTTCTAGTGAGTGTGTGCATAATGTGCCCTAGTGTTCTTCTTGTCACGAGTCACACTTTGTGAAGTAGCAAGCAATAGCTAAATGTAGAAAATGTAATACAATGTGTGTATGGAATAGAATATAATTCCTCCCCCTATGAAGTGTGATACATATATTTTAGCCTTGTGCATTTTGATGGTTTGTGTTGATGCAAATGATCTCTAATGATAATGGATAGATGGATGATAGTAGTGAATTATGTTAGGTCCCTCATTATAGATCGAATTTCATAATTAACCCCAAAATGTCTTACCACCAAAAAGATAAGAAGGTAAAATGGATAGAAAGAGCCCAAAAGATGGTGGGAATATCCAAAGGTTCGGGGTGCCCTGGTGGAACCAAGGCACCCATGGGTGGCCCAAGTACTATTTTGGTAACCCCTAATCGAGGCCTAAATAACGCAAGATGAAAAAATAAAATAAAATAAGATGGCCAAAAGACGGGGTTAATTAATACTTTCTTCACTCAAGAACCTTCTAAATAGTAGTATGAGACCAGGATAAATAATATCTAAAGTGCATGATTTTGTGACTACATTTTTCCCCACTTTATGTTAGTGAGTGGAAAGCTCGGTAACATAAAGTAGATAGAGATGTGTACCTAATGTCCATGAAGATTGTAGTAGAAATCATGCGGATGGACTAGACAAAGTGTGGAATGAAAAAAATATGGAGGAGTATGGAAACTAAAGATGAAAATGCGTAAAAAATGATGAGAGTGAACCTAGGGTAGAACGTGTGTGCTAATGTTGATGTGTGTAGTGTACCTGCATGGTTAGTATAGTGTGTGTTGTCACGAAGTGTTGTTGTTGATGTCGTTTTTTGTTGTTGTTGTTGTTGCCCCCATTTGACTACTTGTTTCTCATGCGAGCTGGACGTGTAAGGATAAAATGATCAAGTAGTCAAATATGTATGTATGTTTGTGTAGAAATGTAATGTAAAAGACACATGTAAAAGTATGTAAATGTAAAGTACGCAAATGAAAAAGTGTAAATTGAACATGTGCACCTGATCCATGTCGAGAAAGAGAGTGTAAAAGTATATCTGTACTACCTAGGTTTTTAGGGTGATTTGATGCCATAGGCCGAAGAAGTGTAGGGAGGAATTACACCATATCCTCCAAGATCTAATTGCTTTCCTAAATGTGTGTGAAGATATCTCTGTACGTCCTGGTTTTTGGGTGATCCGACGCCACTGGATGAAGTAGTGTAGGAAGACACACCCATTGTAACCCTCGAACCTATAACTCGCTGCCCCTGTAATGATAAGGACACCATGTCTGTAAAATTTGTTGTGTATGAGGTTTTTAGACTTTTGAATCCACTCGTTGTATACAACCCATAATGTTAAGGGTGGAAATCACACTGAATTGAACCGATGTAAATACATTGTGTTAGTATGTAAACCCTAAATGATGCCCCCTCTTTGGGGGAGCATGCGATGTCGCTGATAGGAGAATACAACCCCAAAATAAGACCAACTACATGAACTCTAAAACTCTACCTTGGAAATTTCTTGGTAGAAACCAAGGCACACACGAATAAGAAGGCTATCGAAAAACAAGTTTTAGTGCAAACAAGCGTGCATGTAGAAAATAGTGTGTAAGCTACGCAAAAACAAAGTAAGTAAAAGATACCATGCAATGTAGTAAACAAGCAATAAGACAAAGTAATCTGCACAAATCTTGTTGCAAACATGGGACATCACTCACGATGTCGCAAGACATGCAAGGCCATCATGTCCACAAACACAAACAAGTGTGCACACCAAACATAGGGAAAATCCCGCATACAAGAAGCAAACAAAGACAGACAATGTAACAAATAAGTATGGAAGCAAATATCCCTGCATAAAAATTTTGCACATGAAGCACCCGTTAGCATGTTAGAAAGATACTAGTATGTCAAAAGCATGTATAACCAAGTAATGTAAAGTGATAAGTACAAAATGAAATAATACAACCTGTGAGAGACAAACGTGGATGCCCCAACGACCGGTTTAAGAAGGGTGGAAGAAGAGAATCCATGTTGCGTACAAGAGACCTATATCTGTGATCACAACTAGAAAAGGATGTGAACAAGAATGTGTGGATGATATAGATAAATGACGTATAAGAAATCTAATTAGCATGTGTAATAATGTGATCATGGAAAAGAAAAAATAATCAAGAGTAAGAGAAACCATGATATGCAATATGTTGTGGATGGATGGACTGGAATGCAAAATGGAGTGATAGGATCCATGTGCCCCCCAAGTAAATGAAAATGTATGCAATGAGGTTCATTTTGTTTTCCCCCTCGGTGATCAAGAATGAATTGTAAATGAGAGTTTTTCATCGAAAATGGTCAAGTATGTGTTGTGTCTAGTGTGTTGTGATGGATGTGTATGTATATTAATGAGATGTGATTTATTTTTATGTGTGCATGAACACTATAGCCGAAGTGTATAACATGACTATATGAACCTATAAGTGATAATTTAGCCTCGAGCATATATCACTATGAGATGAATGGATGAGTGATGATTTATCCCTAAGCATATATCACTACTGAGATGAAAAGAGGGAGTAGTGATGTAACCTAAGGTGTATACCACTACAAAATGATATAATAGGTGAAATTTTAGCCTAAAGTGTATGTCACTATTCTGGAAACGTCACATGATGAAAGGTTGATTGATGAATGGAAGGTCCATTTGATTTGTAAACCCTCAACAATGAGTATGGACCGAGGAATTAAAAGTATGTCATTGGGTAGGAGTGTAGCGCATAAAAGACAATGCGATAGACATGATAGTAAGATATGACCATGTGATGAGTAGAATATGTAATATATGATGTATAAGAGGCAATGGAAGATACATATTAACGAGTGTAAGGTGTATGAATGCTAGATGCGTAGATGATATGGAAAATATGTATAATGTATAGATATGTATATGTAGACTAAATGTAGCATGTATAATGTAATACAAATGATGCGAGATGTAGTGTAGAGGCACGATGTGTAAAATGCAATGCAAGATGTGTAGAATGTGTAAAGTGTAATGTATAGAGTGGCATGTAATGTATGTAGATAGACTAGTAAGGTAGTATGTAAGATGATGTAATGCTAGACTCATATGTGATGAAGACTAGTATAGTATGTAGAATGTGTGTGATATGGAGATGCACAGTGTATGATGTATGACAAGAGGTTTTATATATAGAATGCGGTGTAATATGTGTAGATAATATAATAGTGTATGTAATGTGTAATATGAATAGGAGGTAACACCAAAGTTGTAGATGATAGAAATATGATATATATTGTGACTACTAGGATGACGTATGGCATGCAATGTGTGGTATCTATAATACAATGTGATGGGTTCATGTGTAGTGACCCCTCGGCGGTTGAGTGTGAATTAAAGCACAAGAGTGTGTCATCGGGTAATGACAACGCTAGAACATATGTATGACTATGCAAGATGAGATGATGTTATGCGTGAATGCTAAGAGTGTGATGTAAGTATACTAGAATGAAGGGGGAAATTTGTTAATTATTATGCCCCCCAAGTGCGTGTGCAAGAAGATCATGTAAAGTGAGTGAGAAGATTGTCCCCCTCTGGGTCAAAGTTATATGGATAAGCATTGGTGACTTGATAAGCAATAATGTTTGGTTGATCACATAATGAGCCATTGAGGCATAAGTTGTACATACCCATGGTATATTCCTCATCAGTGAATGGAGGAAGAGGAAAACTGTGTGCATACCAATGAGTAAGATTATGTGTATAACCTAGGAAGAGGTATTGCAGTTTAAGATGATTCCAAAATGCATAGGGAAAGATATGTTTGTATGATCAAGATCTAGAGTAACCCTAATATAATCAAGCCATGATTTCCCTAATGTGAGTGGAGAAGTAGTAGGATATAAATGAACTAGTAGGCTATACAAAGGCATCATAACATGAGCCAACCCATGATATAAATGAGAATCATATGGTGGAGGATGGATTTCATCAAGAGAGAAGCCTAATTGAGTTAATATCGCATGTGTACATATGGTTTCTAGTGAAGTAGGATCAAAGGGAATATGTTCCCAATATTAGTTATTCATGAAGAGTGTGTAATTGAATGGTGGACGTGCTAAGGTATATGGCGCATGTGAAGGTAGATGTGATAGAGTGACATCCATAGACTGGACATGCCCTTGATAAAGAATCATAACAATAGTAATAGTAGGTGGCATAGAAGGAACTACATCTATCACAAAAATGGTGTCATCAAGTGGTGGTAAGTGATGTGGTTCTTCCCTAGGTTGGGGCTCATCTGTAATATATATGCACAAGATAGGAAGATTAGTATTAGGAGCCTGATCACAATACTAAAATGGATCACGGTCATGAAAAATGGTGTACTCCATGCTCTCATGTAATAATTTAACACAATTATGTATAGTAGAGGCGACATCTTGCATGGCATGAATCCATGACCTTCCCAAAAGACAATTGTAAGAGACTAGGAAATCAACAACGAAAAAGACAAAGTGTGGATTGTCTTTGGACCAATAGTGATAGGAAATGCAACGTGACCGAGACAAGGATGGATAGATCCGTCATAATCATGTAGTGAAATACTAGATGGAATGACATCATGAGTGGAAAGGCCTAAAAATTTGAGGAATGATATAGGACACAAGTTAAGTTTAGACCCATTATCAATCAAAGTACGCTTAACATCGACATTATAAATACGAGAGATGATATGCAGAGGTGGGTCATTATCAAAAGTGTGAACATCAGAGGGAAGGTTAGACTTGAATATGATATGTGAAGAAAAGGCATCGACAAAGGCTTGATAAACCGAGTCTGGATGCATGTCAACATGAATGCAAGTAGTAGCAAGAAAATATTGGACTCTATGTAGTAAATCAAGATTGGTAAGAAAATAATCATTAATTGAAATACTCATGATGATCAAACCCTAGGATGATAAGCAATGAATGGAGAATATAGAAGCATGAATGATCGAGTCGGGTTCACCAAAATGATTAATTAAAATTAACTAATATGTAGTATGTGGGGATAGTTAATCTAAGCTATGAATAACTATAATAAAGTAAATAAATATAGTAAAGAAGTATATATATGACCTAAGAAACTATGTAAAATAAAATTCTAACCATTGTGCAAGATGGAAAAGGAAATAACTCACCCGAATATAAGACGCTCGTAGGGACGGTGTCATGATGGTGACCTGGAAAATCTAGAAGCAGGAACGACTGTGCAAAAGCCCCGAAAAGGATGGATCTGGAGTATCTAGCTAGACTAGAGTGCCTAGAAAAGGACCAAAGCACCTATGGGTGTTGTGGTCTGTAAACTGGGCACTGAGTGGTCTGTGTAAAATCTCAAACCGATCTTCACGGAGTTTGGAAGATGGCCAGAAACACTCGTTGTCTATCGCATTAACTTCATTGCACTACTCGGATGTCACTGATATTCCAAGGTGATGAAAAGACATGCAAAAGACCAAGGAGTATCAAAACCCTATTAAATAAGAATTCAAATGAATGGGTCAGACTGACCTCAGCTACCACAATAGTGGGATTACTAACTAAGTGTTGCACTACATTTCGAACTCAAATGTAGTTCTAATGAGTGTGTGCATAATGTTCCCTAGGTGCTCTTGTGCCATTCACACTTTGTGAATTAGCGAGCAATAGCTAAATGTAGAAAATGTAATAGTATATGTGCATGGAATAAAATAGAATCCATCCCCATATGAAGTGTGATGTAGATGTCCTATCCTTATGCCTTGTGATGGAGCTATGTGGATGCAAATGATCTCTAATGCAATAGATGGATGCAACTCTAGATGGATGATAGTAGTGAATGATGCTAGGTCCCTCATTATGGTCTCATAAATTTATATTTATAGGGTTCTCTTGATCTAATTTCATAATTAACCCTGAAATGGTCGACCACCAAAAGATAAGAAGGTAAAACGGCTAGAAAGATCCCACAAAATGGTGGGCAAGTCCAAAAGGGGCCGGGCGCTCCTTGTGGGACCAAAGCGCCCATGGGCACCCCAAGACTAATGTAGATGCCAAAATTGAGGCTAAAATAATGTGGGATGATAGAAGATGACTGGGTATATGGGTGCAAGAGGTCGGTAATGACGAAATAAAATAAAACAAGATAGCCAAAAGATGAGGGTTAATTAGTACTTTGTTCACTCAAGAACCTTCTAAATAGTAGTATGAGACCGAGATAAATACTATCTAAAGTGCATGATTTTTTGACTACACACTACATATGCTATCATTTCCTTTTTGTTCATAGTACACTAATTTATTGTTCTATACAACTTTGACATACATTTTATGTTTCTAACATGCTAAAGAGTGCTTTATGTGTAATATTTGTTTGACATGACTATTTACCACCATGGTTATCTGTTATATTGCTTGTACTTGATTGTCATTGTATGCCATTATTTTTGGGCTTTGTCAATTCTCTTGTGTGCACACTCGTATGCTTTTGGATTCATCAGCCTTGATTGTCTTGTGACACCATGAGTGGTTTCCCATGTTTGCAACCTTATTTTCATGGTCTACATTATCTTCTTGGGTGTTTACATTATCTTCTTACACATTATCTTCTTAGCTTACATTTCATCTTATACATGCATTTTTATATTTGCTTATACTAACACTTGTTTCCTAGCCACTTTCTTACGTGTGCCTTAGTTTTTGAAGCACATAACCTCCCCTTGTAGGGAACCGTTTCAATAGTTGGTCCTCTTTTGTGCCTGCATACTCCTTCTATGAGGTAGCATACACCCCCAACGAGGGGGCATCATTTGGGTGAATCATCCACCCCATACAAAAATTTACACACAGTATAAAACACAACACAATATCTATACAAAGTACATTTCACGGCTTAGAATCAGACTTGGGTCCTTAGTATAGTGATTCCTTTCCTAGAGCGCCTATAACTAGGGGGTAGTTACATAGTGATTGGGTTTAGCACAATCTACATAACTCATACACAAAGTGGCTTTAATAGGGCAAGTTGTCCTTAGCACATGCATTGGTACACATCATTTGCAGTGGTGTTTTATTTTGGGGAGTAGTTAAAGGTTAGAGGATAACACCAAACCTTCCTCTCTACACTACTTTTGTCATGGCGTCGAATCACCAAAAAAACTAGATAGTACAGAGATCTCTATAGTTTCGGGAAGCGGTTAAAGGTTGGAGGATAAATCAAACTTCCCCCCTATATTTCTTTGGCCAATGGCGTGGGATTGACCAAAAATATCGCACTTCATCAACATTTACAGGATCCTTTCTACACTCTTTCCTCATTGCGGATCAGGTGCACATGTTCCTTTTTCACATTTTCAACATTTTATTTTGCATACTTACATGATTTTTACACACATACATGCGTCTTTACACACACTTTTATCATATACATGCATATTTGAATACTTGATCGTCTTCTCTTTTACATGTTTGGCTATATGAGAAGCAAGTAGTCAACATCAAAATCAACAAACAAAATTAACAAAAACATCATACACATGATACTAACAATAGGTACATCACACACATTGGAATTTACACATGCGTTTCTACCCTAGGTTCATTTTCATCACCTTTTTACATTTTGACATCTTTAGTCTCTAGGCTCTATCTTCTTTTTTATCACTCCAAGCTTTTTCTAGTCCCTCAGCACGCTTTCTACACCAATCTACATAGATATTAGGTACACATCTCTATCTACTTTATGTTCCGAGCATTCTACTCACTAACATAAATTAGGAAAATATAGACAAAAATCATGCACTTTGAGTCATTATTTAGTCTCGATCACATACTACTATTTACATGATTCGTAAGTAAGAAAAGTATTAATTAACCCATGTCTTTGGCCACCTTTCTTTGTTTTACGCTTTTTCTTCCAGTCTTGAACTTATACTTTCTCATCTGTATTTGCACTTTTTGGAATTTTTCATTCGGACACTAGCACCACCAAGATGTTAAGACCAAGCACCCACATCCCCTTTGGATTCCCTTGTCCTCTTTGTACTTTTGTCACACTTTTTGGGACCTTTCTATCCATTTGAGCATTTTATCTTTATGGTAGTTGGCATTTTTAGGGTTAATTACGAAATTCAAGTGAAAAAATCATATAAATATAAAATTATGTGATCATAATAAGGGACCAAGCACTAAACACTAGCTATCACCACCTAAGGTTGTATCCATTAAAGCACTATAGCTACATTTGCATCCATCTAGCTCCATCACAAGGCACCAAGGTTGGTTCATTTGCATCGACTTCATAAGAGGGGAGTTTATTTGTTTCCATGCACACATTATTTACATTTTACATCTATTTACTTACTCCCTACTCACAAAGTGCGACTGACACAAGAGCAGCCTAGGGAAAAATTCCACACACACACACACACCTAGAACTACAATGAGTTTGAGATGTAGTGTAGCGCTCAGTGATAATTCCATCAATTTGGTAACTAAGGACGATCTGAACCCTTCATATGCATATTTATTTTTTTAGGATTTTCATGCTTTGTTTGGGGTTTTTCCGGTGATTCCTTTATTACATGTTCACAACGTCATCAAAGAGCTAAGTGTGACATACATGTGATAAGCATCAAAGGTTTCACATCGGCGACTCTGTTAAATTAGCTTATGAACTTCCCATACAGACCCACGATGCCCAAATTGCATACCAAGGTGCCCCAGCCTGCCCCAATCCCTTTTCTAGGTTCCCCATTCCAGCCAAATCACTCGGATATGTATTTTCTTAGGATCTTGTGTGATGATCTGCCATTCCTATTCAACTAGTCATCACTACAACACACTCCGCAACATCTTTGAATCAACTAAGGCTCTTCTAACCCTCTTTGCACATTAGGGTTTATACATTTTATTGTTTAGTTTTTTTGGGTGTATTTCAATTATTTATTACTTATTTATTTATTGTAAACTTGTATTAGATTAGGCTAGGATATTACATTTTAGCATAACCATTTTAGATATGGCACTATCACCAACTTAAGTAACCTTATTTAAAAATTAGTTCAACACCTCCTCCGTCAAGTCATACACAACATTACCAAGTCAAATTACGTAGCCACATCTCAAAATCATTCAACCTTCTTCTCCTATCAAGCCTTTCGTAGTGTCACCAATCCCACATAAGCTCCAACTAATCAATTTTGTCAAAGCAACTACTACGATGGCCAAGACACATTTCAAATTCCACCACCATCGCATAGTCCTACTGTTTTTGGCCTACCATTGTGTTTTCCCTCACTCTTATCACGACACGATAATGCTCTCCCATAATGGAATGGTACCTCTTGTATCACTCCATAAATCTCCATCATTAGCACAACTTTGAGGCATCATAATTATTTCTCCCCTAGCATCAACACGTGTCATATACTCACATCATTACACACCGAAATTGTATCATATACATCTTCACACACGCTCATATTTTCATTACCCAATGATGAAATATTTTTCTTTGGTTTAAAATTGACTATTAAGGGAATCTTATACACATGAACCTCACACACTACACAATAGAAACTACACATCATGCATCTTCACACATCTTACATACTTACATCCTACATCCTACATCTTACATCTTACGTCTTACATTTACTATGCATCTTACACACTACACATCATACATTACACACTACACATCACATGGTGATTTCTCATCCCACATCTATTACACATATTATGCATTTTTACACATCTACTTTTACGTGTTGCACTCACTACCCGATGATGCACTCTAGTCTCATGGTCCATACTAGACTGTTGAGGGTATACATCACAAATGGACCTCATCACACTCACACATTCAACCATTCAATCTTTCTATCATGTGAAATTCCTACATTAGTGATATACGCTATAGGATACATCATCACTTCTTCTTACATCCATTAGTGATATATGCTATAGGATACATCATCACTTCTTCTAACATCCTTTAGTGATATACGGTTTAGGTTAAATTGTCACACGTCTCACACCTCATCCCTAAATTGCATATCATCATATCACGTTATGCACAACACATAATTCGACCATTTACCGATGACACATTCTCATTTACGGTTCATTCCTTACTTGTTGAGGGGGAATAAAAAAATGAACCTCACTACATACAATTCCATTCACTCAGGGGGCATGTGGATCCTATCGGTCACATTGCATTTCATTCCACCTCATCCACAACATACTACATATCTTTGTTGCATTTACTCTTACTTACTTTTACTTGTATATGTTCACTTTATTACACATGCTAGATAGATATATTGTTTGTCATTATCTTTATCATACACACATGCATGTTTAATTTCTTTTTATTTGTGATCACATATTATATAGGTCCTTTACACACAACATGGATGCTTCACACAATACCTAATATGAGTCCCACAATGGATCCTGGGGGCATCCACATTTGTACATTACATGTGTTATTGTTTTATTTTTTTCATAGCACATTACTATATCAGTTTATATAGATTTGACATACATTTTATCTTTCTAACATGCTAAATGGTGCTTCATGTGCATAATTTGTTTTGTAGGACTATTTGCCATTGTGGTTATCTGTTATATTGCTTATACTTTCTTGTCATTGTATGCCATTGTTTGCAGGATTTTCCATTTGTCTTGTGTGCACACTTGTATTCTTTTGGCTTCGTCATCCTTAATTGTCTTGTGACACCGTGAGTGGTGTCCCATGTTTGTAACCAGCTTTTTGCGGTCTACATTGTTTTCTTGGGTGTTTACATTATTTGCTTACACATCATGTATGCTTAGCTTACATTTCATCTTATACATGCATTTTTGGCTTTACTTTTACCGAATATTTTTTCCTAGCCACTTTCTTGCATGTGCCTTGGTTTCTACTAAGCACATAACCTTCCCCGTAGGGAACAATTTCAGCAGATTGGTCCTATTTTAGGATGCATACTCTTACGTGATGTCGCATGTGCACCCAAAGAGGGGGAATCATTTGGTCGAGTCACTACCCCACACAACAGTTTAAACCCAAGTATAAAATAGAACATAGTATCGATACAATATAGTTTATGGCTAAGAATCAGACTTGGGTCCTTAGTATAGTGATGCCTTTGCTGGAGCACCTATAACTATTGGACAGGTTACTGCACAATAATTGGGTTTAGAACAATCTACATAACTCATACACATTGGATTTTATAGGGAAGGTTGTCATTAACATGTGCATTGGTACACATCATCTGTAGTGGTGTTTTATTCTAGGGAGAAGTTAAAGGATTAAAGGATAACACCAAACCTTCATCTCTACATTACTTCTGTCATGATGTCGATCACCCAAAAACTAGATAGTATAGAGATATCCATAGTTTTGGGAAGCGATTAAAGGTTAGAGATTAAATCAGAATTTCCTCCTTATACTTATCCGGTCGGTGGTGTGAGATCGCCCAAAAAATTGCACTTCATCAACATTTACAAGATCCTTTCTACACTTTTTCCTCATCATGGATTAGGTGCACATGTTCCTTTTTCACATTTTTAGCATTTTATTTTACATACTTGAATGATTTTTAGACACATACATGCGTCTTTACACATATTTTTATCATATACATGCGTATTTGACTACTTGATCGTCTTCTCTTTTGTAGGTCCATCCGTATAGGAAGCAAGTAGTCAACATCAACAACAACATCAACATGATACTAACAACAGGTACATCACACACATCAGCATTTACACACATGTTTCCACCCTAGGTTCATTTTCATCACCTTTTTACATTTTGGCATCTTTAGTCTCCACACCCCATCTTCTTTTTTATCACTCGCACTTTTACTAGCCCTCAAAGATGCTTTCTACACCAATTTCTACATGGATATCAAGTATGCATCTCTATCTACTTTATGTAACTGAGCATTCTTATCACCAACATAAAGTGGGGAAAATATAGAGACAAAATCACACACTTGAGTCATTATTTAGTCTCGATCACATACTAATGTTTGCATGATTTCTAAGTAATAAAAGTACTAATTAACCCATGTCTTTGTCCACATTTATTTTCTTTATGCTTATTCTTTCAAAGATTGTACTTGTACTTTCTCAATTTATATTTGCACCTTTCAACATTTTTCATTCTAGACATTAGTTCCCAGCCAGGGATGCCGGTGTCGAGCACCCCCATCCCCTCTAGTCACCCTTGTCGTCTTTGTACTTTGGTCACACTTTTTTGGATATTTCTAGTCGTTTGAGCATCTTATATTTTGGGTAGTCAGCCTTTTTGGGGTTAACTACAAAATTCAAGAAAAGGAATCATATAAATATAAAATTATGTGATCATAATAAGAGACCAAGCACTAAGCACTAGCTATCACCACCTAAAGTTGCATCCATCAAGGAATATATAACTACATTTTCATTCATCTAACTCCATCACAAGGCACCAAGGTTGATTCATCTGCATCACACTTCAAAGGAGGGGAGTCTATTTGTTCCCATGTACACATTATTTACATTCTACATCTTGTTACTTGCTCACTACACGCAAAGTGCAACTAGCACAAGATAAACCTAGGGCACAATTCCACACACACACCTAGAACTACATTGGGTCTAAGATGTATTGCAGCGCTCAATGATAAGTACGTAAATTTGGAAGTTGAGCACGGTCGACCCCTTCATATGCATATATATTTTTAAGGGTTTTGATGTTTTTTTGGGGTTTTGTAGGTGATTCCTTTATTGCAGGTTTACAATGACATCAACGACCTAAGTGTGACATACATGTGACAATCAGCGAAGGCTTCGCATCATTTGACAACTCAAAGTGTAATTGACTTCTATAATTCTAGCATAGATCGGGCATAAGATTTAAGACCGAGCACCCTGTGTACCCCAATCCCTTTTCTAGATGCCTAAGTCTAGCCAAATCACTCATATCTACATTTTCTAAGGCTCCTACATGATGGTCTCCCATTCTTGTTCATTCAACCATCACTGCAAGACACTCTCACGACATCGTCAAATCGCTTAAGGATCTTCTAACCCTCTTTGCACATTAGGGTTTATACATTTTATTGCTTAGTTTGCTCAAGTGTATTTAAGTTATTTCATTGTTTATTTATTTATTACAAACTTACATTATATTAGGATAGGATATTACATTTTAGCATAATCGGTTTGGGGAAGAGAGAAGGATAGTTGATTGATGATGCTACATCACCTAGCTACGAAATATGTGATTTATTAATAATCAAATTTTTTGATGGCATAGAGGTCGATGATGGTGCTCTTGCAAGCGATATTGATGGAGATGTGCTTTAAGAAAAGTTGTGCAAGTTGGGTGAAAGAGAAGAGGGAATGTATAGGGATGACATTATACTATTCTAATGTGGTTTTGGCCAATGACATGGGGAAGGTACGGAGCATGTAGTCTTGATCGTGGGAAATAAGATAACATGAGTGTTGGAAAGCACAAAGATTTTTTGGGGATCCTCCTTATTGTTGAACTTAGAGAATTTGGGAAGCTTTCAATGTGGAGGATACGACTTAACAGTATGGATGGGTTGATAGGCTTGTTACAGATTTTCTCATAGGTGAATGTGCTCTTAGGACCTAAAGTAGTGGCTTCTAGGTTGGTCATTCTACTTAGTAAGGATTGCATGGGATCATTGGATGTATGAGGGTGAGGATTTCATTGATTGGGTTATGGATTGTAAGAGGTATATTGGTTGGATTGTGGGTTAGATTGATATTATGGAGGATAAGTGAGAGTTTTGGGGGTGGTTAGTAGGGAGGAACTTGATATGTGAAGAGAGGCACCGAGATTTGAATATGATGCTTGGGTGGTGGAGGAAGTGGATGGGATTCTTGAAGAGTTTGGGTGGTGTACACTTTTAAAATGTTAACGTGATTAATTACGATTAATTTGTCCCACAACATCATTTAAATCCATATAATAATTAATCACAAGATTAATTATTATTAATTTAATCATTTATTCTAATTTATTTCATTATTTAATGTCCCATTTCACAATTTATCCCTTTACACCTTTATTTTATCCATTTTCAACTATATAATATTATCACAAGATTAATTATTATTATCCTATTATAATCCCTATTAACATTTTCTAGGAATTTAATATTCCTACATCTCACCTACCACCTACTCTACACATCCCTACACCTAGCCTTTCCATGTAACCTCACCCCTAATCATCATTAATTAACCTAATATAATCATAATCTAATCACATCCTCACACCTCTAAATCTAGAGGCTTATAAATCTAGAAGCCTCTCTAACCTTCTCCTTCCATTGAATTTTAAATTCAATGGAAGATTCTTCCCTCCATGAAATTTGAATTCAAATTCTAGAATTCTCCATTCTAGAATCCTCCAATCCTCTCATCAATTTCCAACCATTGATCCTCATCCTACTTAGATCAATCTCTACCCTCCATTCTCCCATCCACAAGCTATAAATTGAGCTCTCCTCCTCCATGAGAGCTAGTTGGAAGGTGTCTCATAATCCATCAAAATATATTTATTCATCCATTTTCATCTTCAGTCACTCAATCAATCCATTCATCTATAATTAATCCTTCATCCTACACAAATAAATCAAAGGCAATTAAGGGGAGGTTCTGCCCAAGTGATTCCATCAAAATTTGAACCATCTATTTCACCAATAAGTTTTGCACTTTCTAAGATGAAATAGATAGAAGATAAAATGATTAAGGAAGAATACCTCGTGAGGTGAAGGTGGAAGGTAGAATGTGCTCATTTTATACTTTTGATCCAAGTTGATTGTGTGAGCATCCCTTTAGCTAGGAGGAACGACCTGTGTAAGAAACACAACAAGACCACTAAATAGTATTAAATGGTAAGAGACAGAGGACTGCCTAACAAGGCTAGATCTGAGAAGCATGATGGTTCCTCGAATGGATGTCAATCCTTTGTTTAATATAATTTAATGTAAGAAGTAATTGTTCCTATTGTAGTTAATAAGATTTAGGTTTCTCCTATTAACATATAACAAATTAATTTAACTCAACATGCAATGGTTAGAATTAAATCCGGATGATTAATGGGTTGGTTTGGGTCTGTAGGTGTCGCAGAGGATGTAGGTGAGGTATGGGTAACATTAGGTAATGTTTTTATTTGTTTTGGAGTATTTGTTAACTTGTTGTTATAGGCAAAATTTCTAGTCTCAGAGACCGGTATCAGTTGGTTGACTGATGCCGGATAGAGATAGATCGATGCCAATTGGATAATCGTTGTCACAAGAGGTGTAATTTGGTTCAAATTTTAAAATGGGAGTTTGACCTCTTTATGATTGCATAGAGAGTGAAGGGGGTGTTGATAAGGTTGTAATATTGTTAAGAAGACTTAGGTATGCTGAAAAGGAGGTTGGAAAGGGTGTAAAGGCTTGGGATGGTTGAATAGTGGGTTGGTGGGAAGAAGGTGATATACGGGTAATGGAAAGAATGAAATACAGAAAGAAACGAAAGATCTATACTTGAATAAGAAAAAATGATAAAATCACAATACTTACTAGGTATGTTGCAGATCATGTGAGTGGAGGTGGTTGGTGGTTGATCGAAGAAGAGATGCCTAGGTCCAAAGTCGTGACAATTGAAATTGTGTTCTCCGTGAGTATTCCAATGCTCTAGAAGGAGAACCACTGCATGTCTTGCACTATGGTTGTGTGTGTTCTTCATCTGGATGTAGGAGGGCTTGAAGATTTGTGCTTGAATGTAATAAGGCTCCAATAACTAAATGACCAACCTGGGTAAAGGGTCAGAAATACTATATAAAGGAATCAATGGCGAGTTTAGGTGATTGATGTCATCCGAGGATAAACCGTGTCGTTTAGGGTGAAATAGTCCTATTTACCAAAAATAGGAAGATCAAACAAATAATCCAACTAAAAATTAAAGAAAAGCTTTGCAATTAATGAACCATATAAATTTTTTGATAAATGTTCATTCCCTTAAACCAAAAATGAAAGATGAAGTTTCCAATTTACCAAATGTTATAAAATGAAGACTAAATTTACTTTTTTTGAAATCACCCTAAGGTGCAAAAAAATAGCATACATAAACTTTATCCCAACTATATAGAAATGGAAAATTTCAAATCAAATGACCATAGAAAAATGCCTTGTAAAAGGTTCATTCCCTTAAGAAAAATGAATAATCAAATTTCCAAGTTAATCCAAATGTTAAAAAGATATAGATCAATTTTTTTTTTTATTCTCAAGATCACCAAAAGGTGCAAGAGAAGATCATACACAATATTTGGTCTAAATCAAGTAAAACATGAAAATACAACATTCATCAAAACATTAGACATGTTAGAAAATGACCAGTTTTAAAATAAAAGGAAAACCTACAATTTTTATAAGTAAAAATCCCAAATTTATGTTTTCATTGCATAGTAACTTTAATATATTTCCAATGCAAAAAAATGGAGTCATTTTGAGTTCGGGATCAAAAGTTATGGCCTCCGGAAGATGGGTTACACATATGCTCTTATGCTCACGGGTATGCACTTAACATGTACCCAAAAATGTCAAAAACATCCCTTAATCTGTAAAATGGTCACATTTTTCCAACCAAGATTCAATTTTGACAATAACCCATCACATTAATATATGAATAGAAGACTCAACACTATCAAACATTAACATTCATGATCAAAAACTTAACATTTTCAAGAAATTGACAAAACTAACATGTAGAATGTTGAAAAAGTAAGCTCTAAAAATGAAAACATGATGAAATCTTGAAATTTTCTCACCAAGATTCAATTTTGACAGAAACCCACCACATTAATATGTAAATATAAGACTCAGCACTATCAAACACTAACCTACATGCTCAAGAATTTAAGATTTTCAAGAAATTGACAAAACTAGCATGTAGAATGTTGAAAAAGTAAGCTCTAAAAATGAAAACATGGAGAAATATTGAAATTTTCCCATCAATTCCAATTTTAACAGCACTTCACCTCCTTTATACCTAAAAGGAAGACTCAACACATGCAAACTCAACAAAAAAGTTAAGAAAAACAAGTTATGTCAATATATGCAAAAAGAGGGTTAGTAACCAAAATTGAAATTTAACTACAAAAACTTGAAATTAAGTGTAAAGGATAATGGAGTAACTCCCACCTAGCGTGCCAAATTGTATGCAAGAATTGATTAGCTATACAAAGGGAGTCAAAACTAACACCTTAATAGTTTCAAAACATGAACTAACTACACAAAGATCATCATGTTAAGAGCTAAACAAGACTAAATACCAACATTATGCATTAGAACTTGAAATAGAAATCAAACTAATATGCTAAGCATTTGAATCTCTACTCTTTAGATCACCAAAAATACTAAATGAACCTAGATAGATCCATGGCAATCAAAGTTGATTTTTTGATCTTCAAGGGTTTGGGAATGGAAGCTCATAAAATTATGGCTATAAGACCATTTTGTTTCTCTCTATATGACCCAAAAGCTTGGATGAATGAAATGCAAGAATGAGGCTATTAGCTCAAATGAAATATGCTCTAAGATAAAATTCCTATAGATTAGCTATAATCATTCAAGGTGTAAGTAGAAAGGTAGGAGGAGGGATCCTTATATAGCCTAATGGATAAAATAATCTCTACATCCCTTTACATGTGGGATAATAGAGAGGTTGAGTTAGTTATGGATAAGGATGGTTGAAAGGGGTTGAGTCAACCTTAGGAGAGTTTATTTTGTCCTTTAGTGACTCATGGGGTTTGAGGGGATTTATTAATTAACCCAAGTGATTAATTAATAGGTGAGAAAGCTTATAGAAGATTTTTAGAGGAATAATTAGCATGATTTAGACTATGAGAGGAATTTAATCAAATAAATGATGATTTATTGATTTAATGGAAGAGGAAGCTAATTAATTAATAATAATTAATTAGTCTAGATAGAAAGGGGGATTAATTAATGGAAGGTTGTTAATTGATGTATTTGTTGGATAGAAGAGTTAATTAATTAATAGGGATATAAGAGAAAATGAGCATTATTGATGATATGTCATCAATGTGTGGGAAAGGGGATAATTAGCGCAATTTAAGTATTTAAATTGTTGGAGCTAAATTATAGGTGTCTACACATAGCAATCTCTTTGTTCATCCATTTTCATCTTCAATCATTCAATCAATCCATTCATCTACAATCAATCCTTCATCCTTCATCAAGAAATCAAAGGCAATCAAGGGAGGTGTTTCCCAAGTGACTCCATCAAAATCAAAGCATCCAACAAGCAATCCAAGAGAAAATCCACCACATCAAAGGAGGAGTTGTGCAATCTTGTAGGTAAGTGCAGGTATTATATTCTCCTTCCTTTCCATCTTTCTCTATCTGAGGTAGCAATTAGAAGTGTTAGTTTAGGAATTAGTTTGGTTAATTTCTTAGTTTGCATTTACATACTAACACCTCTTTTTTCTTAATGGTACGAGAATTAATGATAGCACTATATGAATAAGAAATAGGGATAGAAGATGTAGAGATTGTATTGATGCGAGGTAGATTAGGTGGAATTGGGACTGCCAATTTCATAGATTGATGGGTTTAGGAAACCATGATAGAAGACTCATAAGGGCCATGTTCATTTTGGTCTAACGCCAACTCATTCATGGCCCTTGGAAAGAAGACAACAAGTTGGGAAGTAAGAAATTCAGTGGATTTAGAATGTGAGGGATAAACATAGATTTATTAAAGGGAGGTCTATCAATGGGGATATTGGTGGATTTATGAGAAAGGTAATCATGAAGGGCAACCAAATTAGCATCAAAGAGTTCCTGGAACTCCAATCATCCATGAGGGATAGTGGGAGGTCCAAATGCTCCTAAGGAAGTAATGATGGAGGTGTGACTATTCTATAGGGGATGGATTGATGATAGAAAAAGGTTGGTTTTGATGTGGGGATTGGTTTGGATCGTATGAGGCTCATGAAGAGGAACCATAAAAAAACAAGGTGATCAAAGTCTGTGGAAGATGCAATGGAAAGTGTGGATATTTGTTGTGAAAGATTGTTTGAGGTGGGGATGTTATTGGAAGAGGTTGATTGTTCCATTTTTGGCTTGAGAACGAGTAAGAACGGGCATGAAATAAACAAGCACTTATGAAAATTATTAATATGAAAATAAAATCAGGCAACAAAGTGTTGATTATCATGTTTATTTCAAGAAATGTGAAAAAGGGAAAGAGGCTAAAAGGGAACCTAAGAAGTGGCCGATCTAAGGATGGTTTTGGGTTTGTTTAAGGCTAGAGTCCTTGATATATCCAAAGGTACATGAGGCAAAAATATGTGATGAATATTGGTACATGGCTTGGTATTGAGGCCTACCCCTCACTTCACACTCCAACAATAATAAGGGTGACAAGTGGTTAGCCTTTATACCGATATTAAAAAAATGTTACATGGCTAGAACACCATGGTGACTTCCTTATTGGGTGATGAAATCCCAATAGATCCACATGGTAGGAGATGTTTAGATGTGTTGATTTGTTTGTGTGGTTTGGTTGTGTGTGAAAGAAGTGTGAATGTAAAATATTACCACCTACTTAAACTATGTGATCAAGAAAACATGAAAGATGTTATTTTTAGATCCAAAGCCAAATGTGATATTCAATGAGAACAAACAAACAAATGAGGGAGAAATGATGCAAAAAGGAGAAAATAAGGATAAAAATGAGAATACCTAGATAAATTTGTTTTTATCTTTCCAAATTAAATGCATGCATTGTTGAGCAAAGAAGGAAAACCCCAAGCACAAAAAAATAAATAAGCTTTACCTATAAAGTTGGTAGAAAGAGAGAAAATAGAATATATAATAGAAAATGGAAATAAACAAAGAACTTACCGAAGGAGGTAGGTAGGTATCACTGGGTATACCATAATGTTTTACAAGTTTTCCTCTCCTATTTCAAGTTAATGAAATGGTATGCAAGAAAAAAAGAAACTCCAAAATATGGGAGGGTTTAAGGCTACCTTTGATGTGTGATGATGATGAAGATGAGATACGGGCACAAATATCCTCTCTCGCAGTGAGATCAATAACCTGCACAACAAAGGGACAACTAGACAAAAAAATATTAGTAGATTAAATGGTGGGTTTCCTAACAAATTCAGTCCCGAGAAGTGATAAACTTCCTAGGGAGGATGTCAACCCATGTGATTAAAAGATTGATTGAAAATAATGGATAAATGACATGAAGAAGATAATCGAATGGAACAGAGATCATAGATATACTAGATATGCTAAGATAAAGATATGATAACGATAAATTGAAATAAAAGGATGCAAACCTAATAAGGTCGATGGAAACCCGAGATAGTCATGGGAAGTCGGTGGTGATCAGTAGTAGAACAGATCAACATATGTGAAAATAGTGGATCTAGGACTGATTCGAAATGCTAAAGATTTCATGTATCGATGCAAAAGCACATGAAACAGTAAAGGATGCAAATTACAGGGAATATGTAAAGGATGCATATTGGGTTGACAAAACCCGAGATAGATCTCGGGATATTAGATGATGACTGCGAAAGGGGAGATCAAAATATGTGGAAGCAAAAGGTTTGGAACTGATGGTGAGATGTTGAGGATGTCATAGATATGATGTAGAGACACATGAAATATAATTGATATATGTTGGAGGTAGATAGGCACGAATGTAATCGATGTAGATCGGGTCGACGTTGACCAATGGAAGATCTAGGATGATCGAAGGTGACTAGGGGTAGGAAAGTGAGACCTAGAATGTCATATGGGTGGACCATAGAGATAGAGAAGTCCTGGATGTCAGCAGGCGAGAGATAGCTAGTAGAGAGAGCAAGAATTCATAAAAGGGACTAATATATATCGATGGTGACTAGGGAAGAATTTCCGAGACCAGGTAGTATTAGGGTTTGATGAAGGTGAAGGATGGAAAAGGAACTATGGGAAAGAGATAAGAGGGGCTAAGGTGATGGTAGATCTCCAAGATGATGAACACGCTTGTAAAGCTAATGAAAAGATTATGAAAGAAGATAGGGATCCAAGTCAACTCCCAAACTTCATATCTCCAAAAATGGTTGATGAGGGCTCCAAGATAACTCCAAGTTGTTGATAACATCTCACAAGAAGAGAAGAAAATAAGAAAATCTTGCAAGAAGTCGAATACCCAAAATTTCATCCTCTTGAGGAGGGGGCAGTGATATATTTATAGGGTTGGCGTCATATTTTATACCCTTAGACCAATAGTGAATGCATCATCTTATAATAGATATTCAAATGGAAATGAGAAAAAGAACCATGCCACATTCTAAGAACTTAATGAGTTATCTTATTGCATCCAGAAAAGAGAAATAACAAACAACATAAGGAATTGGTTCATACAAAAGGAAATACATAAGTATTATACTTAAACACAGATGATTTATAATAGAGCATTTTATTCATATTAACAGATTCAATAACCCACATTACATCCCTTGAGGTCATAACAGATCCTCATATAACTATGCAGAGCCAAGTCATGCATCAAAGCTATATTATGCTCATCATATTACAAAGAAGAATGAAAACCCATCCCCCTAAATGTACCATGTCTCACTAGAGCTCTCCTAATCCCTAACCCATAACATCCCCATTCATTTTTTTTGTAGGTTTTCTCTTTTTTTCTCTCCTTCACTCTTCATACACTTTCTATCTCTCTCTTTCTTCTCTCTCTCTTCTTTTCCAATGGGTGCTTGTATTTATAACCTTAGCACCCACCACCATGCCTTTCAAAAGTTACAAATCGGTTGCCAAGTGTCGAGGTGGTCCTCCATGGAGCATGCCTTCTCACATATCCGAGCTCTCCACTCCTTGCAATGATGTCTTCTAGAACCTTCCATCGCATGCCTAGAATATTCCCTTTTGATCCCCACAACACAAGTTGGCACCTTATCCACAAGGGTCATGATTTTCTCATGTGTGCTTCCTGGGATGCCGAATGTGGCTAAGTACAAAACCTTTTTTTCCTTTCATGCGTGTGTGTGTGTGTTCTACAAAACCCTTCCAAAACCCTTCCCATGCACCTTCAACCCGTGCCCTTCTTCAACTAGGTCCCACACGTGCCCCACATGCCTTCTTGTACTTAGCTGATATTTTGGGGCCCAACATCACCCCACACTACGCCTATTCTCCATCCTGGAAACACTCTTCAATAAAGAAATAAAGAATGGTGGATCCTTACAAATGGTTGGAATGGAAGAATAAAGGAATGAAGAAATGGGGAAAAGAATGAAAGAATGGGGAACTTTTTTTCTAGGAGGAGGAGAGGGAAATCCTTCCCTAATTCTGCTTCTAACTTTCCCCAAGTGTCGACCTCATTCTGAGCTTATTGACAGAGGTCACCCACCAGGTGCTCACTTCTTCAAAACTCAGCAGTTCCTCCCCTTAGCACTCATTATCTCCACAATCTCCTCTAGTTTTTTCCCAAATCCTCGAGCGCGTCCATCCTCCGAGTGATTTGGGGGTACAATTCCTTTATCCAGTTCTTGATTGAGCCCCACAAGGTCTCAATGGCCTCTAGATTTTTTTCTACTTTGGCTAGGATTTTTCTCACTCAGCCCACCTTTCCCCTTGTTTTTTTGGAACTCCTTGAGTTCACTTCATGGGTGGAAACTAAGATACTTTCCACTCTATCCCTATCCATGTAATTATCATAGGTGGCCTCAACAACTTGTGCATGGTGGCTTTTACATCGGCGAGGATCTTGTTGTACTGAGAAACAATTTCCACAACCTTCATCTTATTTTATTTTTCTTGGCATGCCAATGCCTCTTCTATGGATTCTAAGGCAAGTGGCCACCTCTCCATAGTGAGTATGTGGGTCAAGTCCTCTAGGAATTGCAAGGATGATCCATATTTTTACGCGGGTGGTGTTAAGTCTGGATGCTTTAAGACAATGGCATCCGTGATCATCTCTATCTTCTTATATGCCTCATGCACACTCTTTCCTTCTCATCTTTAACTCATGCCTTAACTGAGCATTGATTAGTTCCTCCTGCTTTAGGTCCTTTCTTTTCTCAAGGATCTCTTCCTCCTTTTTCTCCTAGCTCTACCTCTAGGAACTTCACCCTATCATTTCTTCCCGAAGATCCGGCTTCAACCTCAACTAAAACTTTGTTGAGCGCGTTGCAGATTTTCTCATCCGATAATCATTGAGCATTCACCAAGGGGTTTATCCTTTTTTTTTGGCACTTTCATCAATGCTCCTTGGCTTACCTCAAATTCAAGCTCATCAATGTGGGACTCAAATGCCCATGATAGCATTTTCCTTGTCCGAGGGTATGCACCTTCCTCATCAAATGAAGCCATGGCTAAAAGTTTGTTCCATTGGCATGGTGCTCTAGAAAGTGCATGCAACACCTTGTTTGGATCATCGATGTAGCCCATTCCTTGAACTTGTGCTTGCTTTTTGCTCTTCCTCCTGTGTGTGTGATTTTGGAAAGCTTACAACCAAACTGGGATCTCCTCCCATGCTGCCATATTCTTTTCCTATGCTTTCCTCCTCAACTTCCTTCATCACCACATCCATGTTTACATTCAACCTCTTGTTCCACCAGTCCTTGATGATTTTTTCCACTTATTTTTCTATGGCCTCATCTATCTATTCCTTTGTGAGGCTTGGGGTCCTTTGATCTTTTGTATTTTCTTCCCCACCTACCCCCTTGCCTTGGGTCTCAGCTTCTTCTTCTTCTCCTCATCTCCTCTCTCTCCTCATCTCCTTCGTTATACTCATCTCTCTCTTCTTCTTAGAATCATGTATCTCATAGACAAGATGGTCTTCACCTCCTTCTGGCTCATCATCATCATCCCTATCACCGATGTAGGCATCTAGATTCTTCTGTCTCTTCTGAATCGGCCTCATCATCACCTTTTGCTTCTTCCTTACTGGGGATTCAAGACAGAGAGATTCTTCTTTTCTTTTTTTGATAGTGTGATGTCTTCCTTGGTGATTCCTCTAGGTGAGGGGATCTTCATGCTTCGGTGCCTCTTCTTCTGGGGTCTTTTTCACCTTGATAGGAGATTTCTTTCTCCACACGTAAGTACTAGGCTTAGCGCTTGCTTCCACGGTGCGCTCACCGCTTGTGTGGTTTGAACACTTGGTGCCTTTTGCACCTCTTCTCTTTCTCTCTTTCTAGGCATGACCTTCTTCCTTCCTAGTAGGTCTTCAAGGATGGAGACATCATTCTCCAAGTAAGTGCACCTTTTTCAAATTTTGGCCTTATGCGCAGATACACCCTTGTTATGGTCCTTCCTGCAATCAATCAAAATGTTAAAGGCTTCATCATCTGTATCTCATGGGAGACATATCTCTCCATGTACATGTGCTTCTTTGGGTAGGTGAGCTTTCAGGCGTAGCTCATGGTGGTCTATATCTACCTCACTAAGGTCAAACCTTAGTCTCTTGGCCTCCTTGAACCGATTAACTCTAGCTTGGAAGTATTGTGTGGTGAAGGAGAAGGGTAGCTTGCACCATGGACTCATATTCCCATCTGTCAATATAAATCTGCCAATGCAGAAGTGTTGGTACACTACAAATTCTTCCTCTCCATTCATGAGCATGGGAAACTACTTCTGGGATCCTCCACTCAGCCCCGAATGCATCACACATTCACTTATACCACTTCTCCAAGTGCACGCCTTGTGAGTGGCCATCATGGTTTCACAAGTATATTTCACAAACCTTTTTTGGGTGAGGGATCCTCTTCTGGATACTCCCAAACAAATTTTTCTGGCCCATCGGGCACTCCAATCTCTGAAAATACAATGGTGAGGAGGACATTACCAAAGAGTATCTTCTCTCCTCCCGTGCGTGCTACTTATAATTTCATCTCATGATGAAAGCAAACAAGTTGTAGATGGTTCCTTTTGATATCTTCCAAAGCATACATTTAGCCATGCCTTGTTCACTTGTGTCCATCATTCCTGATCATTGAGCTTGGTGACCAAGCATGCATGGCCATCCTCATCACTGGGTCTGGAATCTCGATGATGTCAAAGTATCACGACCCCTTTTTGTAGTCATACGTGGCTATAGTCTCCTTGATAGCCTCCTTATCACTCAGATCATCATCAATGTTATCTCCTTCACAAATGAGGCCTGTGAACTTGGATATCAGTTGTGGTGTGATGTGCATCTTGTGCCCCATGAAATAAAAATGATCCTCATCATGCACATGACATCAACCACTGGTAAAGGTGCTCAGGCTTGCCAAAGTATGAAACTCATATAGTTGTAATAATCCATCCTTCTCTAATTTGACCTTCACCTCATCATTGTAAATGGGCATTCCATTCGTGCATCTATTGTTAGTTGGTCAGACCAACTCAGTGCCATTTCCTTCTCCGTTGTGCTCATGTGATGGTTATAATCACTTACATGGCCATCTTTCGTAAGTGTGACTCCCACTCTTTTCCTAGCAATACCCCATCTGGGTACTGCATTTCCACATACCATTCTTCATTGGTGCTGTGATGGAAACAATTTTCTTTCCCTTTCCCTTGCCCTTTGTTTTCTTTGGTGAAATGGTTGGTTTTCTGGGTGCCATATTTTCTAGTTGGATTGAACTTAAATAATCCTTCCTCTTGCTCTACTCTACTACTCTTTCAATCCCAAAGCTCACTCCAAAGCTTCAACTCCTGAAATGAATCCTTCTTTCTCTCGTGCCCTAGCTACCAAACCCTAACCAAGAAATCCTTCCACAAGATGATGCTCTTCACACAACCTTCCTCACCCATGTACTCCTTCCTTCGGTCATAGATCTACTCTAGATGCACACTCAAATTTTTGGATTCTCCTTTCTTCACACAAATTTCTCTCTAGATGCTCTAGTTCGCAAGAGCTTCTTTTCTTTGTAATCGCAAGGTAACAAATGACTTGCCCGACCTTGTATTTATAGTTTTTTTCTCTTTCCAACATTAAATGCTATATACCACCTACCAATGTACTTTTAACATTAAATGTGGATTTTTCCACTAAGCCAACTTTAAGCACCTTTACCCACGTGCCACATCCTGTGAAAAAAACCCTTTACAACCTTCTGGCGTGCAAAAATCCAACCCAACCAAAGACTCTTACGCATGTGTCCACAACAATGCCAAAGGCACTTCTTCTTTCCTTTACCTAATTTTTTCCCTCGCCTACCTCATGTTGTTGTTTCTCTTCATCCTTTTTGTATGTGGTTTTGCAAAGCCTTTTTGACACCATAATCCAATATCCACCATTTCCTCATGTGCTTTCTTAACCTTACGCATTTTTATCCTTCAACCGGGCCATTCACCACAACTTCTACTACTAGCTCAAACTTGTATTATAGGCCTATACTTCATATCACTCCACCCCACACTAAAAAAACAGATGTGTGGTCCTCTCATGCATACACAACCTTGGAAAAATAATGTGGTTACCAGTGCACAAGGTGTAAAAATGAAACAAAAAGAAAGGAACAAGCAAATGAGAAAGGGAAACACAAGAAAAGAAAAAGCATAAAGGGAAATTCTAAGCTAACTGGAAATACTACCTTATTACAAACACCAAGAAGACTTATTTATAGTAGGGCTTCAACCTACTCCCATTGAAGTGACCTGGTAACCTCATCCCATCCAAGTGCTTATAACTAGAAAGCCTGAATCAAGAATGTATGAGATGATGTAAGGTCCCAACCAATGGAATTTCAACTTCCCAGATGATGGCAGATACTTGGAATCATACAAAACACCATCTTCCCAACCTCAAACTTCTTGTTCTTGATATGATGATCATGCCATGCCTTTTGTCTTTCTTTTTCTATCTTCTGACTCCATCTAGCAAGTGATCACCTTTCATCTAACTGCATCAACTTATCAATTCTTTCTTCCAAGTGCTTTTCATCAACTAACCCTCCTACGCATGCTATACAAGTGATGGTAACATGAATTCCACTAGTAAAACAACCTCCGCATGCCAAACACCAATTAAAATGGTGTGGCCTTGTTCAACCTTTTGTAGGTTTTCCTGTATGCCCATAGAATGGATGATACTTTTTCATCCCAATCTTGTCTTCCAACGTCACAAATCTTAGTTAATGTGTGACTTAGTATCTTGTTAAATGCCTCAAGTAGTTCCATTTTCTTGAGGGTGATATGGGGTAGTCTTATGATGGGCCACCATAAATTCTACTAACATAATCCTGACTATTTCATTGAGAAAGTGTGTACCCCTATCACTTGTTAAACTTAAAGGGAAACCATACCTATTGATTATGTTCTCCCATAAAAATCTAGTAGTTGCATTTTTTGTGGTGCAATCCTTCGTAGGTGTTTCCTCTACCCACCATGTCAAGTAATCAATGCAAGTGATGATATACCATGAACCAGTCCTTCGCGTGGCTGGCGCAATTGGCCCTACAAAGTCAATTGCCCATTTTTCAAATGGTTCAGCATGGCTATTGGTCGTCAAAGGCATTTCATCTCTCTTTCTAGGTTTTCCAAGGCATGGAAATGGTCACAAGCCTTACAAAACTCAATACAATCCTTGTAGATGGTTTCCCACCAAATCCCTACTAATAAAATCTTCCACGCATGGTAGCATTTCCTGCATAGTGTCCTCCTGCAATCCCACCATGTGCTTCCTCCATAATTGCCATGCTCATGCTCCAATACGCATCGGCATAGAACCTCATCATGACCTAACTTATACAGGTCTCCACTAATCAACATGTAGGTGTGTGCATATTGCTAACTTGCTTTCTCTCTAGAGCCTTCATCCCTTTCGGTGCCACACCTATTTTTAAGAACACTGTGATATCTTCCAAGTCTGAGGGTGTGCACTGCAACCTAAATAGTTATGCATCTAGCATGGTATCCTCAATGCTTTTTGCATCCATCCTCCCGAATTAATCCTTGATAAGTGGTCAAGTCCTGAATTGCTTTTTCCTAGTTTTTTCATGACCACTGTGAACTCAAACTCTTGAAATAATAGGACCCAATGACATATGTGCCCTTGTAGAATGGGCTTGTTGACTAAGTATTTCAATGCCATGTGGTCTGTGTAGAATATAAATGGTGTTGCCAATAGATACTTACCTAAACTTGTGCAGCAGCATAGATCATAGACAATGCTTTCACGCTCAAGTAGTTGTGTAATTTTTTTCTATCTGGTGTCAATTTTCTACTTGCAAAGCACAAGGGATGATCAACAAAATTCCCTCACCAGGTTGTGCTAGCACTACTCCCATAGTTGTTCCTGAGGCATCAACATGCACATGGAAAGGCTTATCCCAAGAAGGAAAATGTAATATGGGTGTCATGACAAGCCTATCCTTCAAAGTGTCAAATGCCTTCTGTTGCGCCTCTCCCCAATGAAAGGCACTTTTGTGTTTTAACAATTCTTCCAAGGGCATGGATGATCTTGGCATATCCCTTGATGAATTTCCTGTAATACCCATATGCCCAAGGAATCCACACACTATGCTTTGATTAGTAGGCTCCCTAATCCTACAATAATTGCAACTTTAGTGGGATCCACTAATAAGCCTTCTTTTACATATAATGTGTCCTAACAGGGTTCCAAATGGAGTAGCAAAGACACATTTCTTAATGTTGAGGGATATCCTTAATTTCAACATCTCTCAAACATCAGCCTTAAATTGTCACAATGATCTTTCACCAATCCATACATAGTCCAGTCATCTAGGTAAACTTGGAGAAACTTATGGATGAAGTCCTGAAATGCTTGTACCACATGATGCGTGAGAACACAACAGGTGCATTCTTCAATCCAAAAGGCATAACCATGTAGGAAAAACTTCCCCATTCAAGTGGTGAAAGTTGTTTTCTCTCTGGTCTTCCTTTGCAATCCGACTTGGTGATACCCTGAGAACCCATCCGTGAAAGAGTAGACTTCGCACCCGGCTACTCCCTCCAAAATTTCTTCAAGTAAAGGGGTTGGGAAAGGATCGATGACACACACTACATTCAGATCCTGTAGTCAACACAGATTCTTATCCTACCATCCTTCTTGATATTGATAACCATTGGGCTTATCCATTCTGATTCTTCCACTACCTCAATGATACCAGATGCTATCATCTTGTCTATTTCTTCCTTGACCCATATGCACAAATTTGGATTCATCCGATAAGGCCTCTTCAAATCGCAGTGCACACCTTCCTTCAACTTGATCTTCATCTCTCCCAAGGAATGGTGAATGCCTTTGAGTTCATGGTACCCATGAGGAAAAAAATCCTGGAACTCGCGTAATAGATCAATGACCTTGAAACTTATTTTTCCAACCAATAGTCTCTCGATGATAGCTTCCTTAGGTTTTGTCTCCATTCCAATGTTAACCTTCTTTGTTTTCAAGGGCTCATGGTAGGTGCATGCTCACTCATCAAGCGTTATCTATGACTTCACGCATACCTTCTGAATGGTTAACATCCAAAGTCTCCATCTCTCTCATCTATTATATAGACCATCTTTCCTTTTTCTTTTTCCATGCACGTGCGCTCAAGTTGTATTTCCTCTTGATTCTTCTTCATTGAGGTGCATCTCAAATAAGGCTCACCTAGTAGCTCCAATAGCCTATCTTCTACCATAGCACTATCTCCCATCATAAGGCACTTGATTACTTGCAACGCCTTATCCACCGATGGCTTGGTACTCCTATACTCAAAGGCTTGAATGAGATCAGCCACCAACTCCTGCCAATTACCTATTTGATGACACATCTCTGAATGAATATACCATGCATGTGCACAACCTTGTAAGGTGGAATATAATTTATGCACCCATAATGAAGGTGGTAAATACTTTTGTGCTTCCCATCAGGCCTTCTCACATGCTTGGATATGAAATGAAGTGGTCTCTTTACCATGGTAGTCTTGTATGACCATGGGGTGCATGTTGCTCTAGAGAACCTTATAGAAAATGTGATCCTCACCTCGCGCCACTCTAGGAGGTTCTCCCGATGTGTATCCCACCAGTGTGCTATAGTTTCGAGTAGGTTATAAGTTGAGCATTCCTCTCTCTCATCCTCATTTTTCCACTGAGCTTCCATTTCTCACAAGAAAATTTCAGGATATGCTCCTCCAGAGTAACTTGGAAACTTCTTTCCTCCTAGGCACTTGACGAGTGCACCTTTATTACCCTTGTTATAGATCCTCTCAACTATCACCCAATTAACTCATAAGTCCCATGCATGCCCAATTTCACATGCCACACTAGTGGTATCACTCAAGGATTGAGCATCTTCAAACTGGATAACTCCCTCCGTGGGGTGAATTATCTCAGGATCTCTGATGGAGCACACATAGATTCTATCAAGGAATTCTTCTCCTAAGGGCTCAGTATAGGGTGTTGACTTCCCATCTATCAAAGGGATGATCACCCTTTCTTCCTTGTTCTCAAAGATGATATACCCTTTGTTAAACCATAGGTCGACATTGTTCTTGTAACACCATGGGCACCCAAGAAATGCTAGAAATTTTTTCTACCTCAAGCGAGTGCCAAGACTTCAAAGTCTCCAGTGAACTTGGCCCCTTGAATGGTGATAACTGCATCCTTTAGGACTCCAATGGGCATTGCCTTAGTTTTTTCGCCATATACAACACATTCAAAGATGGCTATAATGCAATGTGGGCCTTCCCATTTGATGTCAGGCATCTAAGGTAAGAACATTGACCTCTTCTCCTGTCGATGAGAATATTTCTCAAAATCCACCCATCAACAACACATTCAAAGTAATCTCCTTATCATAGTCGAGGCTATGTGAGGAGGAAGGTTTGCATGCAAAACCTACCTTTCACACTCTACTCACAGTGTGGTACCTTCTCTCTCATCCATTCTCCTAGCAAGGGAATAATATTCTCTTTCCTTAACATTTTACATACTTCTTTGACCTCATCCAGTCATCCTTTGGAACCTCAACATTCTTCCTTTGCTCCAACTACCTCGATTTCTCCTTCAAACATTGGATCTCCCCTTGTAAACTCTGAATCACATCCATAGTCTCTTGATACACTCTTTTTGATGAGCAAGGTCAGATACTTTCCATGTACTACTTCCTCTCTTGAAACTAGTGTCCTTTTGTCTTGGCATCTCCTGCATGCGCGTGTGGCCTCTCGCTCGCATCGTCACCAACATAGGTTCTAGCCCTGACTCATGTGCCACTCTTGGCATCCACTGTGAATCGGCCTTCTTGATGCTCACCATCCCAACACCTTTGTCTTTTCTCGGTGCTGTTGATTCATATGCTCATAAAGTTCTGGACACTCTTCATACTTGTGTTTCTTTCCACACCATGAGCATTGTAATAGATCAAGACACTCACATTTGTAATGCTCTAGTAGATCCACAATTATAACAGTTCCTCATGGGAACTCACTTTCTCCTCCACCGTGGTTACTGTGACCACAAAATCCTCCATGAAAACCTCTTCCATGCATTCCTCCATCTCTGCATGTGCCCTTCATAATGATGGTCATCATCCTTTGAACTACTTGCAAGGCTAGTCTGGTGCACACACCCAGATCAATAACATCATGGATTTGATCAATCAGTCTATAATCCTTGGTATCATGGGTCGTAGAGGTACAAATCTTGCAATAAGCAAGAAACATTCTTGTGGATTGCACGTGCTAGGAGTAGAGGGCATCTACTTGCATCATGATCCCCATGAAAAAATCTCAATCTACCGACATAGCACACACCGAATTTTCCGAGGGAAACTATCCTTTGCATGTCCCTCCACTTCACAGTCTATACACCAAATCCCACTACAAACCTCATGCGTTGAGTTTGTAGACTTTCCAACTACTTGGCCATTCAGAACAATTTGAGCCTCTAAAAAAGGACTAACACAGTATCAATGCTCCCAACAACTTTGGCATGCAGGAGGAAGCTTCCAATGCCTCATGGGTCTGTGAAAGTCTTGTGTAACAGAGCCCTTCTAAATGGTGTTATCAATCCTCCAAAAAACCATTGAGCATGTTGAGAAGGATGAATGTCATAAGATAGTTTTGACAAGAGAGTCTTGAAACATGCATCATACTCCCACACACTCTCTACCATTCCCTGTTGGATCTCCTTCAGAGTGTTGATGCTTTTTCTCAAACTCAGGGATATGGAACTCTGCTAGGAAGGCATTCTTCAATGTGGTGTAGTCTACCACCATCTGATGGGGGTCATACTTCCTATACCAACTATGTGTGCCCTTGCAACATTGTTGCAAACTGACTTGCCTTCCACTCGGGGTAGTGATTCCTTTTGCATGCCATAGTAACTCACACTTGTGCACATGCTCTATAACATCTTCAATACCCCTATAGTCTGGTAAGTGTAAAGACATCTCAAAAACACTTGGGGAGGTGGCTGGGGTCCTTGTCCTCCCGATCCAGAGCCTTGGTTCCTCTCGGTGTTTCCTCCTCCACTAGATCCACTAGATCCACTAGGTCCTATTCCTCCTGACCCACCAGATCCACCTCCTATGTAGTGGAAAAGGACTAAAGTGGTCGTGCCTAGTGTTCCCAAATGTCCCACTGAACTATATGCCGATGGTTTGTGATATTGTCCCACTACTAGTTGTATGTCCCATGCCACTCCCAGATGTGATACCCAATCCTTGCATACTTGCACCTTGTCCAAAGATTCCTCCAAATACAAGAATGGCTTGTGTAACCATGGATGTTCCAAATGAGAAATTATATCTCCTGGGCATAGATCGGTTACTCCCACCGATACCAACTGGGTTAACAATACTTCTCCCTTGATCTGGAAAACCAAGCACCTGCCAGGGGTTGGTCACTAGGTGGGTTTAGATGCATGTGTGCCGATGGATCTTCTTTCTCCATGTGATGAAATCTCATCAAAAGCTGAAGGGGCTCTCTCTCCCGTGCTTTCCAAGATGGGGTAGCACAGACTGCTCAGGTTCCACATCCTCTACATGAACCTCAACTCCTTCCCACAATGTCTACCTCCATAGATCCATCACACTTACAACCTCACATTGTCTAGTCATCTCCCTTTCATGAGCTTTGCTATACTTGAGTCATCTCTCCTCCCTTTCCTTCTCAACCACAATGTCTGCCATCTTCCTCCACCCTAGCTTCCTCTCCCAAGTGCTAGAGAAGCTTAGCTTAGCCACCATGGGAAATGCTTCTAAACTCAAAGTAATGACCAAGAGCTTCATAGCCAAAGGAATAACACACAAAAATGATCCTCTAGGCTCCCTCAGAAACTCAAACTCAACAACTTCTGGGAAAGAATACGTAGAAATGGTGTATTCAAGAGTATAACTGGTCAACACTCTCTTCCACCAGTGATCAATAACACACATCCAAGTAGATCTGCATCCATGAGCCTCTGATAGTCATCTTGGGTCCATATGCATGATCTATAGTACCAACTTGATCTAGATGTGTATGTTGAAATCCATTCATATAGTTCTACTGGGAAGCAACAAAATAATGTCTCATATAACTCATGGTATAGGTTCTCTTCTACCCATCTACGTGCATCGAACTCAAGTCCAGTGTTGAATCTTTGAGAAAACTCATCCTCGTGCTCTTGAACCATGTTTCAACACTTTCTAAGGTCAAAGGCACTTGTCATCACACATCACAGGACAAAGATGCATGCCATTTCTCACAACAACTTCAAAAAGAGGTCCCAAAAATGGAACCAAGATGTAGTCATATTTTATACCCTTAGACCAATAGTCTAATCCCATGTGCATGGCCTATCACCCACCTAGTGGGCGTTGGGCACTCACCCAAGGCATGCGTGGGCACCGAGTCTCTCCTTTATGTGAGTTTTATGAGAATGCATCATCTTATAATAGATATTCAAATGGAAATGAGAAAAGAAATAACCATTCTTAAGAATTCTAGAATGAGTTATCTTATCTTATCATCCGTAAAAGAGAAATACAAACAACATAAGGAAATGGTCATCATAAAAAGGAAATACATAAGTATTATACTCTAAACACATAGATGATTTATAATAGAGCATTATATTCATACTAATAGATTCAATAACCCACATTACATCCCTTGAGGTCATAATAGATCCTCATATAACTATGCAGAGCCAAGTCATGCATCAGAGCTATATTATGCTCATCATATTACAAAGAAGAATGAAAACCCATCCCCTAAATGTGCCATCACTCATAGAGCTCTCCTAATCCCTAACCCATAACATCCCCATTCATTTTTGTATAGGGATTTTCTCTCTTTTCTCTCCTCTCGCATTTCACACATCTATCTTCTATATATCTCTCTTCTACTCTTCTCCTCTCTCTTCTCTTCCATGGGCTTGTATTTATAACCTCAACACCCACCGCCATGCCTTTGAAAAGATCAGCAAGCCAAGTGTCGAGGTGGTCCTCCATGGAAGCATGCCTTCATAGAGTGAGTCCTCCATGCAATGAGCATGAACCTTCCATCGCATGCCCGGAATATTCCTTTTGATCCATAGTCTCCACCGGCACCTTATCCACAAGGGTCGGAAAATGAGCTAAAACACAACATAGGGAATTCAAATATTCAAAATGGTGGGTTTTGGAGGGAAACTCCAAAATCTCCTTATTACAAGCCTAGAGGGACAAAAATATACTAAGATCCATCCCAAATCACCAAAGAGAACATCCTACACATAACTCATACCAAAATCTAAAAAGAAAACCAAAAAGTTGGTATTTACAAGAAATGATGCTCCTGCATCAATCATGATCATCTATGTGTATTATATTTTCTTATGACTAGATTGATATTTCCAATCCAAAATTAAGGAATTTGACATGTATTCCGATCACTTTATTTTCCTCATAATAAGGGAAAAAATATGTCACATTGAGTATAGGAGATATATTATAAATCCTAGATGTGATAGTTCTAACTCATATTCAATCATTGAAAATTTACTCAAAATATTAAATGGCCCATTCTAGGTCCACTTGAGATTTTCATATGTTCCCTTGGAAATAATTCTCTTTTAAATGAACTAAAAAAAATATGCCACTTGGAATTCTTCGTCATTATGCTTGAAATAATCATGTTGTTTCAGATCTCATGCTTATTAATTAACTCAAATTGGAAAATATGGGGAGTAGTTAATCTAATCTAGGAGGACATAAACATTGTAAATAAATGTGATAAAGTAATATATAAATTACTAAATGATAAAACTAATAAAGTAAAACCCTAATATGCAAGAAGGAGGTGAGGAAAGAACTTAGCTGATTATATATGTCTATCACAGAGTGTCGAGAGATGACTAGAGAAAACAAAGGTAGGAGCGACTATGGAGGATCCGAGAGGATTGGGGCGTCGATGGGCACCGTGGTATGTAATATAGGTGCCTTGGTCTCGTGAAAAATATTTGGAACCGGTTCTCACGGGGTCGAAAGGTGGTTTAAAACCCTTGATGTGTGTCTCATTAGGTTCGTTGTCCCACGTTGTATGTCTCCAAAATTCAAGCTGATGTAGATACCTATAAGAAGACAAGAAGGAGTATCAAAACCCTAAAAATAAAGATGTAGAATGAATGGGTTAGACTGATTGGCTTACTAATTTGAGTGTTGCACTACATTTCAGACCCAAATGTAGTTCTAGTGAGTGTGTGCATGTCGTGCCCTGAAGGTTCTCTTGTGCTACCGTACTTATGTAAAATAGTGAGTAATAACGAAATGTAGAAAATGTAATATAATGTATGCATAGAATATAATAGAATAGAATCCTCCCCTATGAAGTGTGATGCAAACTCCTAGCTTGTGCCTTGATGATGGAGCTATGTGGATGCAAATGCAATAGATAGATGCAACTCTAGATGAGTGATAGTAGTAGATGATGCTAGGTCCCTCATTATGGTCTCATAACTTTATATTTATAGGGTTCTCTTGATCTAATTTCGTAATTAACCCCAACATGGCCAACTAGGAAAAAGATAAGGATGAAAAATGGCTAGAAAGAGCCCAAAAAGTGGCAGGGAAAGTAGAAAAAGAATCGTGGCACCCCAGGTGGGACCGAGGTACCCATGGGCACCCTAATACTACCCTAGGCACCCCAACCAAGGCTAAAATGATGGGAAAGTGCCAAAACAGATTAGGCATGTAGATAAAAATGTGTAGGAATGATGAAATAAAAGTAAAATAAGATGACCAAAAGATGGGGTTAATCAAGTACTTTCTTCACTCAAGAACCTTCTAAATAGTAGTATGAGACTCGAGATAAATAAATGTCTAAAGTGCATGATTTTATGACTACATTTTCCCCACTTTATGTTGATGAGCTGAAATCTTGGTAACATAAAGTAATTAGAAATGCATACCTAATGTCCATGAAGAGTGTAGTAGAAACGTGCCAAAGGACTAGACAAAAGCATGGAATGACAAAAAGAAGATGGAGGAGCATGGAAACTAAAGATGAAAAATACGCAAATAAAAAGGTGATGAGAGTGAACCTAGGGTGGAATGTGTGTAGTTGTCATAGTGTGTAGTGTACCTACATGGTTAGTAAAGCATGTGCTATTCAGTAATCTTGTTTTTTTGTTGTTGTTTCTAATTTGACTACTTGTTTCTCATACAACTGGACCTGTAAGGAGAAAATGATCAAGTAGTCAAATATGTATGTATGTAAAAATGCTATGTGAAATAAGCATGTATATGTAAATTACACAAATGTAAAATATGTGAAATGAAAAAGTGTAAATGGAACATGTGCACCTGATCCATGTCGAGAGAAAGGGTGTAGAAGGATATCTTCTACTGTGAGTTTTTTGGGCGATCTCATGCCACCTTGGTTGAAAAAGTGTAGGGATTAAATTCTCTGTGTCTTCCAAGATCTAAATGCTTCTTCGAAATGTGTGTAAAGAGATCTCTTTATTGTCCTAGTTTTCTACGTGATCCGACGCCACTAGATGAAGTAGTGTGGAAAGGCACACCCAATGTAACCCCAAGCCCATAATTGCTTCCTAGAAATGATAAGGACATCATGTCCTATAAAATCCATTGTTTATGGTCTTCGTAGACTATTCTCGAACCCACTTGTTGTATAAAATTGAATCGTGTCGGTGCAGAATCATGTGTTAGTATGTAAAAATCCCAAATGATGCCCCCCTCTTTAGGGGTGCATATGATATTACTTCGATAGGAGAATGCGGCCCCAAAAGAGGACCAACCGCAATCTGAACTATGTACCCTAGAAAGTTCTTGGTAGAAATCAAGGCACGTACAAACAAGTAAGCTAGCTAAAGACAAGTGTAAACAACCAATGCATGCATATAGAAGACATGTGTAGTCTACATAGACAATAAAGTAATATAAACACGCAAAAAGACAAAGTAAGCCACACAAAGTGAGTTGCAAACATGGGACATCACTCATGATGTTGCAAGACAAGAAAGGTAATCATGGCCGCAAAAAACAAGCAAGTGTGCATACAAAGCATTGGTAAAAACCAAGAGACAATAATAAACAATAGTAGACAAGTACAAAAAAACAAACAAAGAGTCATGGAAATAGATAATCTTGAAAAACAAGTGCAGAACATGGAACACCCATTAGCATTTTAGAGAAATAACCAATATGAAAAAGTTTGTATGATCAAGTAATGTAAGATGCTAAGTACAAAATGAAACAATAACACCTGGATGAGACGAATGTGGATGCCCCCAATGACCAGTATAGTAAGGGTAGAAGGTGAGCATCCATGCCATGTGTGTAGGAGTCCTATATCTATGATCACACTAAATAAAGGCATGAACACGCATGTGTGGATGGTATAGATAATGACATATAAGAAATCAATCTAACATGTGTAATAGTGATCATGCAAAACACTAGTAAACAAGAGTAAATGCTCCAAGACAATGCAATATGTTGTGAATGGATGGAATGGTAGGATCTCGCATGGCCCGTGAGTGGATATGAGGTTCATTTTTTTCCCCTCAGCAGATCAAGAATGAACCATAAACAAGAGTGTGTCATCGGGAAATGGTCGAGTAGTGTTTGTTGTGTCTAACACACTTGTGATGAGTGTGTATGTAGTGGTGATGAAATGCGACATATAGAAAGGATGAGTGTGAACCCTATATAGCCAAAGCATATATCACAACTAGATGAATGGAGGAGTGATGATTTAGCCTAAGTGTATATCACTATATGATGAAAGGATGAGTGATGATTTAGCCCTAAGCATATATCACTATAAAATGAATGGACGAGTGATGATTTAACACTAAGTGTATATCACTATATGATAAATGAATGAGTGATGATTTAGCACTAAGCGTATATCACTATATGTTGAATGGTAAAGAGTGGTGATGTAACCTAGAGTGTATACCACTACAAGATGATATAATAGGGGTGGTGATCTAGCCTAAAGCGTATACCACTACAAGATAGAAAAAGAGTGAGTGACGATGTAGCCTAGAGCGTAGGTCACTAGCCTAGGAATATCATAGGATGAAAGGCCACATTGTGAATGTAAGGTCCATTTGATTTGTAAAACCTTGACAATCAAGTATGGACTAAGGAACTAAAATGCGTAATACGTAGAAAATAATGAGTAGGTGTAATGATGAAATGACCATGTGGTGAATAGAATATGTAAAAATGTAAAGTGTGCATAATGCACCATGTGACATGTGTAAGTAAATGAGTAGTGTAGTATGTAGGATGAAATGTAAAGCTAGACTCATATGTGATGTAAACTAGCGTAGGATGTAGAATATAGGTGATGTATAAATGCACAATGTATGATGTGACTAGGCGTAGTTAGGGTAACGATGTATGTAGTGTGTAGAATGACTATGATATATGATACATAGAATGACTTAGGTATGATGTAAAATGTGTGTAGAATAATAATATAATGTAGACTAAGTGTAGTATGTATTGGTGTATAACACACGATGTGTGATGAAATGAAATGTATAATGTCTATAGTGCAGTGTGTGGGGTTTAGTGTAATGGTAATCCCTCAACAGTCAAGTGTGAACCGAAGCACAAGAGTGCATCATTGGGTAATGACGGTGCTAAAACACATGATGAAAGTGAAAAGATGATAGAGGTATAAATTCTATAATGATCGATGGGGGGTGTGTTAGGTGTTATGCCCCCCAAGTATATAGATAATGAGTAAACTAACCAATGATAGTGAAGGACAAAGGTCCTCCACCCAATGTCTGTGGGGATGAAAGTGTAGGGCCATGTTCTAATAGTGGTGGTATGGTAGACAAATGTTGTGTCGGTGAATGAATTCTATGCACATGCGATGGATGAATATACGATGAAGATTGAGGCATGGTAAAATGTGTCCATGATGTAGATCTACATGATGCAGAATGCGCAGGTGATGAGAAACCATGTGAGATAAATTGAGTCATGATTGATGTCGAGATGTAGTGACTTTCCTAGGAATAAGCCTATGTTGATGTGTAGGAATAGCATAATGATTTAGTCATGTAGACGGTACTCAAGTAGGTGAACTAGGAGTAGACTACACTTTTAATAACATAGAATGAGACATGTTATAAGGGTGAGATGACACATGAGTAACTATATGAGGAGATGACGATAATGGGGGAGATGGAGGAACATTGTTAATAGAAATGACTTGTGATTTGTGAATGAATTTAAGTCGTAAGTGATTCATAGATATGATATATTGGGAGCAATAAATCCAATTAAGGCCTAGGAGCATGTCACATCCCTCAACTATATTTCTAACAAGGAAAGGGACGAGCATAGTGAGAGGGCCGACTATGACATGTAGCTTAACAACACCAAAGGGTTTTTGGAAGGGGTACTCAATTTGTGATGGAGGGTAACCGATAGTCCTAAGGAGGGACATAGAACATGCACTAATGGGCCATGATGGGTCAACCTTAGTATTGTTGATGGAAGTCGCGCCAATAGATGCATGTATGTGTAGATGATTAGATGTAAATGTAGTGTGATAATCGGCATTGGAAAAAGAAATGACTGGTGGTGAAGCTTTAGTGTTAGTAACTAAGAAATCGAGAGCTCCTAATGGAGAATGTGAGGCATAATTAATGGAGGAATTAGATATGTTTTGTATCATGTTTGGGTAATGGGTTGTTAAAAATATTAAGTTTATGATTTTCATTAGTAGGTGTTGATGTTGTAGATTCTAGAAGTTCAATTTGGCCATTGTCAAGAAGATCTTGAATGAGATGTCGTAACCGAAAACATCGATCAGTGGAATGTCCTATGCATTGGTGATAATCACAATAAGATATTTCATCGAAGTTACGCCCTTTGGGTTGAGATGGATCAAGTTGTAGAGGTGATGGTAAGGTAATAAGATTACTGTTGATAAGTTGTGGTAGAAAAATGCTTGGTGGTGTACTAAGCTTAGTAAGAGTATGTCTGTATGGTTGAGGTCAAAGCTCCCTAGGAGTAGAGATGAAATTTACAATAGGTTTTTTGTCCATAGGTTTAGGCGTAAAAGTTTTGGATGGTGGTTTACTTGGAACATGAGTGGAGGAAAAAGCTTGTTCCTGATATTTAAGTTTCCCTATGAGAAGATGTAATTTCACAAACATGGATGAAAACCTGTGTAATTTTATTAATGTGAAATCATTAACATGTACAATAGAATGCTGCAATTCTTATAAGAATTGTACAAAAATGTAGGTACAAATATTGTTGCAATAGTGCAACAATATGTACCCGTAAATGTGCAGAGACAAATAAATAGTTTAAACTACAAAAAAATTAATCATACATCATTAAATGACAAATATGGTTCTAAATAACCATATAATTAATTATTATAATTAATAATTAATTATCTAATGCATAAATTAACCTAACATTTCCCCCCTTAATTTTTCATTGCCTTAAGGGATGAGGAGAGGAACTCTCTAAACAACTCGAACTTGTCACGTGCAAGTGACTTCATGAAGATATCTGCTTGTTGTTTAGTTGTTGGGAAGAACTAAAGCTTGTATATTGTGCTTTAAGACATGCTCACGTATGAAATGTACTGTACCTCAATGTGTTTTGTTCTTTCATGAAAAATTGGATTGCGAACAAGTTTGAGAACACCTTCATTGTCAACATACATGGTGGTCGGTTTGTCCTGTGGTATTCCAAGTCCTTTGAGTATGTGACATAGCCATATCGCTTCATAGATAGCTTCTCCTATAGAACATTAGTTAGCTTTTGTGGAAGAGTGAGAAACAAAGTGTTGTTTCTTGCTTCCCCATGATATTGGTCCATATCCCATAAAGAACACAAACCTTGAAGTGGATTTTATGTCATCAATATTTCTTGCATGATCTGAATCTGAATATCCTGACAAGAAGAAGTTGTCATTCTTCTTGTATTATAGACCAAGATCTATTGATCCTTTGAGATATCTCAAGATACGCCTTGCTACTTTCCAATGACAAACTTTGGGTTCTGCATGAACCTAGATAGATAGCTCACTGCAAAGTGATATATGGTCTAGTGTAGGTTAGGTAAATGAGACTCCCAATCAACTGCCAATAAAGAGTGGCATTTACCTTAGGAGATGGATCTGAATGAGATAACTGCAATCTATTCTCCATAGGTGTAGCAATCGGTGTGTAATCCATCATCCTGAATTTCTCAAGTGTTGTCTTGGTATATTTCATCTAAGAAACAAATATGTGATTCTCTTTTTGTCATACTTCTAATCTAAGACAATAGTGCATTAGCCCAAGATCTGTCATGTTGAATGATCGATTAAGATCTTTCTTCATTGCATCAGATCATCCTCACTGAACTGCCAGTGATGACTAGATTGTCGACATAGACAACGACAATCACAATCTCCCCCCTTTCTTTTTGAGGTAAAGATTGGGATCATATGGATTTATAACAAATCCATGTTGTATGAGATGCTCATCAATTTTGATGTACCACATCCGGGGTGCTTGTTTGAGGCCATATAGATATTTCTAGAGTCTCGCATACCTTTGCTTCTTGACTGGTACAACATATCCCTCAAAGTTGAGTCATATAGACTTCTTCTTGTAAATCTCCATTCAAGAAGGCACTTTTTGCATCCATCTGATGGACTTTCCAAGAAAACTGTGTAGCTAGAGCAAAGATCATCCTGATCATTTTGATCTTAGTTGTGGGAGAAAATTTCTCCTTGTAGTCAATGCCTTCTTTTTGTGCATACCCCTTTGCTACTAGTCTCACTTTATACTTGTCCACTATCCCATCTGCTTTGTACTTCATTTTGAATATCCATCTGCATCTAATGGGTTTCTTCCTTGGTGGAAGATTGACAAACCGCCAAATGTTATTTTTCATCACCTGAGCTATATTCGACATCCATGGCATCTTTCCAAGTTTTTGATAGTAGGGCTTCTTACACTATAGAGGTCTCATCGATTCAATAACTCTACTCATCAAAGAAAATTTCACTTCTTATCTTGCTTTATTGCAAGTTTGTGGTCCAGGGGTGGATGTATCCGGTGGAGCATCCATTCATGCATCTCATAACGTGCTAGTATACCACTTGGGTATACACTGAACTATTCATGTGGGTCGTGGTTCTATCTGATCATCACTAGCATCCCCATCATCACTTTCATCATCGGTGGGAAAATCAATTTCAACTTTTACAATTGGTGAAGAATCTACATTAGGTGAGTCTTAGTAGGAGGAGACTCTGCTTCCTTCTTCTCAAAGAACTCAACATCTTTGTTGGTGTATACTTTCCTAGTCTTAGGATCCATCAATATGTACCCAAGAGTTTCTTCATTGTAGCCAATAAAAATGAGTTTCTGTGACTTCATATCCAATTTATTTCTATTATGCTTGGATATGTACATACTTGCTTTACACCCAAATACTCGGAGGTGTGCAATAAATGGTTTTCACTTAGACCATGCTTCATGTGGTGTTACTCAAGACCAATTGTGGGCATTGTATTTAACAAATACTGCTTTGTTGTTTTACTACTTCTACCCGAATGTCTTTGCCGGTCTAGAGTCATCGATTATGCATCGCACCATTTCCATGATAGTACAATTTCTTCTCTCAACAACACCATTAGGCATTTGTCGACGAATCTCGTGAGCTTGTAGGTAGTCTTTAAACTCATCACCGATGAATTCCCCCTTGATCTCGAGTAGAGAGTTTGATGTGATGACTAGTTTCATTCGAATAGCTACTTTGAACTTCTTGAAGGTTTCAAACGCTTCATTTTTCTTATGAATACAAAAATCCAAATTTTTCTCGAATAGTCATCAACACAAAGCATGAAATCTGGAATCCAAAATGACTTGGTTATATCGGACCATAAATATCAAGTATGAACCAAATCAAGCTTGTCATGAGCTTGAAAAGTACTCTTTTGGAATGAAGCTTTGTGTTGTTTTCTTGCTAGGAAGTGAGGACACTTGTATGTATCCTTTTGAAGAGATGGTAACCCATGTACCATATTGCATCGGAGAAGTGTCTCCGGATATTTGAAACTAACATGACCAAGTCTCGATGCCACACATTTAGAGGTAGTGTTCTTAGCCACAAGTGTCCGATCATCTCTGTTGATGCAGCCTAGAATTTGCAAGGTAACACCTATACCGGCACATCACTCAACTTAGATCGAGCGCTTACCCAAAGCACACAAAGGTACCAAGTCCCTCCATGTGACAGGATGATAACATGATGAAGGAAGGCATATGTAGGTTCATAACTAATTTATCATTCTACGGTGCATGCTACCCATAGATCTATGAATGAACAAACTTAAAAGTAATCATGATTGAAACATTAACATGTACTACTCAATTACACAAAATGACACTTAGATTCAGCCAATATCTTCCATCTATTAATAAATATAGAAGCTCCTTACAATACTTCCAATTCATCTCAAGGCACATATGGATCTGATACATACATACATCACTCTTTGTGATCTCCCTATTATCTACACTCACGCACACATGCGCGCACACAAACACACACACACTATATATATATATATATATAGGGTGGGGACTTTCCCTTCACCACTTAACTACTCCAAAAATAGGTCGCATGCTATTATTAGCCACACACCATTTACAATTATAGCCACACATGCAAGTGTGCACTATCTATAGTCTCTTATAGATAACTGAAGTGTCCATTCTATTCTTAGCTTGCCTCCATGCATAGACACTTTGATTGCTCTTCTAAATATAGACAATGCATGGCGCGCACATCTCTACATCGTTGATGTGTTCCACATGCCATCTTCCAAAAATAGATCCTCATACCCAAAATCAGCTAAGTCCTGAAATCTGAACTTGCCTTCCGCGCGTGGGTCCTTCCTGTCCTTCCGCGCCTTCGATCCTGGCCTTCTATCCCGCACGGACTCCTTGTGTGATCTTTGCCAAGTATTCTTTGATCAACATTACCCCACACTAATCTCATTGTCATCCCGACAATGGTTATCTCCAAAATTTGAAGGAAAGAATAAGAATGAAGAATGTGGACAAATAAAGAATTTATATGAGGTTATTTAAGCAACCTCCTCTCAGTATCAGTTTATAGCATCAGATCTGGATACTCTTCTTTTATTGTTGCCTCCAAATCCTGCCATTCAGTGAGTGCTTGTTCTACTTTCTCTGGGATGTCCACAACTATGGACTCCAACTCATCCCTCTTGTAATTTCCCCTTTCTCATTCTATAGAACCAACACAACACTAGACATGGATGTCATCCTTCCTTCCAAAAGGTCCATCTTCTATGCAATCAGCTTTCCAAGCTCTTCCAGCCAAGTCTTATGTGGCTCTTGTGTGCTTGCCTGTGGCCTCACACTTTTTTTAACCATGGAAAACCTTTCTGCGTGGCCCAAGGTCTCATCTTTCATGGCCTTCTGGACCTCATTATTCTCTTCCAAGGTCTTAATGTTGATGAGCACCTCTGGAGTTGTGCATATATTCAAAGCTTGATCCACTTTCTTCAATACTTCTTGTAATTCATACAACAACCCTTCATAAGATGTGATTTTTCTCATCACCGAGGCTTTCTCCCATTCGGCATCCTTGTTATGATATTTCCGGTGCTTGCACACAGAGTTTCATCTTGAGCACCAAGTCCACCAACTTCCCCACATAGTGTATCACTAAAGGAAATGTTTGTGGTACCTTGGGTTCCAAGTGTGGCCTTGCTCTTGATTACATTGTCCCAATCTCCTCTGCGATGCTTATGAATACTTCATTCTTATTCTGTGAAGTCCCTTTCCTGTTATGTGCATTATCTCTACATCCTTCATCTTCAGCTCTTCGCACAACACTTTGATTGTGGCAGATTTATCCATGTTCCTTCTAGCCACCTCCGCTGAAACTTTCACCAGTGCATTACTGACCTGCTCATCTGACATGATAGTAGGCTTTACTATCATGTGTCTAGCCTAAGGTGCCTTCTTCAATCACCTGACATGCATGAATCTTCACATACATCAAAATTAGGCTCATCCATGTGGGTGTGCATCGACCAGGATAGTTTCTTTCATGTTCACACGGTCACCATATCTTCATCCATCAACTCCTAGCCAAATAGATCCTTCTACGCTATTGTGCTCTGGAAGCGGGCATGCAAACAATTTTCTGTGTCCTCTGCATACCCCATGGCTGGTGGAATGTGCTCTCCACTCACCCTTCTAGACCTCTACTACTTAGGAACTCTAGCCTCCAAATTTGGAGCTTGCGTCTCCATGTCCTGAGTATCTTTCTGTAGTTGTTTCCTCTGGTCTTTTCTCTTCTTCATCCTTCTCCTTTGATGCCTCACCTTTTCTTCTATGTGCTCTAGGGGTGTAGGAGATGTAGGCATGCTCTCTCTCAGACTCTTCCACCTCCTCGCTCAACTTCAGCTTCCTCCTTCTCTACGTGGTCGCTTCCTTTTCAGGGGGAGAGTCGGGGTGATCTACGCACACAGAGGTTGGGGTAACACCTTGGGTCCTTGTTCTCCTGAATACCCTTTTAAACCTATGCTCCCCTTGGACTACATTCAAGTCCTCTTCATCCCCCTCTTGTGGCTGAGGTGGTGTAATGGCGCACTCAACTTCTCTCTGACTTGTAGGATGTTTCCTACCCCTATGCTCCAAACCGCCACTATCTTCGTGCTCTTCCTCCTCATCCTGCACTTTGATTTTCTCTGAGGGCTTAGGTGTTGGGACATTCTCCATTATATGCTTCCCTTTTGGTGGTGCTAGAAGTGTGAACTCACCTTCCACATATTTTTTGTTCTCCATCTTTGGCTTCAACTAGAGATACACCAATGCTGCCCCCAAATCTGCTACAACCAAACTTATTGGCTTGATGTTCAACACCTCTAAAATGATTCTTTTCTATGTAGGCTGCTCCTGCCAGATATACATACTTCTTCCACAATGTATGGTAGTCGTAGTCTACCTTGTCTACATTGAAGTTTAGTCTACGCGTGTCGGTAAACCTATGAACAGATTCCTGAAAATACCTTGTAGTGAATGCGTAAGGTAACTTACACCAAGGGCTCCAAGCTCCATCCTTCATTGGAAAAACACATGATGTAGAAATGTTGGTATACAAAAACTGAACTTGTTTTCCTACCACTACTGGTAGGTCCTTTGGTATGCGCCATTCTTCCCCAAATGCCACGTGGAGCCTATCATACCACTTCTCCACCCTTTGTTTCACCTCATCTATCATGGTCCCCTTACATAGGTATTTGTTGAATCTTTTAGCTGGGGACTTGTTCTCCATGGGGTATTCCCATATTTTCTCCTTTGGTCCATCTGGTACTCGATTTCCATGAAGACCAATGATAGGAGAACAGCCCCAAAGCTGATCTTCCCTCCTGTGCATGCTTCTTGACTATTTTCTCTACAATATAGCCGGTAATGTTGTATATTGTCCCTTTGACATCTTCCATGCCACATGCAACCACATAGTGTTTACCTGTGACCACCGCTCCTGATCATTCAACTTGGTAACAAGTGTGTGTGCAACTTGTACAACTAGATAGTTCTTAAATTTTCGATGTCCATTCCGCATGTGGACCCTTCAGGTATCCCAACTCTTGTTTGGTCTTTAAAATCGTGGCTTTATCTGTGAGGTCACTTTTTATATCCTCTCTGTGGCCTTTAGACCTGTCACTGATGAAACAAGCGTAGACAAAATTCTAACTCTACGTCCTGCAAAGTAGAAGTAGTCTTCGTGAACCCTGCTCATGAGCCACTGGTACAAGGGCTCATACTTCCTAAAATATGGCAGCTCATACAACTGATATACCCCGATTCTCTTCAAAATTTTTCACCCACATCATCATATACCGAGCATGTCATCTTTCCATGCGTTTGTTTGTTCTAACCATGAGTAAGGAGTCGAGCTCCTTTTTTTTCTCGATGTCCTGTGATTATATTCACTCACTTTACTTTTTCTAATGGGTGAATCCCACTCTTGGCCAACAATAACTCCTTCTTGGGTATTACATCTCCAAAAATGACTTTGGGTGCCATCTCTTCTTCCTCAATGACCACCTTCTTCTTTTTTTTTTTTTGCTACTATAGATGCCTTCTTTGGTGCCATTTCTACCTTGCAAATGTCTCCTCTTCACCCCTGCAACTCTACGAATCAAACCCTAGCTCGATTCAATTATGCCCTAGGTGGAAACCTTGTAACCTAACTCTTTTCTGTCTCCCTACTTTTCTCAAACCCTTCACCACCTGGGGATGCAAGCTTCTTATAGCATATCTGGTTGTCACGCTTGATTTCACACCCTTCACACCTTAAATTGATCACTCGTCTCTTCACACTTGGCTCTTCTCTCAAATACTCTTAGTTACAATGGTAAAAATGAATCCGCATCCCTTCCTTATATAATTTTTCAAATTTTGATGCATTTATTGCTCCTCACCTACCAAATATCCCTTCATTCATTGACCAAATCCATTTCATTCCATGTGGTACATCTTCATGCCCAGCTATAACCTTCTAGCACACCTTCCTACCTTCTGGTCATAGACTTCTCTTCAGTGCGCTCCTGCCTAAGTACCTCATCACTGCACCTTCTCCTAGTAGCTATCATGGCCTCCACTTACCTCGTGTTATATTGTTCCTTCATCCATCTTCATCCTTGGTCACCTTTTGAGAAGCAATCCTCTTTAAAGCACACACTGTAGCAGCTTATTTCTTTCACCTTTCAAGTCCCTCAGTCCTTTTCTTGGATAACGACAACCACCCCACACTAAAGGTATGTGCAGTCCTCTGCGCATAAACATTCTTCATATAGTAATTAGCTTCATGTGCGCAAGTGCACTTATTACACAAACAACAACTAAATTGACAAAGCATATGACAATAAAGGAAATACATTAAGGAAATACCAAATTGAAAACCTAGACTAAATGGCAACACTACCTTATTACAAACACCAAGAAGACTTATTTATAGTAGGGCTTCAGCCTACTCCCGTTAAAGTAACGGTAGTAGCCGTGTTCCATCAAGTGCTTCTAACTGGCATGCACCTGATTCAAGTATAGAAGTTATAACATACGGCCCCAACCAATGTACTTTGAGCTTGCTGGATGGCACAAAAACTTTGAGTCATAAAGAAGAACCATTTGTCCAATCTCAAACTTCTTATCTCTTATGTTTTTGTCATGCCATGCCTTTCCCTGGCCTTTTCTTGCTTCTAACTCCACCGTGCTATGGCTTCGGCACTCATCCAGTTGAATCATCTTTTCAATCCATTCTTCTAAATCTTGTTCATCAGCTAGACCTCCAAGCATGCAATGCACAAAGAAGGTAACATAAATTCTATAGGAAGAACAACTTCCACGTGCCAAACACCAATTGAAATGGTGTGGCTTTGTTCAATCTCTTGTAAGTTGTTCTATATGCCCAAAGCACAACTGACACCTTGTCATCCCAATCCTTTCTTCCAACATCACATATTTTTGTCAAAGTTCTGGCCCAAAATTTTGTTGAAAGCCTCAATAGTTCCATTTTCTGAGGATGGTAAGGTGTAGTTTTGTGGTGTGCAACCATAAACTCATCTAATAGGATCTGATTGTCTCATTCAAAAAGTGTGTACCTCTATCACTTGTCAAGCTTAGAGGACATCCATATCATGTAAGAACATTCTCCCATAGAAACCTAGCTATTGTAGCTACCATACAGTCTTTGGTAGGTGTTGCTTCTGCCCACCATGTGAGATAATCTATGCAAGTAATGATATAGCGTGATCCAGTCCTGCACGTGGCTGGAAAAATAGGTCCTACAAAGTCAATGGCCCATTTCTCAAATGGTTCAACACTAGTAATTGGTCTCAAAGGCATCTCATCTCTTTGCCCTAGTTTTCCTAGGTGCTGACAATGATCACATGCCTTACAATAGTCTTTACAGTCTTTATATAGTGTCTCCCACCATAATCCAACAATTAAGATCTTCCAGAAGTCACATCACCTGCATAATGGCCTCCTACAATACCACCATGAGCTTCTTCCATGATATCCCATGCTCATGCTCTAACACACAATGGCGTAATACTTCATCTCTACCTAACTTGTAAAGGTCACCACTGATTAACATAAAAATGTGCGCACGTATAGCAAGCTGCTTCTTTTCTAATGATTTCATTCCTTTTGGTGCCATACCTATTCGTAGAAAGACAACAATGTCTTCTAATTCCATGGGCACACATTATAACCTATATAACTATGCATCTAGCATTGTTTCTTCAATTGTCTGTGCATCCTCTCCTAAATTGATTCTAGATAAATGGTTTGGTCTAGAATTGCTTTTCCCTAGTTTCACCACAACTGTGAAGTCAAATTCTTGAAATAGGAGCACCCATCTGCATATGCGCCCCTGTAAAACTAGCTTATTTACCAAGTACTTCAATGCCATGTGATCTGTATAGAAACAAAATGGTGTTGCTAACAAGTGCTACTTTTAAAACTTGTACAATGCATAGATCATTGACAAAGCTTCATGCTCTATAGTTGTATAATTCCTTTCAAGCAGGAGTCAACTTCCTACTAGCAAAACAGATTGGATGATCAATAATACCTTCACCAGGTTGAGCTAACACAGTGCCAATGGCCATACCAGAAGCATCCACATGTACATGAAATGGTTTATCCCATGATGGAAAGTGCAGAATGGGCGCGGTAGTAAGTCTCTCTTTAATATCTCAAACGCGTGTTCACTGTACGGTTCTCCCCAATAAAATGTACCTTTCCCTTTCAGTAATTCTTCCAAGGGTGCTGCAATTCTGGCATACCCTTTTATAAATTTTTGTAATATCTGTATGACCTAAGAATCACACACCTCACTTTGACTAGTAGGCACGCTTAGGCCTAAAATGACTGCAACCTTGGCTGGATCAACTAGTAAACCTTCCTTGCAGATTATATGTCCTAACAATATCCCAAATGGTGTAGAAAATATGCACTTCTTGATATTCAAAGAGATACTCAATTGTCTGCATCGTTCAAACATTAAGTGTAGATTGTCACAATGGTCTTTCACAAGCCCATATACTATCCAATCATCTAGGTAAACTTGTAAGAAGTTGTGAATAAAATCTTTGAATGCCTGAACAACTATTCATGAGAATACAACAAGCACATTCTTCAATCCAAAAGGCATCACAAGTATAGGAAAAACTACCCCATTCAGTAGTAAATGTTGTCTTTTCTTGATCCTCTTGAGTGATCCTAACTTGATGATACCCAAAAATCCATCTGTGAAAGAATATATTTCATGCCCTGCAACTCTTCTAGTATTTCCTCAGTAAAAGGCATAGGGAAAGGATCTGTGATGCATGCAACATTCAGCTCCCTGTAGTCCACACATATCCTAATCCATCCATCCTTCTTGATACTGATCACCATTGGGCTAACCCATTCTGACTCATCAAGGGGCTTGATAATTCCAGATTTCAACATTTTATCAATTTCTTCCTTTACCTTTTCACGCAAATTAGGATTCATCCTGTAAGGTCTCTTTCTAACTGGCCATGCACCATCCTTAAGTTTGATCTTCATTTCCCAAGTGATTCATGCACACCTTTAAGTTCATGATATCCTCTAGGGAATAAGTCTGATAATAATCTCTGAGTAACTCGATGATCTTTGCTACCTCCGAGTCTGACCAAGTAATCTCCAATTATGGCCTCCTTAGGCTCAGCCTCCGAACCTATATTTACCTTCTTTGTCTTCATGGGTTCATGGTAGGCATGTGTATCCTTGTCTGCATTGTCCAAGACCTCACGCACCCCGTGTGAATGCTCAATATCCAAGTTCTCAACTTCCTCATCATCCACGATGTAGACCATCTTTCCTTTTTCTTTCTCAAGGAAAGTGTGCTCAAGTAGTGTGGAGTCTATTTCTTCTTCCTTTTCAAAACATGCTCAAACTCTGTCTCACCGAATAATTCTGAATATGTCTCTTTTTTCACTTTTGCACTATCTCCCATAGTTAAGCGCTTGACAAATTTTAATGCCTCTGCTACCAGGAGGTTGAGTCGAGAAGTAATCAAATGTCTGGATCATACTTGTAGTCAAATTTTTCCATTCCCAGTTTCTCTATGTAGTTCTGCATATACATACCAAGCGCGTGTGCATCCTTGGAGTGTGGAATACAATTTATGCACCCAGAGTGAAGGTGGTAATGCTTCATGTCTTCTGTTGTCAGAGTCTCTCACACTGTTGAATGTGATGTTGAACAAGTTGATTACCATGATAAGTACAGATTTGTGTAGGTGCATTGTTCCTTATAAACCTAGTAGATAAAGCTATTCCAATCTCTTCCCAGTTTATAAGATTATCTCTGTGGACTACCCACCAAAGCGCGTTGTTTCCCGCATGTAGTGTATACACTAACATATCCCTTCTCTTAACTTGATCTTGTCCACTGTGTTTCCATGGCCTTCAAAAAGGCAGAAAGATCCTTTGTCCCTATATACCAAGTTACTGTGTTGCCTATTCATCAAACCGAATGAAGTCCATGCTTGTGCGCAATCATGCTTTTCACCTCGCGCCCTACTAATTCATATGTACCATGAGCCCAATTTTCACAAGCAATACTCGTAGTATCACTAATAGAATGAGAATCCTCCCACTGTAGAATGCCTTCTTTTGATGGCTCGTTGACCTCTGGGTCCTGAATAGCATGCATGTACATAAACTCTGTTTAAGTCCTCCTCACTTAGAGGCTCAACATAGGGTGTAGACTTCCCATCTTGTCAATGGAATCACAACCCTCTCCTCCTTGTTTTCAAAGCTGACATACCCCTTATTGAATCTCAAGTCAGCATTATTTGCATAACACCAAGGGTGTCCAAGCAAGGCTAGAAAATTATCTACTTCTACAAGTGCTAATACCTCAAAATCCCCAGTAAACTTGGCCCCTTGTATAGTTATAGATGCATCCTTCAACACTCCTATGGGAGTGGCCTTAGTCTGGTTTTCCATGAACAACACATTAGATGATGGCTGCAATGGAGGCCTCCCCATTTGTACCCAAGCATCTAATGTCAGCACATTTACTTCCGTGCCTGTATCAATCAATATATTGCTCAACAACCACCCATCCACACAACACATTCAGAGTAATCTCTTTATCATAGTCAATGCTATTAGGGGAATATTTACATGTAGTATCTGCCATCTGGTCTCAAGACTTGCGTGGAGTGTTCCCTTTTAACCAATTTCCTAAGAGTGGAATAATGTTCTCTTGGCACAACATCTTGCATACCTCTCGTAGATCATCGATATCAGTTTGAACTATCTCCGAGGCTTTCTTTTCTCCTTTAGGTATTGTATCTCACCCTGAAGATTCCTTAGTACTTCCATGGTATCCTGGTAAACTTCCTTCTGATGAGCAGGATCTGGGTACCTCGCATGCAAAACCTCCTCCTTGGTGATCGTAGGCTTCTAGTGTAATGCCTCTCACGCACGTGCGCACCACTTCAATGCGTGTAGTGATCTTTACTATCAATGCCTCAGTCCTTCTATTATCTTGGGCATCCATTGGTCTTCTACCATGCACGCTAGATTCTAACCATCCCTGGCACCTTTGTTTTCTTGCTTATGTTGTTTACTCAAATGCTCATATAAGTTCTGGGCACTCTTCATAGCTATGGTTCTTCCCGCAGAAAGAACATGCATTATTCTGAGGACATTCACCTATAGTGGTCAAGAGATCCACACGTATAACATGTTCCATGAGGGAACTCTCCTCTTCCTCCACCTTTGGCCTCATCCATATCCACCATGATATCCACGTCCTCTTCCACGACCTCCTTCAAAATGCCCTCATTCCTGTCATAGCACGTTTGATTATGATCCCGATCCTGGTGCTCATTCCTACCCTTAGAATTATCTGTTATACTTGTCTGTCATACTCCAATGTCTATAGCATCATGGATCTGACCAATCAACCGAAAATCCTCAGTATCATGGGTCGTGGACCTGCAAATCTTGCAAAAGCAAGATACATTCTTCCTTATCATGTGTTGTAACAAAGGACAATGACTAGCATCATGATTCAAATGGAAAATTTCACAGTCCAATAATAATGAGCGTATAGATCTACTGAGGACAACTATCCTTGGTGTGACCTTCCACTTCACAATCTATACACCAAATTCCGAGAGCATGTTTCATGGGCTGAATTTGCTGATAGCTTTTCTAACTGCTTTGCCATAGCTGTGATTGTGCCTCTAGAAATGGACTAACGCCAGTGTCAATGCTCCTAACTACCTCAAGCATGCAAAGCTGCTTCCAAGTGCTTCACGTGGATCCGTGTATGTCTTATGTGATAGCGCCCTCCTAAAAGGTGTAATCAATCCTCCAATGAACCATTGTGCATGTTGGCTAGCGTGGATATCATAAGACAACTTAGATAAAAGTGTCTTAAAATGAGCATCATACTCACGTACACTCTCAGTAGTGCCTTGCTTGATATCTTTGAGCGCACTTATACTCTTCTACTCAAACTCAGGAATATGGAACTCTTTCAAGAAAGCATCCCTCAGTGCTGCATAATCCACGCAAGTTTGATCAGGGTCAAATTTCCTATACCATTGTGTGCACGCGCCCTACTGTAATGTAGTAGTGAATTGACTTGCCTTTCACTCAAAGATCTGTAATCCCTTTAGCATGCCACAAGATTTCACACATATGCACATGTTCAACAACATCCTCTATACCTCTATATTTCGAGAGATGAAGAGACATCTCCATGTAGATATTTTGTGGTTGTTGCGGACCTTGACCACCTGATCCAGAACCCCCAGGTTCCCTCTACCTCTAGAACCACCAGATCCACCGGAACTAGAACCACCTATACCTCCTGATCCTCCACCTATAGCTAGAGTAGGACCTGTAGATGTACTCCCATGTGCTCCGACAAGTAGTACTATACTGAACCCCTACAGTCTATGAGGTAGCTCCACTTCCAGAGGTGAATCCAACATGTGCTCACATTTGTGTGGATGATGCACCTAAGAATGCTCCTCCATATAACATTGAATTTATCTATGCCATTGATGTACTTGATCCTGACTTACTCCTGCTCTCCTACTTCCCAAGTTAGCTTGTTGATTACTTGTCATACTAGATACTAAAAAACCAAGTGCAAAGGCTAGGTCACCAGGTGGATTAAGATGTGTGCCTGCGGCCCAAGTAGTCTCTGTTGGTGCACTTCCATGCGAGGCCGAGAAGGGATCTCTATCATGCTTTCCAAGATGGGGAGTTCTCTGCTCTAGCTCCACGTCTTCTACGTGAGCCGTAAATCCTTCACGAGCCATCTCTCTCCTCAACGCCATACTTTCTGCAATGGAACGTTGCTTCTCTATTTCCCTCTCACGTGCCTCATTATACTTAAGCCACCTTTCTCTCTCTCTTTTTTCCGCTGCTAGGTCCGCCATCTTAATACCAAACCTGTTCCTACCTTCATGCATGGTGAAGTTTAGTTAGCCATCGGTTTACTCTCTAGGTTCAAAGTTACCATCAAGATCTTGATCGCCAGTGGAATACCATGCAAATATGTTCCTCTTGGATACCTCAAAAACTGAAATTCAGTGACCTCTGGGCAAGAGTACGTCGAAATTGAGTATTCAGAATATAACTATTTAGAACACCATGAAACCACGTATCCACCGTGCGTGAGTCCAAATCAGATCAGCATCATAAAGAGCCTAAAATTCTTCCTGTGTCCAAACAAGTGCACGATATCTCCAATTCCACTGAGATGCATAAGCCGTAAGCCACTTGTAAAGTTCTACTGGAAAGATAGTGAAAAAGCTCTCATATAAGTTGTCATACATGTTCTGTTCTACCCAAGTACATGCGTTAAACTCAAATCCACTGTTAAACCATCGTGCATATTCTTCCTCTAGATCGTGTATCCATTCCTCAATACTTGCTAGAGTTAACCAAGTACGTCTTCATCATGCAAACCATCCTAAAAACAACTAAAAAAGAGGTCCTGGAAATGGAACCAATGATGCAGCCTAGAATTTACAAGATAACACCCTAGTCATGTTGGCACATCACTCAACCTAGACTAAGCACTCACCCAAAGCACGCAAAGGTACCAGGTCCCTCTTTAGGGTTGTTGTAACAAGATGATAACATGATGAAGGAAGAAACATATAGATTCATAACTAATCCATCATTCTACAGTGCATGCTACCCATAGATCTATGAAAGAACAAGCTTAAATAATAATCATGATTGAAACATTAACATGCACTACTCAATTACATAGAATGACACTTAGATTCAGCCAATATCTTCCATCTATTAATAAATATAGAAGCTCCTTACAGTACTATCAATTCATCTCAAGTGCATATGGATGGATCGATACATACACATCGTAATCTCATGTGTTCTCCTATCTACATCACACACACACACACACACACACACACACACACACACACACACACCTAAGAGAGAGAGATCAGATATATATAGGGTGGGGACTTTCCCTTCACCACTTAACTACTCTAAAAATAGGTCACATGCTATTATTAGCCACACACCATTTACAATTATAGCCACACATGCAAGTGCGCTATCTATAGTCCTCTTATAGATAACTGAAGTGTCCATTCTATTCTTAGCTTGCCTCCATGCATAGATGCTTTGAACCACTCTTCTAAATATAGATAATGCATGGTGCACACATCTCTGCATCGTTGATGTGTTCGCATGCCATCTTCCAAAAATAGATCCTCTTCCTAAGTCTCGAAATACCCGTGCGCGGGTCCTTTTATATCCTTCCGCACCTTCGATCCCATCCTTCTATCTCATGCGCAGACACCTTGTGTGATCTTTTACAAGTTTTCTTTGATCAACATCATGGAAAAATCAAACTGGAACATGCGTCCCATATTGAGGCTTTTATAACTATTTCGAGCCTCATGATTTGTCTCGAATTAAAAACATTCTCTTGTTAGAATGACTATTAAAGTCAATTTTTAAGTTGTGATCTAGGAGTTGATTTGAAAATAAATTTTTAGTCAATCCAGAGACATATAAGACATTTGATAGTTTACAAAGTTGTGTGAACCAAGGGTAGAGAAATGTTTCCAATCCTCGAATCAGTATATGAAGAATCATCACCCAACGAAGCATGGTTTTTCAAAGGCGTGTCCCTCATTGAATTAAACTAGTATCTTTGGCCGGTCATGTGTTGAGTGGCTCCTAAATCAACATATCAAACATCACTAGATGACGTGCAGAGTTCACTTGATCGCTAAAGTTGTACAAGTATTCTTCATTATCTGAATGTTCTTCTTGCTCAAGCAATATTTCCTTACTAATGGGATCTTCTTTTCCAATTCCCCTTCTTCGCCCTTGATTGTAGTTCATATGTACCTTGTGAGATTTTTGGTGTTGAGGTCTAGAATTACTTGATGAACCTTTTTGTATGTATTATACCCACAATCTTTCAACTCATGTCCTCTTTTGTAGATTGGACATTGCTTCTTCTATTTTTTGTCCCCTTAATGTTGATATCTGATTCTAATATTGGGACTTTTGATAGGAATTAGGTTTTCCTTTTCCTTTTCCTTTCCATTTTGAATGTGAAGAAAATTTCTTCTCCTCTTCATCATCCTTATTATACATGGCTTCCTCTTGTTAAGTAGGTTTACCAACTTGTCAAAAATAACTATCATGTCGACAATTTTAGTGTTGTTAAAAAATATGGTAAGAAGAAGGGAGATCTCTCATAACAATGGGAATGAGAGCTTCATCTGTGACTGCTTCTCCCAAGGCTAGAAGTGAAGCCCTCAACTCTACAACTCTTCTCAAGAAAGCTTTGATTTTTTCATTTTTCTTGAACTTCAATGTGTGTAACTGACTCTACAAATTCAGTATGACATTCTTGTTTTTGGCCTCATATACTATGCTCAACTTATCCCACACTTCTTTGGTTGTTTTGGCATCTCAAATGTGGGTTACACATTGTTGGACACTCCAAACAAGATGGTAAGTTTAGCCTTTTGATATGATCTGTTAAGCTATCATTGTTGTGTTGTATCAGTAGTTGATCTAGTCAGAGTACCATTCACAACAGGCTAGATCTCTTCAAAATCAAGTTGTGTCTTAATTTTTGTCTTCCATGTAGCATAGTTGTTTCCTCTGAGTAGTTATGAATCTGGAAGAAAAATTTTAGGGGCATTGGTGCCCATTTTGCAAAAATCACTGACAGGGTTAGGCTCTTATCACTCTAGGTATAAGGTCTCCCAATCTATATACCGTCAGTCTGATATGCCAAACCTTTCTATAAATGCACCCTTCTGATATACCTGGTGATATGTGGAAGAAGCTCGCCCTTTCTATTTACCCAGTGGTATGTGAAAGAGGTGTTAATGTACGTGAAATAATTTGATACGTGATGTCAAGATAGTAATGAAAGGGGTCTGTGTGATTATTGACATCGGCTCAAAGAAATATCCTCATATGAGTGCATAACTTCTCTATATACTCGGATAATTTATCAATTCAGATTTATGTCGTGCAATCGTTCATAGACGAATGAGATGGCTCATAGTGTGTGCATTGTGTCCTTATTACTCCCTGTCGATTTAAAGGGTCGATGCCCAGACAACATTGTTGCAGCTATATTAGGCATTAAGTGCAGTAGTAGTCATGATGGCTTTACCCGTAAGCGCTTCCCAGAGGCACTATATATACTAAACGTTGGAGATGAGATCTAAGATCTCGTGAGTGTTTTAGAACCAAATTTAATTGTTTTTGAGTATAATATTCTGCTAGTTTTCGAGCAGTTACAAATTTTGTGGTTGAATATGGAAACATGCAAATTAGTACAATATACTGAAGTATAAAATTACATTGAAATTTTTTTGAAAAATTGAATGGCGGGGAAAAATGTTTGTTTTACGGGCCCTGGTGGCATCTAGAGCCCAAAATGACCCATGATGCAAAAAATTGCAAAAATATAGCTGAAAATTTAATTTTTAGGTGTACTTCCTTTAGCAAAAGTTGCTCGAAATGAAAAAATAAGAGGTCTAGGAGATTTTTGTTTTTTGCCCTAAAATAGGGTTTTTCTCACTAAAATTTTAGAAGCCTATTTAGTCATAACTAAGGCTTTTAGTGACCTCTAAATTTGGTGGTTTCGCTAGTTTTTCCTCCAAATTCAAATTGGTTTAAAAATTGAGTTGGGGGTGGGGGTCAAACCCCAAACCTCACTTCCCCAAGTCGATTGGTCTAACCACCTTAGCGCTTTTAGTGCTTGTCTTTAGAAAACAAAGCACATTGTATTTAAAGAAGATGATAATTGAACTAACCTTTTGAATAAAAATGTGGCATTACGAGGAGACCACGTGGTGAGTTCTGGGAGGGAGAAAATTAGGGTTTGTTGCTAACAATGGATCTCATGCGGTGCCTTTATCTCCTTTGATCGATTATTTTTGCTACCGTGTGTTTTCCATGACTATATGGTTCGGGAAGATTCACCTCTTGTTTAGAATTATTTCCATCCACATTTATTTTGTTAGCCACTTTTTGCAGTTGCGAGTCCTTTTATTTGTTTATCCACTTTTTTTTTTTTTTGCTTGTGTACATGAGTTTGCATGGAGATTTTCACACTTTGGCCACTTCCAAATGATTTTGATGATCCGGTTATTTTTTTGCACGTCGATGCTTTGTTCTTTTAAAGAATACACTGTGTACAGGGTTGATCGTGTTGGGAGGAGGCCTTCAAATGCTGTAATTAACTTATATTGCCCTGGTGTAATCAAATAATCTACACATATGGAGAGGAACTCATTTTGAAAGTGTTGAATGAAAACGTTAAGACTTTCTTGCAACTCGTCGATGAAGAATGGAACGACCGCTTCAGTGCCTCCTAAGATTCGGTTAAAGAACTCGGTCATTTGAAACAATGCAAAGTATTTCTAACCCAATGCACAACTCGGTCAACTCTATTCAAACAACCTCGGTATGAGCTCGTGGAGAGCTCTGTATCCGACAAGATTGAACTCGGTTTGTAACTTGGTACACAATAATAGCAGGGAGTCCTCCAAAACTAGCAGTCTATTATTTTAGTAGATACTAAAGGCACCTCTAATATTAGAGGTAAAACCCCTGGATGGGGAAAAATAATATATATTTTTAAAAAAACTTGAAATTGATTAGCTTCAAGGAACAAATTTTCTTGGTGCAGAGGGAACCAAGGAAAAACAAATTGCTTTATGATTACCGGAGATTAAACAGAAGGTTGTGAGACTGTAGGGATTCGGGAAGTCAGTAGGAGGAAGCAATGGCTCTCCGATGAATCAAATTTCTTCTCCAAAAATTTTCCTTCCTCTGAAACCTTTCTCCAACCTTGTCAGGAGCTTCAACTAGCTCGTACCAAATGTAATTTCACAAACAGGGATGGAAGCCTGTATAATTTTATTAATGTGAAATCATTAACATGTACAATAGAATGCTTCAATTCTTATAGGAATTATACAGCAATGTAGGTACAAATATTGTTGCAACAATGCAACAATAATTCAATAATTTTGTAAATATTTGAATGAATACAAATAACAGTGCAACAATATGTACCCATGTATAGGTAGAGACAAATAAATAGTTTAAACTACCAAACAATTAATCATATGTGATTAAATGAAAAATATGGTTCTAAATAACCATATAACTAATTATTATAATTAATAATTAATTATCTAATGCATAAATTGACCTAACACAAGAAGCTTATTCTCACGAAGCTTGAAAGTGTGAAAACGTTGTCGAATAAGGAAGATGTCTCAAAGAGAATGCTCTCTTGAAGTGGTGGTAATAGACTATGAATAGATACATCTTCAAGCTCGAGAATCCATGAGCACATTTTTCATTTTAGTGAGATTGTTCTTATACCTTAAAATGTAGTTAGCTAAGTGTTCATTGGATCCCTATTTAAGTTGCACGAGCTGAGCGTAAGAAATATTAGAGCCGATATTGATGGAGAAATGTGTAAGAAAGGCATCAATGAGATGTGTAAATGAAGTGACTGAGTGAACAGGTAAGTTGTAGAACCAATGCATCGCATAATCATGGAGACTACAAGGAAATATTTTAGCTAAGAGAATATGATTGTCGGCAAAATCTAGACAAGCTACATGAAAGGCTCTAAGATGCTCCTACGGGTCACCATGCCCATTGAAAATGGGAAGCTTAGGGGTAACAAAACTAGGAGGAAGTGAGTAAGTAGAGATGATAGGTGCAAATGGAGTATGTAATAACAAGGTAGAATCTAAAGATGGAGAGGTGTGTGAAGTAGCATGTGCAACTTACAAATTTGAGCTTGAAGATCGTGATAAAGAGAAGTTAAGTCTTGATTGCCAACAGATGAGACTTGCCTTTCATGAGAAACTAAGGGTGGCGTAAAATGATTGGTAGGAGTAGGGACAAAAACCAGAATAGTAGAGATAGGTGGAAGAGTGGAAGCAAGCGGTTGAGTGGCAACAATAGTTGTTATAGCCACATAAGTATTGAGTTCTACCAAATTAGTAGCTTCTTCACGAGCCACATGCAAAAGTAAGTCTAGATCTTGAGGGTGCACAACAAGGTGATCATTGATGGCCTTAAGGTGAGCTTCAGTGAATTCCTCATGAGAGTGAGCCATGGTAAGAGAGAGGAGCCTAGAAGCATATATGATCAAATCGGGTTCACCAAAATGATTAACTTAAATTTGAAAATATGGGGAGTAGTTAATCTAATCTAGGAGGACATACAAGCTATAAATAAATGTGATAAAGTAATATAGAAATTACTAAAAGATAAAATTAATAAATTAAAACCCTACTATGCAAGAAGGAGATGAGGAAAGAACTCAATTGACTACATATGTATTTCGTAGAGATGACTTGAGAAAACAGAGGTAGGAGTGATCATGGAGAGGTCCTATAAAGACTAGATCGGAGGATTTGAGTGGGTGGGGTGCTTGGAATAGGACCGAGGCGTTCACGGGTGCTCTAGTATGTAATCAAGGAGCCTTGGTCTGCAAAAAGCTCTGAACCGGGTTCTCACGGGGTTGGAAGGTGGTACAAGACCCTCACTGTGTGTCACATCGAGTTCGTTGTCTCGTGTTGTATGTCGCCAATAATCCAAGCTGATGTAGAGACCTACAATAAGACAAGAAGGATTATCACAACCCTAAAAATAAAGATGCAGAATGAATGGGTCAGATTGACCTCAACTGCCACAACAGTGGGCTTACTAATCTGAGTGTTGCACTACATTTCGGACCCAAATGTAGTTCTAGTGAGTGTGTGCATGTCATGCCCTAGGTGCTCTTGTGTCATTCGCAATATGTGAAATAATGAGAAATAAATAAATGTAGAAAATGTAATAGCATGTGTGCATGGAATAGAATAGAATCCTCCCCTATGAAGTGTGATGCGAGACTCCCTAGCTTGTGCCTTGATGATGGAGCTATGTGGATGCAAATGCAATAGATGGATGCAACTATAGATGAGTGATAGTAGTAGAATGATGTTAGGTCCCTCATTATGGTCTCATAACTTTATATTTATAGGGTTCTCTTGATCTAATTTTGTAATTAACCCTGACATGGCCGACTAGGAAAAAGATAAGGATGAAAAATGGCTAGAAAGAGCCCAAAAAGTGGCGGGAAAGTAGAAAAGAATCGCGATGCCCCAGGTGGGACCCGGGTGCCTACAGCGCCTAAGTACTACCCTAGGTGCCCCAACTGAGGCTAAAATGATGGTAAAGTGCCAAAACAAACTAGGCATATAGATAAAAATGTGTGAGAATGATGAAATAAAATTAAAATAAGATGGCCAAAAAAGGGGCTAATCAAGTACTTTCTTCACTCAAGAACCTTCTAAATAGTGGTATGAAAGCGGGATAAATAAATTTCTAAAGTGCGTGATTTTGTGACTACACTTATGATATCCAAGTTTTGCTTCAATTTCATAAGTATCTTATGTGTATACTAAAAAAACATCACTTGTTATTTTCAAATATGTTGTATCCCTCAATTCAACACCTCTAGGGATTAATCATACATAAATTGAAAAGGACTTAAGGCTCTACTCACATCGAGTGAGCGGTAAGGAAATTCAAAATTTTCTACAAGCATGTCCCATTGTTTGGGCTTGTTACCTACCAAGTACCTTACTAGATTTCGTAGGATTCTATTTACAAGATATATTTTTCCATCAATTTGTAGATGATATTTGGAATCTCGACTCAACCTTGAGTTTAATGGTTTCTACATATTTCTCCAAATATAATTAAATACTTGGTGTCTCTATCTAAACAATGTTGTGGATAATCTTTGCAACCTTATTACTTCTAGGAGAATCGTTATTTTCATTGCATGCAAAAAAATGTTCCATATTTTAAAATCTACCAACAACACCAAAGATAGAATAAATACCTTATTGTGTTCTTAGAAATCAAATATTTATTTCAACAATCATGTCTTCCCATGATCTTTCCGGTATTGGATATTGTTGATATAAACATGGATTTTGACTTTCCAACAATCATGCCTTCCCATGATATTTATAGTATTGGATATTGTTGATATAAACATTCATTATGACTTTTACCACATAATGCATGTTTAAGATGTTAAAAAAAAATCTTAATTTCATTACTTATCTTTATAAAATAAAAACTTTCACTCAACCATATAGACATTTAATCAAATGTATTTAATGAAAAATTGTCCACTTAAGTTTCTCAATATATAAAAAAATTCGCATTGATCGTTGATTTATACGTAACCATTATATTCTAAAACAACTCTCTATTTTATAAAGAAATTAGAACATGGAGTTCATTCGGTGCCATCTCGGGCTCTTATATGTTGCCCTTCATCTCACACCACTCAACCCCACATGTACACATAAAAATAAAAGTGTTCCTTATAAAATTCTCTCATAAAATCAAACATACCTTCCTATATTCTCATCTCATGAATAAAATACACTACTTAATGAATCAATAACTTGATTTCACTTTCCATTTATATGCTTCAAATAATATGAGTAGCTTTAAAATTCAAAGCACATGATGTGTTTTTGGTTCACTTGACCTTACCTTCTTTTTGAACATCAATGTTTGTTGATCAAGACATAGAAAAACCTCCTTACATCATATAGAACTACATATTACTCTTAGTCATTAACAATTTGTTTATCAAGGATTATTAATATTCAGTCTAAAATAAGAAATGTTTTTACCTTATTGGCTCAAAAAAACTTGTCATTATCTTATTAAAATTAAGATCAACTTAAAATATCTTGTTCAATAATAATGATGCTAATAGGAGCTATTCAATCAACGTTTTCTTCAATATATGAAAGCTACACCCTACTTAGAATGTCTAGATGAAATATTTTCTATCACCTCTCCTTGTTTTCATGATAGATGCACTTATTCCACTAACTTTATTGATGAGTTTACTATAAAATTTTGGTAACTAATGAAAGATTATGTATTTAAACATGTTCTTTTGAATTGGCCACTAAAGAATGGAACTTATCATTTCTTTATCAATCCTCAATCTATCATGTATGAAATTATGAAACCCAAGTAAACCAAATATGTGTTCATTAATCTACATTTATTTAAGCCAACCAAAAACATTTTAATAATAACCTCAAATGCATTACATGTTCTCTTTTATTTCCTACTATTAAAACTTAAAGTGTCAACTAAATAAATAACGATAACTTACAATCTTATGGTTTTAGCACTTCATAGAGTATTCTCATGAATGTGTTAATTGTGTTTTAAACCCAATTGACATAACTATACACTCACAAGACTCATATTCACAAAACATATTACATCTTGAATGTTGTCTTCTATAAATCATTTTCTCACATTCTAATTTGGTGAAATCTAACCTTAGAGTCAATATTAGGGAAGTAGTATCATCCACTCAATCAATCCATCCATTCATCCATTCACATTATGAAAATCTATAATTAATTGCAATTTTATCCATTCACATTATAAAATCCATATAATTGATTGCGAGTCTTGTTCATGGATCTCAAATCTATACAAATTTGTCATTCTTCATATTTATTAGCAAAGATACTTTGAAAAGAAAAATATTCCTTTGACTTAGATTCCAATATTTCAATGAAAAAAAAGTAAACTAATTATTTTAGGACAATCATTTATATAAAAATGTAATCAAAATAAAAGAATTCAATAATAAAAGCTTAAAATAATTTTTTTCTACAACACACTAATGTGTAAAATAAAAATAATAAAATAAAAAGTTAAAAGAGAAATTGAAATAATCAAATTTCAAGGCATGCAAAATGTTATATCTCTCGTGTATCTTTTTATAAAAGTAAGTTGTACCTTCATATATTATAAAATAGATACCTCCACATTTCCACAATCGAAACAAAACTATGAGAACTCAAAATAATTACCTTGAAACTTTCTCAATCAAAACAAAACCATGAGAACTAAGTAGAAACACATAAGTATTATGTACTATCAACACCAATCGGCACTCGATAATATTTCATTGGGAACTCCTCATGTTATGATTATTTCAAGTAATGCACAACTTTTGGTTTGTTGGTAGCAATCTGGAATCACAATAGCAGGACATAACACAAGAATACCATGACTATGACATAAAAGAATGATGAAAAATCTGAAATGCAATCAGTAAAATATATTATTAACATGAAATTGTTACAATCTCACACATGAATTACTTCAAGTGTTACCAACTTCACTTGCTTTCCAACAATAGTTATTGGAGAAACTTCACAATTACTCATCTTGATGGCTTCCTTAACACACCTTCACAATGAATCCTTTATTCATAAAATAATTATTACAACTTTATTCTATGATAAATGAGAGGGGGTGGCCTCTCTATTTATAGAAATTCAGGCTTATCCACCCTATCTCTAGGAAATCTCTTCTCGGCTAATCATATTCCATGCCTAAACTCTTACCTTTACATGTAGGCTTATCTTTTAAGATAAGATATACCTTATCATCTCACATGGGTTCCACCTTTATAGATATTACAAAAATTTAATATACAAAATATTTATGACATCACTCCTTGTCATTATTACAAATATAATATTTCTAATTCTAAATCATGTAGACCCTACTTATCCATTTACCCTAACTTTGACATTTTAACATTACCGAGACCACTTACGACAAATATTTACTTTTTACCACAACATTCCTATTGTACTTTGATTGTTACCGTACTAAATTTATTGGCGAGTGTCGTATTAGTAGCGTCATTATCTTCTAGTGGACGCTACTACTAACTATACTTAACAACACCTTATTCCTAATATATACATTAAGGAAATATAAATGATGGAGGAAAAGTTTAGTGTCGACATGTTCCCCCTCCCTAGCTTCTACTTCGTCCTCAGAGTAGAATATTATGGACATTCTGAAGTTGGTGCCGAAAAATCGTTAAGTTGTTGTGGTTGACCCATTTCGTAATGAGTACCATCCAATTCCTTGAGTTGATATGTGGGTAATTGCACCAAGTTGGGGGCTAAAAGGGTGTCTTAAGTGGACACATTTTTCTGGAAAAAAACTTCAACTTGTACGAGTTTTTCGAAATAGTTACACTCAAAATTGGAAGATGTTGTAGAAATATGAATCATAGAATTTTGAGTCTAGTTTCTAAGCTACTAAATTTTATTGAAAATGGATAAGTTTAAGTGGGTCAAACAACTAAAATACCAACAGATGCTCTTGTTTTTGTTAAAAAATATAATAGAGTGAATTTCGTGCCCCCACCATTTTTGAGCACCATTTAGTATTTTTGAAAACCCTTTGGTAGAAAGATAGCTAGGAGCATCTAGTTTGGGCTCCATTTTTTTAGATTTTTATAGCGAATATTTTTTTATTTATGATTTTTCTAGTACATAAATTTTATGTTTTGAAAAATAACAGAGCTCCAACCATGCCCCCTAACTACCTCAAAAATATCGAAAATTAGATTTTTTTTTTTTGAATATGTATAGAATTATGCCTAGTTTGGGCTAGTATAATTTTTTTTAAATTTTGATCACCAAAAAAAAAAGATACAACATGAAAGATGGAAATATTTACACTTCAAAAATAGCTATAAAAATGCATAGTTAGAAAATAAATAATATGGAAACCTTATATTAGTTAGAAAATTTGAAAAATTATATTTTTAGAAAGAAGAAACTCTTCTCTACATTGTGGTATAATTTTTTTAAATGGATTGATTGTTTTATTTTGATTTATCATAGAGGAAGTGGCATTTTTATATTTTCTTGCAAAAACATGTTGTTTGTTGTGTTTGTACAGGTCCATGCCTCAGGGTTGGGGATCCAAACCGGATCCCAAGCCTTGAGGCATGGCTTGGAAAAAGAGAAAAACTTATACTTAAATAAATGTTTAAGTATAAGTTTTTCATTTATTATTATTTATGTAAATATAAGAAATTAGGGTCACTCTGCACCTTATGGAACTAGTCTCATAGCTCCATTAGTCACAATTTAGGAGATAGTTTTTTATAGTATAATCTGGTCAGTACATAGGTAATTTTCAGGCTTTCAAGCATTCAACCTAAATCTTTTAGCATTTAAATTCTACAATCGAAACCCTAAACCCTAAACCTTAAACTTTAAACTCGAGGCCCTAAACCTAAACCCTAAACCATGATCCCTAAACCCTAAAACCTAAACCATAAACCTTAAACCCTAAATCTTAATCCCTAAACCCTAATCCTTAAATATTCAGCCCTTACCCATGAGCCCTAAACCCTAAACCTTGAGCCTTAAGCCCTAAACCCTAAACCCTAAACCCTAAACCATGAACCATGAACCATGAGCCTTAAATGTTAAACCCTAAACCCTAAAAACTAAATCCTAAACCCTAAACCCTAACCCATAAACCCTAAACCCTAAACACTGAATCATAAACCCTAAATCTTGATCCCTAAACCCTAAACCATAAGCCCTAAATCCTAAACACTAAACCCTAAACCCTGAACTCTGTGACCTAAACCCTTAACCCTCAACCATGAGACCTAAACCCTAAACTATAAACCCTAAACCCTAAAACTAAAGTAATAAATCCTAAACCCTAAACCCTAAACCCTAAACCCTTGACCCTAGACCCTAAACCCTGAGCCCTAAGCCCTAAACCCTAAACCCTAAGTACTAAATCCAGAGCCCGAGCTCTAACCCCAAACCTTAAACCTTAAAGTAACTCGAACCCCGAATCTTAAGCCATAAAACCATGAACCCTAAACCCTAATCCCTAAACCATAAACCCTAAACCTTAAGCCTTGAACCCTACACCCTAATCCTTTATCCCTAAACCCTAAACCTTAAACCTTGAGCCATAAACCCTAAATCTAGAGCCCGAGCTCTAACCCCTAAACCTTAAACCCAGTAACTTTGAACCCCAAACCCTAAGTCGTAAACCCTAAACCATGCACCCTAACCCCTAAACCCTAAACCATGAGCCTTGAGCCCTAAACCGTAAACCCTAAACCTTAAGCCCTAAATGTTAAATCCTAAAGGTCCCTAAACCCTAAACCCTAAAAAAATCATAAACCCTAAACCCTGACCCCTAAACCCTAAACTCTAAACCCTAAGCACTAAACCCTAAGCCCTAAACCTTAAACCATAAGCCCTAATCCCTAAACCCTGAACCCTGCGACCTAAACCCTTAACCCTCAACCCTTAACCCTAATATCTAAAACCTAAATTATAAACCCTAAACCCTAAAACAAAAATAATAAACCTTAAACTTTGAACACTAAAACCTGAACCCTAAACCCTTAACCCTTAACCCTTAACCCTTAACCTTAAACCTTGAACCCTTAGCCCTGAGCCCTAAGCCGTAAACCCTAAACACTAAATCCAGAACCCTAAGCTCTAACCCCTAAACTCGATATATTTCCGGTGTAGGTCTCATGAATGAGTTCTTTTTTTGAATATCTTAGGACCATATTTCCTAGTCTTGTGCCTAGAACCATCATTAATTCGCTTTTACAACTACCTTGTTTATGAGAGGTGGGAATTTCCCTCCTTCAAAATATCAATAGATGAAAGACATCAAATTTTGATGAATCTCTTTGAATTTTGTTCCTACGAAGTCGATGAACCCTTTTTTAGTTGAATACTCTCTGTCAATACTAATAAGAATGGGTAAGACACAAAACATTATAGTGAGTGAAATAGTTTGCATGCAATGGGCATTTCCCTCCTTTAAAATATCAGTAGATGAAAGGCATCAAATTGTGATGACTCCCTTGAATGTTCTACCTATGAAGTAGATGAACCCTTTTTAGTTGAATACTCTTTGTCAATACTTATAAGAATGGGTAAGACATAGAACATTATTATGACTGAATGGGTGAGCCTAATCCATGAGCCTTAAATCTTGAACCCTAAACCCTAACCCCTAACCCCTAAACCTTAAACCTTGAGCCTTAAACCCTAAACCCTGAACCCTTTTCCCTAAACCCTGAACCCTGACCTTTAAACCTTAAACCCTAACTCCTAAACCCTAAACCGTAAACCCTAAATCCTCAACCCTAAACCTTAAACCATGAGCCCTAAACCCTATACCCTATACCATAAACTATAAGCCATAAACCCTAAACCCTAAAAGCTAAAACCTAAACCTTGAGCCCTAAACCCTATGCCCTAAGCCATAAGCCCTAATCCAAAACCCTAAACCTTGAACCCTCAACCCTAAACCCCGAGCCCTAAACCCCGAACCGTCAACCCCGATCCCTAAACCCTAAACCCTAAACCCTGATCCCTAAACCCTAAACCCGAACCTTGAGCCATAAACCCTAAACCCTCAATCTTGACCCCTAAATCCTAAACCCTGAACCTTGAGCCCTAAACCCTAAACCCTCAACCCTTAACCCTTAACCATAAACCCTAAACTCTAAACCCTAAACCCTAAGCCCTTAGCCCTAAACCCTAAACCCTAAAATCTAAACTATGAGCCTTAAACACTAAACCTTAAACCCTAAACTCTAAACCTTGAGTCCTAAACCTTGAGCCCTAAACCCTAAACCCTAAATCATAAACCCTTACCCAAAGGAAAGTCCTAAAAAGATCATTCAGTGTGTTTCAGTGTGTAGGGAATAGTGTTTAAGGTGATTGATCGACTCATTTAGTTTTGATGAGAGACTACTTCCTTTGAAGTCCTAAAAGAAATTTTAGCCATTCTGTAGTTAATTGAACACCCTTCAAAACAAGCTAAAATGAGCTAGTCATGTCACCGAGCTATCAAGGACCATTATTTGTGAAGTATTAAGGCATCGTTTGTCTCCATAAGAGACATATGAGCAAAAAAATGTATGAGAATCATGAATTTGATTCCATGAAAGGATTCTTTTAGAGCTAGGAAAGGTGAGGGGATGATCTTTATATGGAGTACCATGTTTCTAAGAATGAGCAATCATCTAAGTTCACTTGATGCAATTCACTTAGTACTATTCGTAACAACTTATTCAACACCTAGTAGTGTTATAACACCTTGAGGAGGCACATTAAAATCACCTCATTTTGGCCATAGGATAGGAATCCCATTCTGGGAACAATCCTCTATCTACAAAGTGAGGATCTATTTTTAGTAAAAAGTAGACTAGCATCATAGAGTTGATTCATGGTCACTAAAGTGAATTATGGACCAAATTTAAAAATTAGTACCAATTCAAGCAATGGTATGGCCAAAATCTATTTTAGAAGGTCAAAAAACGTAAAAAATAACTATATGCTTTCCCAAAATAAAGACCGAATACAATATATATGCCCTGAAAGTTTTAGGTCGTTTGCTGAAATCCTTAAAATGAGTAAGTACTGACCAGATTAGATTTTGAAAAACTATCTTCTAGATTATAACTGTTGGAGCTACAAGACCACTTCCATCAGATGCAGAGCGACCCTAATTTCTTATATTTACTAAAATAATTTTAAAGTATAAGAAATAATAAAAGTATAAAAAATAATAAAATAAATCTTATACTTTACATTTATTTCGTAAGTGTATGACACCCCAAAACATATACATGGTCCATACTCTTGATTCTACAAAAGGCGTACGCGTTTTACTTTCTTTAAAATGCTTACGCATTTTCCCTTCCTTATAACACATACGCGTTATAGGTTTGGCAATTACCAAGCGAGAAAAAATAAAACGTGTACGCATTTCATCTGTTTTTAGGTTTTTGTCCACTTTTAGGCCCCCCAACTTCGCGTGCACTTACCCATGTACCATTTTCATGCACAACTACTATTCAGTAGGGCCCTATCCATTTGGAAAGAAGATTTCTATGCCTCCTCTTTTTGAATCGGGAATCATATACTATGACCAAGTCATTCGCCTGAAATGGAGACCAGAGGATCTTTTGATCAAAGTACTCCTTCATTTTCTTCTTATAGCTTGTATCCTTCATTATTTCCCTCATTTCCTCTAGCAAATCAAAATGTACCAATCTTTCCTTTACTGAATCACTTTCATTCATCCTTTCATTTTTCATAACTATCACATTGGGAATATCAAACTCAATAGGAAGAAGCTGGATCAATTCCATAAGCCAACCGAAATGGGGAGTATCGTGTTCTGACTTTGATGTTTCCCTATATACCCAAAATGTTGCATAAATCATTTTATCCCACTTATGTACCTACAAAGCTACATCTTTTACTAGGATTTGACACAATACATAATTTTTTCACTCCACCTGTCCATTTGCATTTGGCTTGTAAGTTGTTGTCTTCATGTTCTTAATAGAAAACTTGTTTACCGGTGCTTCTACTACCTCATTAATGAAGTGGCTTCCTTGATCTATTACCATTTTTCATAGACAACCGAATATGGTGACAATGCATTCATACATAAACCTTGCCACTTCATCTATGGAAGGTGTTTTCAAGGGCCTAGCTTCAACCCACTTGGTTAAATAATCAGTGGCAACTACAATATACTTATTTTGGTGTGGGGTAGTTGGAAGTGGACCTATAATATTTATTCCCCACTTTTCAAAGGGATCAAGTGGAAGAATAGGGCATAATGGAGTTGATGAAGTCTTACGATTCCCATGTGTTTGACAAATATCACATGTCTTACAATAATTATAAAAATCTCTAAAAAGAGTTGGCGGTGATAACTGCATCCAAGATGCTTCTTATTGTGAGTTGTCTAGAAAAGTTTCATCCACATGTACCATTGTGGAATTATTCTATTAGCTCCTTTCCTTGATCACGTCTAATTGTCCTCTTGTCTCGTCCATCAAGCCCTATCCAAAATAATACCCCATGTAAAATAGAATATGGACGACTGACTTGAGTAATCTTCTTCTTTGTTTTTACATTGACACCATCATGAAACTTGAAATCATTCAGATAATTCCAAATATCTATGTATTCACTAGGGATTGTGTAAAAGGATAACAATGTTGCATCTGGGAAATCATCATCATCACAAGATGAACCTAAACCATCATAGGCTCGAGAGATTGCATCTGCATTGACATGCTTCTTTCCTGGCCTATTTATAATATCAAATTCAAATTCTTGTAGTAAAATTATCCATCTTGTTATCCTTCATAATGGGTTAGGCTTATTCACAATATATTATAGAGCCTGATGATATGTTACAATTGTAAATTTCTTCCATAGCAAGTAATTTTAAAACTTCTTTACAACAAAAATGATAGCTAGAGCCTCTTTTTCAGTTATAGTATAATTTACCTCAGCATTGCTCATTTGTCTACTCCCAAAGTAAATTAGATGATCATTTCCATTTTCATCCTTTTGGCTCAGAGTACTCCCTAGTGCTGCATCTAAAGCATTAATATACACAATGAATGGCTTGCTCCAATCTGGATTCTTTAAAATAGGTGAAGACACCAAAGCTTTCTTTAGTTGTTCAAAAGCTTCATGCGCCTTCTTTCTGGTTCATAAGTAACATCCTTCTTCAAGAACTAGGTTAGTGGTTATTCAATATTTGAGAAATTCTTGATGAACCTTCTATAGTAACCCACATGGCCTAAAAATGATCTCAACTTGCTTCTTTTCATAGGAAATGGTAACTCTTTGATTTTGAAACTTTATCGGGATCAATGCCGATACCATCTCTAGATACAACATGCCCTAACAAAACACCTTTAGAACATCCAAAGAGACACTTTATAGGGTTTAGTGAGGCTTGTGTTTCATATAACCTTTGAAATTCTTTCTCCATCTCAGTGCAAGTGGTCCATTTTTCTCCTATAGATGCAAAAATCATCCAGGAATACTTTGATGAAGCTTCCAATGTAGGGTTCAAACACTCTATTCATCAAGCGTTAGAATGTTGTCGAAGCATTACACAATCCAAATGGCATAACTCTATAATAAAATGTTACCCAAGGAGTGGCGAATGTAGTCTTCATCCGATCTTTCTCCGCTATATGAACTTGGTTGTATCCGTTATAGCCATCTACAAAACTATAGCACTCCTGGCCAATTACTTCATCCAAGATCTGATCTGAGAATGGAAGAAGGCAATGATCTTTCTTTGTTACCATTTTGAGCTTTCTATAATCAACAAAAATGTGTAGCTTCCCATTCTTTTAATTGAGATCACAATGTGAGAAACCCATTCGAATTCTCCACAACAAATATGAATCTTGCATCAAGCAACTTATCTATTTCTTCTTTTACAGTCTTGGAGAAATTGGGATTCATTCTATATGGCATTTACTTTATGGCCTTAGCACCATCTACCAGTTTAATATGATGTTCTACCCAACTTACTTAACGAAGTTCCTTGTAATGAAAAGTGAATAAGTACATGTACCTTCAAAAGAGCCGGAGGTAGGATTCCTTCTCACTCTCCATCACAACATCACAAATATTTATTTTTTGGAGACAATCATTAATTTATTTTTTAGATAATTTTATGGGTTCATGAGTCAGTGTGACTGGAAGGATATCCATGGTGAAACATCAACCTCACTTTCTTTATCTTATATTTCCACTTCATTGGTACTAGAGTAATAAGAGAATGTCCAATCATCAGCTTCATCATTTGAATCCACATGTGTTGCCTTATGATGTCGAGGATCACGTTTATCTTCACCCTCTCTCTGTCACATCCAAGTGTCATGGATCCTTCATTCCAGTAGTTTCTTGCATGGACTCTCCTTAGCCATGGCCTTCCCAATAACATTTGGTACTTGCAATAGTACCATTCTTCATCACTGGAAGTTTGCCACACATACAACACCCATGTGAGATATTGCCACATTTGAAACAAAACCTTCTAGTTTATTTTTCCCTTAGTTAATGACCTTAACATAAGTGTTAAGGGGGATCAATTTTTAAACCCAAAGATAATCATTACAAACTCGGTCATTACATTAATTGCAACACCTCCATCTACTAAGACATCATGAATTGAAATACCATTACATAATACTTTAGCTTGTGGATCGTAGGGATCTACCTCTACTTCCAAAATAGGGACCTCAACCTCCTTCCTTCACTGAGCATTGAGTCCACTTCGCAACTCCCACCTCTTTTTAGAAGACATAGCAAGAAGTTGACCATATGTAATATTTGCAAGCCTTTTGGACAAATCTTCTAAGATGGAGTATGGTCCTTGCCCCTTTGAAATCAAAAATTCTTACACACCCAACTTTCTTCTCCTATGTTTCTTACTAGTCTCTCCTTTCATCTTCTTAGGATCATTTCCATCTTGATTATCTTTTTCTTTCTTTCTTTTTTTTACAAACACATCTACTTCATTATTTATGCTCCTATCTACTACATCAAAAGAATTCACAAGTGTTTTTCCTTTATCATTATCTCTTGTACTAGATGTAGAAGCTCTATCTGGACAATTATACTTATAATGACCCTTTTTATGACAACCATAACATACAACTTCAAATATATTTCTTTTTGGACCTCTATCTCCTCCTTGGGAACTAAATTCATTTCCTTGAAGAAGATTAATAGTTAATTGGCCCATCTTCCTAAGGAGATCTTCATACTCAGTAGATGTACTAGAGGGAATATTTTTTCTCACCAAGAGTGGTTGTGGCTTCTGGACCAAAGGTGTTGGTGTAGGCTCCACCTTAGCAACAATTTCTTTGGGCTCCTCTTCCATGTTTTCTTCTTGCCTTCTTGCAATCTCCTTTTCTTGTTCGAGGGTCGACTGGGCGGTCATACTTCACTCGTTGTATGATCTATGACTTCATCCCAAGAATGAAGTACTTATAGAGGAGATTATCCACGCCATTCATCAACCCATCCATTAATCCTTCCTTAGGATCGGGCATCGAGCTTCCTCCTTAGCTCTAGAACACGAGCATGATAATCACTTGTCTTCTCCTTATCTCCTTGGGCTAGCTTTGTGATCTTGATCATGAGATTTGCATATTTTTGTTGTTCACCAAATTCTTCAAGAAAAATTTCAGTTAATAAATCCCATGAGTTTTTAACATTATCACCTAGTGTTTCAAACCACTTAAGGGTTGAACCATCCAAAAAGGTAGGAAAAATATGCAGTCCATTGTTCCCTTCTTATGAGGCCATTACAAATGCAAGATCATTTAAATTCTTGAATGAAAGAAGGAGCATTTTTATTAGATTGGGCAAAAAAACATGAATCTTTCCCATTTCGAAGTAACTACAATGAAATACCAACCTACAAGTAGAATCAAGCAAGACTTATGTGCACAAATAATTGGAATCACTTTGTAATGAAAGTGACTTTACACTTTTCTACAAAGACAAAATAAGAATGACCATGATAAACTTACATTTACTATGGTAAAACTTGACTTCTTTATGAAAAAAGCCCGACTTTCTTGTGGTAAACACTATTCATGATAAAAAGTGAAGTTCTTGTGGTAAATACTATTCACGGTAAAAAGTGAATTTCTTGTGGTAAACACTATTCATGGTAAAAAAGTGAAGTTATTGTGGTAAATACTATTCACGGTAAAAAGTGATTTTACCATGGTAACTACTATGCACAGTAAAAACAAGGTTACCCTCCAAATGATTTCTGACTAAGTGGGAATATCTCTCTAGAAAATCCACCAACAAGGAATGGTCCGGAAACGGAACCAAAATGTCAACACCAATTTGACACTCTGATAATATTTCACCGAGAACTCCTTGTGCTATGATTATTTCAGTAATGCACAACTTTTGGTTTGGTGGTAGTAATCTGGAAACACAATAGTAGACATAACACAAGAATACCACAGACTATGACATAAAAGAATGATGAAAAATATGAAATACAACTGTAAAATATATTATTAACATGAAATTGTTACAATCTCACCCATGAATTACTCCAAGTGTTACCAACTCCACTTATTTTCCAACAATAGTTATGGGAGAAACTTCACAATTACTCATTTTGATGGCTTCCTTAACACACATTCACAATGAATCCTTTATTCATAAAATAATTATTACAACTTTATTTTATGATAAATGAGAGGGGGTGGCCTCTCTATTTATAGAAATTCAGTCTTATCCACCCTATCTCTAGGAAATCTCTTCCGGCTAATCATATTCCATGCCTAAACTCTTACCTTTACATGTAGGCTTATCTTTTAAGATAAGATATACCTTATCATCTCACATGGGTTCCACCTTTATAAATATTACACAAATTTAATATACAAAATATTTATAACATCACTCCTTTTCATTATTACAAATATAATATTTCTAATTTTAAATCATGTAGACCCTACTTATCCATTTACCCTAACTTTGACATTTTAACATTACGAGACCACTTACGAAAAATATTTACTTTTTACCACAACATTCCTATTGTACTTTGATTGTTACCATACTATACTTTATTGGCGGCACTTTGTGCAACGTCGTTATCTTCTAGTGGATGCTACTACTAACTATACTTAACAACACCTTATTCCTAATATATACATTAAGGAAATAGAAATCATGGAGGAAAATTTTAGTGTCAACAGATCATCGGTGGACTTCTTGCAATTGATCTCGATATCCCTTGAATACTCGGTGTCTCACTATACACATCTCTTTGGAAATTTTAGATGAACATACGGAAATGGAGATTCTAATTTTAATATCTTTACTACTTCTCTCATTATCAATTTTCTCTAAAGATCTGGATGAGAATAGAACAATCCCATTAACAATAGTGGTTCCCTTTCTTCTCCATCAAAATTCCCATTTAATATCGATCTCTGCATCTAAAAGTTTTCCATGAAGTACAAAACAAAAAAAAGTTTTGTATTCTAAGTGAAAATGCACGGGACTTTAGTTATATTTGAATTTTGAATTTCCAATTTATCCTACCCATTTAGTTTTGAATAGTTATTTGTCACGTCATCTACCTTGTTTCTTATTTTTGAAATTAATGCGGTGTGATTGGAAAAATTTACTAGAGAGGGAATGACGGGAGGTGGCAATGGTGCAATAACATTAACAAAGGAGTTTAGAGAAATGACAAACCAATAACGATCCAAAGGGTCACATTGGAGGTCCACCAAGCGTCTTCGAGAAGATACGCTCAACGTCGAAAGCGGGGTTAAATTTAACGGTCACGTATGCCTTTTGAACATTTTTCGGGTGATGGTAATTTTTTAATATTGCTCTTCAAAAATACAAAATAATATTATTAATAGGAACTATTCTATATATATATATATAAGTGTATTACAAATATTTGTAAATATTTTATGATTAAAATTATGAAAAATACATCTAAACGGCCATCAAATTTAACCCCTAGCATCGAGAAAACATAGTCGGGCAATCTTTCCAACAACAAATTAGTGGAAGATAGGCGCATAGTGAAAAGGAGTGGACATGTAGTTTTATGAAGATTTCGAGCTTCATAAAACTATGCTAGATATAGTACATATGGATGCAACCATGGCAACGAAGTTAAAAATTCATTCATATGGTAAGTGAATAGAAATAACTCTCAATCAAACTATTAGGGATTTGCTTATTTAAAATAAAAAAATAGGTTTTTTAAATCTGCAAATTTAATTCATATTAAATAGGATTCTTCATTAAATACATAAAATAATCGCCATTAAAACTTTAGTTTTTATTTTGAAACTAACGAAATCAAAATGACATTTAAAAAAATTATTCTATTACAACAATAAATATTTATTTCTTATGATGATAGTGGTTAGATAAATGAAACATTACAAATAAGTGAAGTAAAATAGTAAAAATATGCGGTGGAGAGTGGATAAGCGTATGTGATCAACATATGCATGACATTTTTTGACGTGTGTCGGTATCACCGATTGTTCACTCGGTTGAAATAATAATAATAATAATAATGGTTTTTACAGTCCACGATGCCGGGCGGCTTGTTTTTGGGTCTACAAGCGGCTTATAGCATATGGGACTACCTTGTACTCACATGCGGGAGGCAACTAACTTTGCTACAAACAAGGCATACATACCCTACCCCCTGCAGGATTTGAACTTGTGACCTCTATTTCAAGAGCACATGTTCTTCACCATTAGGCCAACTCAGGTGTACGCCTAAATAGGTGTACAAAACACCAATAGGTGTAATCGCGAAATAAGTTTACATATTTTTAATTAACATATGCATGATAAACAAATTTTCACCCTTCATTTTTTTGACGTCTGTCAACACCACATACCGTTCACCCGGTTGAAAGGAACACATTACTAGGCAACAAGAGTGAAGTAAGTTTACACATTTCTATATTTATTTTCTTAGAATGGTAGACAATAATGTAACTAATCTAAGTTTTGAGACAATATTCCAATACAATTTTGTTTTTAGTTATAGGACGTTGATAGATGTTATTTATAAGGAGAATTTAGCTAGAGTGTATAATCAACCGCACATTGACTTGAGATTATGTTTCTCTTCCACAAATTTAATGAATGGAAAATGTGAGTAGATGGCTAATGTATTAAAGCATGGCTAAAGCACTATCATATATGCTTTTGTTAAAGTTTATATATAGCAAATCTTCATATTTACGGTGGTGAGTTAGGCTAGATAAAAGATGTAGATGCAAAAAAATTGAATACAAATATTTTAACAATTTCCAGTTTTCATATAAAAATTAAATTTAAATTATTTTGAATTTTATCAACAAAGGAGGAGCTATATAATTTGTTTATTGGAGGGATTTGGTTGGAGAGGATAATCCAAATCCATTAATTTGAACCTTTCTCTATTTAAATACTCTAATTTATAAAATAAGAATGATTAGATATTCATTCTTTTTTAATTATTTCTATGATAGTTATTTATTAAGTTTTGTCATAAAAATTATGCATTATTTATTAGGGAGATGACCTAGTCATTGTGGGCGTCAATAGTCAAGAGGGTATTTGAAGGGAAATACCCAAAACTTTGAACAAATTTACTATTGGAACCACCTTTATATTAATAATACAAAAGAGTTACAATAACAGGGTATTTGAAATTCACGGTCCAAAGCCAAAATGTCATGAAGGCACGAGAAAGCGAAAAAGACAATAGGAAAAATCACATAACTAAATAGTTAGGCACATGGGGCAACAACACTAGGCGAAGGAAGAGGATCATCTTTTGGAGGGATGAATCCCTTGTAGTTAGCTCCTCAGATGGAAGATCAATAGCCCGTTCGTTAGGATCCAACATTTGTATATTCAGAGGCACCATGATTCCCCGGCAAGCGGGAGAACCCCTAAAATGCCCCAGGAGGAGTAAAGTCCCAAGTGGAGGATCTAGCCACATCCTTACCTCGAGGTGGCAGACTCCCACTTGATCCGAGTTGGATAGAGCAGGTGGCCCCAAGGAGGGAAGGACATCGATTGCAAGAGTTGCTTTTACGATGCGACACAAGGGCAGTGGCGGGGCACAAGCATCATCTGGAGGAACCCGACTTATAATGCAAGGACCATTCCCTAGTGATAAAAAAACTACTGTAAATGCGCAAACTCCAGCGCCACTTTTTGCCCCTGTGCCTCGGATCTCGCATAGTCATAGAATAGATAATAGCCACTTTTTTATTAATGATTAATTCGAAGTAAACTCATCTTGTTGAAAATAGCATTATTTCTATCTTTCCATAGTGAAAGAGAATAGCGGCGAAAGAGATTCCATATGAAAACAAGCCTAGCAAGAAGATTAACAAAGTCACCAAACAGGGCAGCTTTCCAATCAAACAGTTCAGGATGGAAGGGGAGGAAGAGAGAGTGTATCCAATTCCAAGCAGATTGAGCACGTAGACAAGTCCAGAAGACATGTTTGAAAGATTCAAGTCGACCACAAAAAGGGCATTTAGGATTGGGAAGGCCAATTTGACTTATTGTTCTCCCAATGAGAAGACCCTGATATATGAGGCACCAAAGAAAGAAATTGAGCTTGGGTTCAAAGTTGGGGTTCCATTTAAACGAAAAGTAGTTATACAATTTACATATTATTGTACAGCTTATACCAAACAAAGATGTAACGTAGGCAATCAAAGGCAACATATAATCTATTCAATTTTTAGATACCCCATATTAAAGATTAAATTTGACAACTATTTAGGCGTTTTTGAGATTTAACTCTAAAATACTTGCAATAATTTTAAAATAATCGTCACATGTGACTTGCATATTTGAAATATGACCGTCAATTTTTATATAGAGTTATATGTAACTTATATTAATAAATATTAAATATAGTTAAAGAAATACGCAATAGTCTTTTATATATTTTATTAGTGAGGTATAAATAATATTGTTTTGTAATTTTGAAGGTTAATATTGGAAATTTACCATAACCCAAAAATTGTTAGATATAAGTGGACGTAAAATTCATTCCTTGCCTCATGCACAAGTTTAGGTCTAACCATTTTTAGTGCATTTCAAATTTGTTATTTTAAATCAATTCAAAATCCGACTTTAGTCTTTCCCTTCAAACAAACACTGAAACAAAAACTATAGGTAGGTCAACTGTAACACAAATTTTGAATATTGACGTGAGGCCATTTAATTACCATGTAGGTGTCAAATTAAATATTAAACAATGAATTTCACTCCAATAATATTTAAATAATTTTAAAAAAAAAAATTTAAAAAGAAAATCTCTATTATAATCATGTAAACAATATTTAATTTGAAACATATTATTTTATTTTAATTCAAAAAAATTGCACGACCTTTATTTCGTTTCAAAACGAAATGAACATTAAAATACAAAGATAAAACATATAAGCAAGAGCGAGCCAAACAATGACTACCTAAACACAGTAACCAGAGCTAGCCACTGATAATAGTAGTGATGGAAATAGCATATTCTAGAGAGACAGAGAATAAATAAATTATTAAAAACAAAATCTGAAAATCACGCACTCCTGAACTTAGTTTCAAGGAAGTTCTCATGTTCGCATCCTGCCATTGAATTGCATCCCACCAATCCTTCTCACCTCTTATTTCTTCCAGCCATTTTAGCTTATCCCAATGCCAATGGCAATGTCTTCAATTTCTCACATTTCTTTACAGTGAAAGATTTGAGCATGGGTAACGCCCCTTCTCCCAACCCTGAACTTGAACTCGGTACCGCCTGTAGAGACTCCAACGACTTTAAGTTTTCAAGAGTCAACTTCTCCAGCTTTGGAAAACATCCTCGCCTTCCGAGCTCCAAATTTTTCAGCGTGCCGCAATCTTCTACTGAAAGACCTCTCAAACATGGCAATTCTTGCAACTCCGCGGGGAGCTCTTTCAACCGCTTGCAAGACTTGAGCAGAAGGTATACGAGCTTTCGGAACACACTAACCCAGCTAGGTACTCGCTCCACATCGCATCGATACAGGGCCAAATGTTCCAGCTGATCCTTCATCGCCGTCATATCCTGCGGAAGGTAATCTTGATTTGCCAGATTAAAATTCAGATACAGATTTCTCATCTTCGACCAGTTTCCCATAACTCCCTCCTTTACTGGCGATTTTATTTCTACTGCGAAAATCCTGAGGCCGCGCAAACTTTGCAGGTCCTTTAAGCAGGCATAGTTTCTGTCGGCATTTGCGTCCTCGAAATCCAAGGGAATGCTCATTTTCATCTTTAATCTTTCCAGTGAAACCAACTCCGAGATCCCGCGCGGAAGAAAGCTCAACTTTTGCATCCCCATAAGTCGAGGGCCCTCAGACATTTGAGTTCAGTTATCCTCTTCGGAAGGCACCGTAGCTCCCGCAGAAACCAACGTTCAAGAATTGAAGTTGGTTCAGGTCGCCAATTGTTTCCGGCAATTCACGAATGTCTGTTCTGTACAGTTGGAGGGAGGCAAGGTGTTTCAGATCTCCGATACAAGGGGGCAAACATGTTATGGGAGTGTCACTGAGATCGAGGACCCTGAGCGAGGACATTCCCTGCAGGAAGCTTCCCGGAACTTCTGTAATAACTGGATTCTGCCTGAACGTGAGAACTAAAAGGGATGAGCAGACGAAGGTTGTTGGCAATGAGCGTATAGCATTATACATGAATGACATTCTCACCCAGCCCTTGCTAACTTCCTCAACGGGAAAATCTCTCAAATTCTGCCCCGCTCTGAAAAAACACTTCTGCTCTTTCTGAGCAAGAAGAGTCGCCAGATCACGAAGAACATCGTGTATTTTAACTTGTTCAATCCTTCCATTAAGATTTATCTTAGTTGCCTCGATCAAACAACGATCCCTCAAGAAGCTGATAAAACTGTGCGCAGTGTCATGCAAATAGTTCTGTTCACCGCTTTTAACAAGCCCTTCCAGACCTTCTGCGATCCACATTTCTATCACTTCTTCACACAAGATTATTTTGTCTTCCGCATAAGCCGCAAAATAAACAAAGCAAGTCTTCAAATAATGTGGTAGAACATTGTAACTCCATTTCAGATGCTGAAAAAGGTTTTCTTCAATTTCGTCGTGGATGTCATAAAACGTCTCATCAATGGTTTGCATCTGATGCAAAGCAAGCTCCCACTCATGTCGATAAGCATAGTGTGCCATTGCTGCAGCAACAACATTTATCGCCAATGGTAAACCCTTACACTCCCCTGCGATTTCCCTGGCAACATCCTCTGTCTGCTGGAACATCTCCATTCCGAAATGCTCGGCTACGAAACAGCTGCCAACCCTCCTCTTCCGACAGGGGATCCACTGGTATCATCTCTTCCGCTTGCATTCTGCTACACACAGCTTTATCCCGAGTCGTGATAACAATTTTATAACCTCTTTCATTCAAAGACACTCCTAAGCTTTGAAGCTCAAGACTCTTCCACATATCATCTAGTATAAGAAGAAATTTTTTCTTCTTCAAATAAGAGAACAGCATGTTTTTTCGCCCTTGGAAATTAGATTTATCTGGAAAATTGTTTAACTTTAACCTATCTTCAATACAACTTTGTAGATCTGAGATTTCGTATTCTTTGGAGACCGTTACCCAAATAATGAGATCAAATGAGTTGCTAACCTTGTGGCTGTTGTTGATGGTCTGAAGCAGAGATGTCTTACCAACGCCGCCCATGCCGTATACACCAATAATTCCAATCTTGCTGCTATCTTCTGTTAGCCATGTCTCAAGCTTCGACTGTGCAGATCGTATTACGTTTCCAGTAAAACCAGATTCGGGGATTTCAATGGGTATCTGGGTGGGCGGAATAAAGTCTCCGTAATCCCCACTGGAAGGAAAATCGGACTGCTTCTCTGAGTGAAGATTGATAACAGTCTGTTTCCAATCTCTGATATGTTTGGCGATTCTGTATCGGCAGATGCAGTTGGGGCAGCAACCAAGGCAAGTTTTGCCTCGCTGGTACTCGTTGCTAATAGATTCTGAACCTTTAATGGCCTCGTCCGCCTTATCCAGCCAAGTCTTCACTATTTGTTTGGGCTTCCTTTGTTCTTGATAGAGCTCCCGAGTTATATCATCTATTACATGTTTCAAACGTTGAACTTGAGTTTCCATGTCGCTGACAGCTCGAGGCAAAGAAATGACCATTTGCACCTCTTCAACAACTTTCTTCAAAACGCTGCTCACAACATTGGCTGCAGCGCCTGTAGCAACAGCCTCGCCGGCCATTGTCTGCTTCACACAAAGCTTCAAATCTGCCACACCAAAATTAACAAACTACTCCCGAATCAGACACGGTTCGAGGTTTCGAAGAATTCTCTTTTCAAGCAAAATAAGGTTTTCTTCACTCAAATTGGGTAGGGAGTAGGGCTCGCGCATGTAATTTTGAATGCATGGACCATGAATATGATTATTGCTATATTTTCTTCTCTGGTTTCTGTTGTTTCTACAATCACGAGTACTTACTCAACCGGTTGATCCGGTGGAACCAACTTGACTTTAGAACCATTCGTACTCAACAGCTGGAAAGCACCTTTGGTTCATTACACATTAACACGTTAATCCGGATTCCCTACTTAGATACTACTGGTATATTTGTACATAGTAATGAATGCGATACGCGCTGTCACTGTTGTAAAAGTTTCTAATGTAAAGTACGTATGTCAACAGTCCGTTTACATATGTATGGTAAACGGAGAGTATAAAAGTGCATTGCAGTTTATTAATAAAAGTGTCAAAAGAAGGGTCGGGTATAAAAATGCCCGTCAACTACAACAAGAAATCTACAGGCATATAATTTATAAAGACAACTTGGCACTTAGTAGTTGGTTATTAAATACGACTCCCATCACTTCTTTGCACCTCCATTTAATAGCAAATCTATACAAATTTTCAAAAATCAAATCAATATCCCACAGCCGCTGACATTAATGGAAGCTAAGACTTTTACCTGGTCTCCAAATCATTGATTCACTATTTCATTAAATAGGATATCCGTAAGAATCAATTTAAAAAGACATGAACATTTGTTCAAGAGTAAGGGATGTGCAGCGTGCTCCAAAGTCCAGGGGTAAAAAAGAGGGGAAACTGGGAATTTCGCGAGTGCAAGACATAAGGGAATTAGGAAATGGAATTCCTAGAAGGTGTTGTTGCTGACTTCTAAAACCCTGGCACAAAAAATGAATGCGTAGATGGAGAATGTGATGTTGGTCAAGTGTATGTGTTGTAATGGAACTATGATTCAAGTTAGACGCAAAACTTACCTTTCTTTCATTCCATGTAACTACTACATAATCTTGAGCACTTAAAAAAGCATCAAATTGATATGTTCAAATGATTACTTAGTCCAAGAAATTGAGCTCTCACATAGGAATCCATAGGAATTACTTACAAATTACAGTAAAAAAGCATGTGCATTCTCTTACTGCAAACTTGGACTACATTAGATAAACAATATAAAGATAAATTTCACCAAATATTAATGCTGAAACTAACCATGCAATAATTATTTTGGTTACTAATAAATTGAAATGTATCGGATTAAGGAAGATCATCTTCTGTGGAAACCTTAAAAATATCTAAAGATTTACACTTGATTGTTCATCTTCAAACTATTCATTCCAGCTTCCTCTTCCTAGTTGCTACTTGCTACGGAAGTGTTAGATACAATATTTTCACATTTCTATCTTTTGTGTAATGCATAAGTATTGCTTACTCAATCGTTAGACATTTATTTTAGCCATTTATATACAAAATATTGTTCCCAAATTCCTCCTAAAAACCTCCCAGACTTGAATTGTTATCTTGTCCTGAGACACTACATTGGTGAACCGTGACATATCCTTGGACTTCTAGGTTCTTCAAAAATATCCACTAGATATTAAGATTGTATTGGTCTTCTTGTATATTGCCTTCCAATGCTTGTTCGCACTTTTGCAGGATGTGTCATTTGCCAATTTTTATCCATATGCATTATTGATCTAGCTGCTCAATGTTGGCTCTACGACTATGATGTCTGTCTTGAATTGGAACCAATCATCCATTTCTTCATAGACCAGTGAAAAATATGTTTGTATTTGCATAGTCAGTTGTGTTGCCCCTAGAAAGTCCTCTTATCCAACATTTTGCATTTGAAGCTACTATCAGGGATCAAAAATGTTCTTAATCACTTATTTTTAAAAATGTTCTTAATTTTTAGGATGTGTTGACTAGATTTTCTCTTATCATATGAAGTGTAAATTTTTATATTGCTTTTCATCATGGAAGGGCTACTTAAAAATGAACCCTTCAAGATAAAATTTTGACTAGCCCTTCCAATTTGATCCCGAGTCCAAGGCCAGCGGCTACCCTCCACTGAAATTGCACCTATGTATGGTGAACGGAGAGTTCCTCCATGACCCATCCCCTATGACCCATCCACCATCGTTGTCCACCGAAAAGGTGATGTCATCATTGTCCTCGGGAAGCCTTGTTCACGTGGCTCCAATGATGTGACATGGAGGGTCTTCGAATTTTAAATTATTGGAAAACATTCCCCCACTTCAAACTTCTAATGCGTCCAAAATTTGAATTATTGGAAAACATGAACACTTGCTTCCTCCTAATGCGTCCGCCTGGTAATCACAACACCATCGTTGTTATTATAGTTGCATTGCTCTGCATCATCCCTATGGTAGTCACGTGAACTGTGTTTTTCATCCCCCATCGCACGCCATCTCACGTTTTTCGTTGGAAGAGTGAAAGGAACTCGAAGCTAAGGTGCTCGAAGCCGAAGAAAGGAACAGGAGCCGGAGAAAGGAGTAGCAGATGGTAGCCAACACAAGTACTGGTATGACTCTGTCTTGTCTGGTTTGCATTCACTTTCTTTCACAAAATATTGTTCCTTTAGAGGGTGAGATAAAGAATATTATGGTGTTATTTTGGTTTTCTCAAAATATGGAATGAGTATTATCTGAAAGTGTTGTTTTAAACTTGTGGAAAAATGCATAAATTAATGGATATTTTTGTTAATTTGATAGATAATATTATTGGGTTTCCAAGTTATTCGTTTTAAATGAGAAATCATTTTTGAAAGGGGGTTTCTCTGTATGATTCATTTTGGGTATTAGTGTGAATGAACCATGCACGAACGCGTGCTTTCAGATTTTTTTAAATATACACATTAGATATATACCCCTAAATGCCTTAATCAAAATTGCTCAAACACACACTAACGATCATAATAAAAATAATAACCACCATGGGAAGAAAACAGTAATTCGGCTCATCTTATGCACTCCTCCTCAGCTACTTGTATATTTTATAGCTTGGTTGGAAATCACAGCTTGTTCATAAAATTTACTGAAAAACAAAGAACAAAGAAAAGTTTTTAAAATTTGATTTTTGGAGACAATGATTATTTTTTGGGAAGCAGGACAAGAGATTCAAAGAGGAAATCTGAGTGAATGTTCTTATTTACTCTCTATCAATTTGGTAGTTCTGAAACTTCGTGAATGCCCATGACTTAGTTCGACTGCATGCATGCATTAAATATAAAATTACCTTGTGTTCTCTGCATTTTGCAAACTGTTTGGCGGGAGTTTAGCAAGCTCTTGAGAGGAAATTATCAGATATTAATTGTAGATCCATTATCAGAAATTGTAGATCCAACTCTCTTGCAAGAAGTATACGCGAAGAAAGAAGTGTTTGTTGTCTTCCACATTGCTCTTACCTGTGTAGAAATCGACCCTGATTTGCGACCCAAGATTACTAGTTAGGATTATGTTGGAGATAACTCCAAGGCCTCTGAATCTCTTGACAGAATTGGAGCTACATCATAAAATTGAAAATGCTACCAAACTAATCAATTTGATCTCCTCTTTCTGATGTTTTATAAGATATTGATCCCAACTTTTGACTCCTATTCCACGAGAATTGTTGCATTCAAGTGTTGAATCTTTTATGTGCTGCATTTTCTCGATCTGATTTTTTCAGATAACGGAACCATTTTTTTAATATGCCGAGACCGTTCAATGTTGAATTTGAGGGATGCAATTTACTTGAAAATTTCCAGTTCTATTGAAGTATCTCACCAAAGAGTGTATTTATGTTCAAGTTGCATTTCTCAAGTTTTGTAGAGCATCAGTGCTCAATTTTCACTATCAATTTGTTTCATTCTTCATTCTGCTTTTAACATCAAAATCTCAGTCAATATTTGTGTTCTAGTCAAATGCTTGAAGCCTTGTCTGCACTAATTATAAGATTGGTTATTCGTTCTCGTAAAATGCATGAATCCTATATTACACTAAACATCAGATTATATATTTGGTCTAGTAAGCTCCACGAAGCCTTTAATCTAAAGTGCTAGGTAGTTGAGAGAATGTCTTTTTGATGAAATGCATGACATTAGCTATCCAGAGTTTTGTAGTTTCTTTTTTTCCAGATTTTTGTACACACTTCAAGATGACAAGAAATAGTAAGGAAAATGAATTCAGGTGGTTGATGATGCCATCTTACTTCATAAAGATCTGCCATAGGATTTGTGCCTTTGAATTCTGATATAGGCTCATCACTGTCTTTCATGCATGTGTGCACTATAGTCTCAAATTGGGTTTAGCTCAAAGGGTGTAGTTAGATTAACCAAAGCTTGGTTTACACCTCAACTGTCATGAGATCAAAACCCCAAGGAAGTACAAATTTGAGAAGATATCTAAGGTAAAGATAAAAAGTCCCCTCCTTCCAACGAGGAGGGTCTCAAATGCCAAATTGGCATGTTGGCTAGGTGGGACTTAACAAAACACCATGCTTTATACTCTTAATTAAGCAAATGGGATTTGGGTTAAAAAACAAGAGTCAAAACTTGCAATAACCTGGAAAGACAGGTAAACTTGGAAAGAGCTTCACAAAACATAGAGAAAAACATGGAAATAGCTACACAAACTTGGAGAAAAACATATCCAAAATACATGAAAATTCTGAAACAAGCATACATATTGATATGTATATAGTTGATATGTATACAACAAAACAAGCATACATATTGATATGTATATAGTTGCAAGTCACTAAAACTATCAAAGGAGTCAAACACAATGCCACAGACATAATTTCATTGTGTTGCATTAAGCTCCATTTCTGGCCTATCTAGGTCTGCCACTCTTGCATACCTGATACTGATAGTAAATGATAATAAAAATTTAAAAATAACTTAGATCTCATAATGAATGGTATAACAGAAAACACATAATGATGTGTAATAACACCATAAACTAACATCTTAGTTATTTATCCCTCTTTAGTTGCATGATGATGATATTGCAAAATATCTGGTACGATCTCTCCCTTGTAGGAATTGAGCAACAATAGTTAATTCACTCTATGTTCAAATGGCTGAAAGGTAGCCTTTGTTCGACCATGTTGTCAACATTGCATGGTGCATCAAAGAGCTTTGATGAGATATGTGTGCTATGAATGAATTTTTCTTGTTGGAATTTGTGTAAAAACTATTTTGGTGTTGTTGATTATAATTTTAAAAATCCACACAAACCTCTGGAAATATAATTTTAAAAATCCCAACTAAGTATGACTAAATAAATATGCGATATTGTGGGATATGTACAAATGGGAATGTGTGCAACATGAACTATTTCAACCTTTAGAGTTGTGAGGAGTGCAATTGTGACTATGTGAAGAAGTTTGAAGAAATTCAACTTTTAGAGTTATGTAGGGGCGTAAATAAAATTGAATTTGTGTGCCTTAAAACAGTAGACACCCAAACCCCACATATAAATAATTTATAATATTGTATCTACATAAACAAAGTACACTTGGCAGATTTATAAACTTTAGTAAGTGATTGGGAAAGTTGGCCTTTTTCCCAACTTGTCATATTTCAATATTTAGTAAGTGAAAACAAGGTGTATACATATACTCTACCAAAATTTCATTGCATGCCATTTTAGTGTAATTTGAGATGGTGATTTGGGAATTGGACCTACTATACCAAAATCTAGGTAAATAACTATAAAGAAGTAATAACTTAAGAAGTTAAACATAATGAAATATGCATACCTTTACTTAAGTTTCTACGTTCAAGTGAATGGATGTTGGATCCATCATCTCAACCACATGTAACATTTTAAAAAATTACTCATGGTAACCCTAATAATAAACGACTTCAAAGAAAAGTATAATGCAATGTATACAAACGAGTATAAAAATTAAGTATAATCAATGTAGATATCTCTCAAAGGTAAGGGTGTTAGGAAAGGTCCAAATACACTATAAAGGGAAGACTAAATTAGGTCCAAATCCGATAAAGGTGTAAATATGTACTAGGCCAAGTCTAGATAGCTATAAAGAGAGGCTAAATTAGGTCTAGGAGACCCTAAAGACATACTGATGTGTATGAAAGAAACATATAACCTCCTTTCAACATAACTTTTTCTTATAAACCTAGATCACTTTGTGAGCTAGGTATTTTTTGTGGGTTAGATCTAGAATGGTCATTTATTTAATACTATTTTGAGAAAGGATCCCTATAGATCATTATTACCTTACATGCAATATCTTAAGTTTATTCTAGTTTGTCAATAAGAGATCTACAATTGTAATATTAGGGTAATTGATTTGTGGGTACACCCATGCTTTATGGCACTCAAGATGACATCGTAGAGAGGTAGAAAGTAAATAGGTATTCAAAAACCTCATATTGTTATAATCTACATTCCTACCTAGTGTGGTTGAGGGATGTATATGTTGTAACCATTATCGATTTTTATAAGGCAATTTTAAACTTTACGGTGACATGTGTATTTTGTCACAAGTTAGGTTAATATGTTCCACGTTTTGTATAGCCATGTGTCAAGTGGTGCTAGATCAAGGAATAATACATTTCATGAGTATAAATTTGGTAAATTTATACCATGACATTTATCATATATTAGCCCTATAAAATATGGTGATTAGGTTAGTGATTCTTTTTTTGACATGAATTTATAAGATGTTCATGATGCATATAGTAATGGGGAAACATCTACATATTGTCACAAAGTTTCCCTTATTTGTGTGTTTGGCTTGGAATTCATTAGCAAGTGATTATATGAGATTAAGGGGATATTATGTGGTGCTCGTATATGGGGACATATGATACATGGGCATATTGTCCAATTATAGTATGAGTTCAAGAGTTGACAAATCTCACAAGATAATTTTTATGGTGGGTGGATCCCCATTCATTCGAGCAACACTAGTGGACTTTCCTAAGTATCTAGTAAAAGGGCGATAACTAGATCATGCCAAGCCAAGAACACAGATGCTAATCAAACATCACAATCAATAAGATGAAAGCAATTCGCCAGAATAACTTTACATAAACCTTTGCAAACAAATGATCAGCAATATCATATATTATTATGGAACTCAATGAAATACAATGAGAATGGACCTTGCTTATATAGGCAAGGAATAACAATCTAAGAACTAATCAAGGTTGTAGATCAAGCCATAAATCATGGAAAGAACTAGTCATCAAAGAACTAGTCAAGTCCATAGATTTATGAGAGAAGCTGACATCAAGGATTTAGTCAATACCATAGATCTAGGAAAGAACTAGTCAATACCATAGATCAAGGAAAGAACTATACCTAACAACTAGATAATATCTCCTAATATCTAAATAAATAAAAAGAAATATCCACACACATAAGTGGGTGAGGATAAATACAATAAAGGTAAATAATGTACCTAGGTGAACATGAGCTAAGGTAAATACCTACTCTAACACCCCCCCTCAAGTGAAGCTAGGGGCCAAAATAGAAGTGGCATGTCCACAGTATGAGTCCTGACAACTAGGCCTGATGAGGTACTCATGTACAATATATCCATGAAGAAATCTCGAACCAAAAGAAGGAAAGAATCCTGCTATAAGGAAAGAGAAAGAAGAAGAAGAAGGAAGATGTTCTCATGAACACCCCCAAGAACAACTTCGAAACCCCAAGCATTCCACACAACTCAAGGTAGCAAGGTGATGCAAAAGGCTTTCGTAAAATATATGCTCGCAACTGTTCTTTGAGTCGGAAGGTATTCAAGCAAAGAACTCCATCCCTGAATGTGCTGCTGAATGAAGTGGATGTGTATCTCGATATGCTTGGTCCACTTTGGTGCTCAACTGGGTTGCGAGAAATGTGAATTGCACTTTGGTTGTCACACAGAAAGTACGTCGGTGAATCTGTGGGAATCAAACTCCATTAATAATTGGCAAAGCCAAAGAATTTCTTGACTCACCGAATGCTTGTTGCCATGTACTCGCTCTCGAAGATGAAAGTGCAATAGCCTGTTGCTTTTTACAAACCAAGGAAATAATGCAATAGCCCAAGATCTGTCATGTCAAAGCGTGTAGAAAGATCCCTCGAATACTCTGAATGTGGGAAGAAGAGCTACCAGTAAGTAACAAATCATCAACATATAAGACAAGTATCACAATATCCTCACCGACATGCTGGAGATACACTGTATGATCAGAGTGGCAACGAACAAAACCAGTAGATAGAAGAAAAGAATCCATCTTCTCATACCAAGCCTGAGGGGTTTGTTTGAGACCGTAAAGAGACCTTCAAACGTACAAACAAGAGAAGAATCTTGAACAAATCCAATCGGCTGCTCCATATATATTTCCTCTTGTAGATCTCCATGTAAGAAGGCACTCTTCACGTCCATCTAGTATATGGGCCACCTGTGATGCAGTAATAGCAAGTACAAGGCGTACATAATCCATCTTGGCAACGGGTGTAAAATTCTCAGAGTAATCAATACCTTCGACTTGTGAAAAACCCTTTGCAACAAGACGATCCTTATACTTGTCAATGGACCCATCAGCTGCGTATTTGGTTCGGTATACCCACTTACACCTAACCATCTTTCTTCCTTTAGGAAGAGATACCAAATCCCAAGTATGATTTTTCATCAAAGAAGAATACTCATTTGCCATCACATCATCCCACTCCGGTATCCCATGAGTCTTTGAAAAGACCTGTGGATCCTCGAAACCACCGACATAAAAGTACAAAACCTGTAGAATGTGTGTGATGATGCCTAGTGGGTGGAAGATCCTCTATGAAAGGTGTTGACTCAGAAACTATAGTACGAGCCCACTTAGGCATAGTGACAACATCAGTGGGAATAGGATCCTCAATGACATCTATAACCTTCTCATCAATCTCCTTAAAGAAAGGATCTTCAAGATGAGATGATGAAGAAGAAGGAATGGAAGAAGATGAAGAATCATGAGTGAAACACTCATCAAAGCTGAACGTGTGTTCAAAAAATAACATCATGTGTATCAAGATCTAAAAGATGATAAGCTCTCATGCCCTCACAATACCCTACAAATATCAAGGGTTTACTATTCTTATCCAAAGCTTTCCTTTTCTTCTTTGCACAAAGGCCCAAGCATGGCTCCCAAAGACTCGAAAAAATGAGACATCGGCTTAGTGTTGGACCAATCTTCCTCTGGAGTCAAATGCTCAAGTGCTCTGTGTGGTGTGTAATTTTGAATATAGTTAGCACAATTAACTACTTCTACCCAATAGATAGGAGGTATATCTCTAGAATGCATCATACAGTTAGCCATTTCCTTCAAAGTTCTATTCTTCCTTTCTGCTAATCCATTCTATTGTGGAGTATGAGGAACAAAATGCTGGTGAATAATGCCTTGAGTTGCCAAAAATTCAAAAACTCATTGCTGAAGTACTCCCCCATTATCAATGCGAAGGTTCTTTATGCTACTAGAAGATTGTTTCTTGACCAAAGCCTTGAAGACTTTGAAGTGTGAAAAAACATCACTTTTGTACTTGAGAAAATAAACCCAAGTACGCCTCAAGAAATTATCAATAAATGTAAGTACATACTTAGCTCCATTGAAAGATGGGGTAGGAAAAACCATCAAGTCACTATGCACAAGCTCAAGTGGTGAAGAAGCTCTCTTAGACAAATTCTTAGGAAAAAGATCTTGGTGTTGTTTCCCTAATGCAAAACCATGAAAAACTCCCTCAAGACAAGAAACTCTAGGAAGACCATCTACCATACCATGAGTGCTCAACTCCTTCAAATATCTGTAATTAAAATGTCTAAATCTTTCATGCCAAATCTTACTCTCTGAATCTGAATGAGAAACCAATCCTGTCCCTATAGAAGAAGTGTCATCAAAACCCTCAAAGTGATATAATCTAGAACTATGATCAACAATACCTTGAGCAACAAGTGAATAAGGCTCCAACAAAGTTCTTACTTCTGCCCCATGTGGTGTAAAATTCACTATTTTCCCTTGACCAAAATGACAAATTTGATATACATAAAGCAAATTTGTAGTGATGTTAGGAACATATAGTGCATCTTGGATATTGCCACCATCAAGTTGTATATCACCTTTTCCCTCAACAGAAAGAAAGGAAGAATCTCCAACCTCAATTTTGGAAGTAGAACTCAAACCTAGAGAAACAAAAGACTCCTTGGAAGAAGTCATGTGATGAGAAGCACCATAATCTATAACCCAATTGTCTAAGTGGTGACTGAGATCTTCCAACAACATTAAGTGCTTTTCCATGTTGATTAGAAGGAGGTGGAGTGGAGATAGAAATTTTGTGTTTCTTGATTGCATCCTCTAAGGCTTGCATTCGCTTATAACACCTATTTTTTCATGATTACTACCCCCACAAAAAGAGCATGAACATATAGACTTATTCTTGGATTTAGAAGACTCGGGTTTTGAGTAGTTTTCTCTGGGTTTAGGAGCATTTTGAGATGGAGAAGGTGGGGATTTGGTTTTACTATGTGGTTTTCCTTTGCCCTTAGGATTAGATACAACTAATGCCTTTTAAGAGGTGGAAGACTCAAGGTGAGATAATTTAGATTCTTCCCTAGTAAGTCTTTCACAAAATGTTTCTAAGTTAGGTATTTTGAAGGTGTCACCTAAGGCATCCATGCTAGAGAAAAAGGTAGAAGCAAAAATTTGGAGTGGTCCTCTCAACTTGGATAGAATCAAGTAAACACACTCTTCATCTTTCTTATATCTTCCACTCCCCTTCAATTGTGTCAAAAAATTCTTGAACTTGGTAAGATAGTCTATAATTGTTGGAAAATCTTCAGGATTAAGAGAGGTGATCTCAATTTCAAGTTGCATGGATCTCATATGATCCACCTTACCAAATAAATCCTCAATTTCTCCCATATTTTGAAAGGAGAGTCATACTTTTCCAAATGAAATAAAAGACTATCACTGACATAAGTTCCTATCAAACCCATACACTCATCAAATTTGCACTGGTACTGAAATTTCTCATATTCTCTAGTGAACACTGGTTGTTCTTTAGAAGTTAAAGCCCATAATCCTTTCCACTTAATTATTGTTTCCATTCTTGGTTTCCATGTGTGGTAATTATGTGTTGTTAATGGCTCAACATGATCTAATGTAGAAGTAGATTCCATCCTAAAAAAATCACCAAAATAAATGGAAGAACCAAGCAATGCAACAAGAGCCCCCAGATTTTGGCACTTTATAATGAGTGCGTGTTATAATATGACACTTTATAATTATAGTGCGATTCTCAAAATAAATATTTACAATGGAAAGAGCATAAAAACACACACACTTTTGCAAAAATGGCACTCAAAACCGAGTTACCGATCAAAAGATACAAGTTTTTCAATATTATGCTCTATTATTTATTTTAGTTGCCACTAAAAAAGAATAAAATGCTCTTGCCTTCACCACACAAATAAAATGAAAGGGGGCTGGAGTTAAGCACCTACTAGTAGGAATCACAAGATTTAAGCCCTCATATGACCATATCATATGACCAAGGGCTAAGGATTTCAATGGGTGTCGACTTACTATTCGGGGTGTGTAAGCTGGTTTTTCTGAAATAGCGAAAAGTGCATCGTCGTCAAGTGGACCCACGCTAATAGAGGAAAGAAGCGTCTTTTCCAAAAAGACCTTACGTGTGCAAACTGAAAATGCTAAGCCACAACAAAAAAATACCTAGATCGGATCTCAAGAAACCCAACAAAACCCATAAATTTTTTTCTAAATTTCCTTTTCCGTATGACATGAATCCCGAGGCAAATCCAGTATGTTTCTCTACACAACAAAAAAACCAAATTTGCCAAAAATGGCGAGTTTACTGATCGATATTTGGGTTTTCCCACCTTCTGGATCCAATGGTCACCTCTGTTTTGCATAAAACCACACACAACAACAAAATACAGACAAATCCCAAATATGAGTATTTTAAAAAATTACTTGCAAAATGAAACTTACAGACAGATGTCAATAGAAATCTCTGCTTTGATACCATAAAATGAAGCGATAACCAGATCGTGCAAGCAAGAACACAGATGCTAATAAAACATCACGATCAATAAGATGAAAGCAATTCACGAATAACTTTACATAAACCTTTGTAACAAATGACAAGCAATATCATATATTATTATGGAACTCAATGAAATACAATGAGAATGGACCTTGTTTATATAGGAAAGGAATAACAATCTAAGAACCAATCAAGGTCATAGATCAAGCCATAAATCATGGAAAGAACTAGTCAAGTCCATAGATTTATGAGAGAACTAAACATCAAGGATCTAGTCAATACCATAGATCTAGGAAAGAACTAGTCAATACCATAGATCAAGGAAAGAACTATACCTAACAACTAGATAATATCTCATAATATCTAAATAAATAAAAATAAATATCCACACACATAAGTGGGTGAGGATAAATACAATAAAGGTAAATAATGTACCTAAGTGAACATGAGCTAAGGTAAATACCTACTCTAACATCTAGTAAGATATGTTAAAGAGTCGTGAGGGAGACTACAAGAAGAACCATAGTTCTAGTTATAGTGTTGAGGCCTTAGAGTTATCTCCGACATTAGGGGGCAGGCAGAGGCAACGAATAAACTCAGTGCTAGTGTAATGATATCAATATTATTTTAAGACTTAGAATGCCAAAAATGCCAACACTCAATGTCTATATTTATGGTGTTTTTTGATGATTTAATAAAATTTAACTCATTGCATATGTTATATCTAATTTTTTCCTTTTGAAATGTGAACTTTATTAGCTTATCCTAAATTATAAAAGAAGATCACATATTCGAGAAATGCTTATTCAACCTAAGGTTCGTATGCATTTTCATATTCAATGTGGAAGAATCAAAGTCATGTGGTTGACAAAATTTCTAGCTTCAATTATTGGACATGGGACCCATAATTTATTTATATTTGGAACTTTGTGCATCATAGGGTTTCTAACTTTGATATCCACTTATTTTCATTCTATTTAGATTTGGTGGCTCGTGCTTAATAGGGTGTCTAAGTCCAATTTCTAATCATTCATATTTTATTCAAATAGTAGGAATGCATTTGTTAGGTTTCCTAACTCCACAACATTTTCTATATAACATTTCTTATTATGATCAATTATTTCATTTCAATATTTATATTTCAACTTTTATACCCTAAACCCCGAACCTTGAGGCCTAAACCCTAAACCCTAAACCCTAAGCCCTAAACCTTGAACCTTAAATTTTAGAAAATAATTATAGTTTTCATTATTATTATTAATTAATATATTTGAAACTATAAGAAAAGGAAGAAATTTGATGTCATATCTATTACCTAATACTTTGTAAATAGGAACAAATGTATGTGCTTGATATACACAAGGAAAAATATAACATGAAACTTTATCATAAGTACAAATATATCGAACAATTGTTTGGAAGCATGTTTTCAAAATGAATGACGTGTTCAAATATTTTGTTTAGTATATAGACACTAAATAATAGTGTGAACTAGTTTATTATTGCGATATTATTGTATTCACATGTTTGTTAATAAATGATAGAGGATTTGGTAATTTCTACAATTTACGTTTATTAATCACTGGTATGAGACTAGTTAATTATGTTGATATTATGTTGGTATTGGTTAAATATGCATGTGATCTTCGAGTTGTTAGTTGTGATTTCATTGCTCTTAGCTATTTTAAATTAAATACATTAGGAAAAGTTTGATTTCTTGGATGCATTATAGTTGTAAATATTGTGAATGTGGAACTCATTTGTATATATATATTTGTTATTAGTTGTTAAATATTGGTAATTGTAATGTTGTGAATGTTTAATGAAAGTTGAAGCTATAAAAATTATGTGATATCATACTTTGACTCTCAATTTGGCATATGGGGGCAAGTGCCTCTGTAAAGATAAGAATTGGTGTGTGCTGAAGGGGCTTGCCCCTTAGGATGCCACATCGATACACCCAACAATCGTTGCACGATGAAGGGGCTTGCCTTAGGATTCCGCATCGATAGATGGGCGGTATCTTGTCTTTGAGAAAAGGTTTTTAAAGTCACCCGCCGACCTTCCACTCATAAATGCACCCTCCCGTAATATCACAACAATCCCTTTTCGATGGGACGGTTGTGATATTATGGGAGGGTGCATCTTGAGTGAAGGATAGCCATTGGCATTTATTGATACTTGAATTTGTCATGGATATTAGCTTTATGATGTTGTGATTATTTTATCATAGTGGATGATGTATATTTGATTTGACATGTATCGTACTAACATTAATTGTATATTTTTGTTTGCATGTGTGTTGTTGTATTCTGTTTGTAATTTGCATGGCGAAAATGAATACACGAAATCTAGTTCTGTGAATCCTGTAGGGATAACGTTAACAACTCCCAAATTCCAAAAGGGAGGAATGTTTTAGAGGTCCACATTTTTGGTCTATGTAGACCATCATCAACGATCTAACCGCCCAAACTGAAAATTGCGGTGACGGTTAAGGCCCGACTCAATTTGTCGGAAACTTCTCTTATTTATTTATCTAAGTTCCGCACTATAGGGCCACATTCACGAAGATATGGTCTAGCGTATGACACAATGGAGGATGCCCAGAAGTATGAGCCTCCACATAAGTTGAGAAAGATGGGAGTTCCAGTCATAAAACCGGTGATAGATCCAAAAAATTGTGCAAAAAAGATTGCACATGGAAGCAACTCCAAGTTTGCTACTAAAAACAAAAAAAATAGTTATTGTTTTTTATGTTTTGTTCTAAAAAACTTATGACGTGTTTGAGAAAAACCTATATAAATATTTAATTTTTGTCGGATGTCGATTCACACCAACATAAATATATTTTGTTTTGTTGTTCAAATATATTCTTGATTAAATATGTTTTCCTTAGTATTAATACGTGTTTCTATGGATTATAGTTTTAAAATTAATAATGTTTAGATATTTGTATAGCAAGTTTAGATTATTAAAATTCATTTATGCTAAAATTATATTTTGGTAGGAAATGTGTAATGGTAACAATGTTTTAATTCACTAAGTATGGGATTATCATCATTTGTCAATTTAGGATTGTATTGGTGCGATTATCATTTCCCATCATTTATTTATGTGTAAAGAGTGTTGTTTTATGAGTTCAACTCATATACGAGATGCACCTATAGCTTTGATTAATATACATAATATAGAAAACCAATATTGTTTGAAAAGGAGTTAATTCTAGAGAACTCGAGTACTCATTAAAGCATGTAATTTAAATACTAGATATACATTACAATGGTTATTTAGTGAATAAACTATAACAATTATTAGAATGTCGTTCGCAATACTATAGGCTATAACAATTATTGGAATGTAGTTCGCAATACTATAGGCTATAACAATTATTGGAATGTCGTTCGCAATATTATAATTAATCAAATGTTTATAGATATTGTCATTAAACAGTGAAATCTATCTATTCATAGTATACTAATCAATTTATGAAGTGATTTATTCAAATTTAATATTTACCCATTACATTTATAAACTCGTAATTATCGGAAAACATATCTTAAAAAAATGTAAATTGTGTTTGTATTAATTATATGTTAGCAATATAAAGTTATCTATTCAAAACATGAGTAGAATGGAACCAAACTCGTGATTATGATTCTAATATATTCCAAAATTTATTTGCACTTTAGTCTAACATACGAAATATGAATTTTTAGTATTGTAAGGAAGTTTTAGTTTTAGTTTTAGTTTTAGTAGACAAAGTACTAACTCCATTGATTCTTTAATAAGAAATCATTATCAATGAGCGAACTCGGGGAGCAAATGTTTTAGGGCCTTGTCATATGTTAAATTATAGATGTTTGTATTGAAAAAGTCAAATTAGAAGTGTTCATTCTTTTTTTTAATGTTTGCTTATGATATATTTTTGTCCATTGTAAAGGTAAGCATGGTTGCCATTTGGAGATTGGAAATTCATGGAGTGTCAAATACCTCCGAAAATCTAGCATGTTCATTGTTCATATTATACGACCCTGACGGAAGCAAGATAGTAGAAAGAGGTACAATTGTTGGAAATGCCACTATGACCTTCCACCAGGCTGAGTATAGGGCGTTGATATTGGGTCTTGAGGAAGCGATACGCCACAATGTTTGGAACATTTGTGTGTTTTCTCATGATATGCTTGTTGTGAAACAAATGACTGGTGTATACCAATGTAACAATGTAAATCTTTCAATTCTTCAAGTTCAAGTGCTAGAGAGTGTATCTCGCTTTGTGAAATGTTCATACGTGCATGTAAAAGTTAACAGAGGTAGGTTAGATGTATGTCAAGTGTCTAGGGACACTATAAACCAAGAAGTGGTAGCTTTTCTAGCACTTGCCATGGAAGACATTTCAATATGATATATGTACACATTGTATTTCCTTTTTACGTAATGGTAGACATACATTATTTATTAGATTGTGAATAACTAATATTATGTGAATTGTCTCTAGTGTATATATTATATATTTTGTGGATAATATGATGATACATCATATAGTGTTGGTTGATAAATCGGGCATTTTGGATACATCATGTTTTATCCTATAATATCTTTAAACACACTTGCAATTCACATTTCATGTTTACTTCAGAAATATCTAGAGTCGAGTATCCAGTTTTGAAAAAAATAATGTGTGTGGCTAATTTCGTCACAAATCATTTATTGTGCACGATTTTCTCAATATGAATGCAAAATACGAATAAATAAGTTCGTGCACCACTTGTTTCAGTTTAACTTGTTTTACAATGCATCGCTTCAATGATGGTTATGACAACGGACATGAACGAAACATGCGGAAGCTCGGTGACATGGGTCGATCCATGTTCACAATCCATTCTTATGTTTTCGGGGAAGACATAAATAATGAGACGGTAATATATAACTTTGTGAACATTAATTTTTTGTCATAGTAACAATTATGTCATTTGTTGAGATAACAATTATGAAATTGATGTCTTTTCATAAAGGTTTCTTCACATTCCATGATGATAATATTCGAATATGTGAACATTAGGTTTTTTGCAAAATACTTAATATTTTATGTCGGGCTAATAGTTATACACTTGGAATCCGTAGATACAAGTACCTTCACATCACATGGCGCGTACGCATTTTGCAAGCATCACAGAGGAAGAAAAGGGAGATGATCCTCCAATAGTTGATTGTGATACGTCAGATGGTCCTTCAGAGCCCATTCACTCGGATATCCATGAGCCACCCGTAGAATATAAAATTGAATATGTTAATGGTCGTATTCATTATGTCTATCAGCATGGATCATGTGCTGATAGTGGGGATGTTAGGTTTTCCAAGTTGCATAGAATAAATAGACATCACCAAGTAGAACATAATCTTCCCTTTGTGGAACCTTGTAAGCGTGGTCGTAAACATACGGGAAACGATCACCTATCTCTCAAGATAGAAGCAAGGCATACATGCAAAAGAGGGAGGCGGATGTGAACTACATCCTAAGGAAATGATTCTACTTGCAGCGAGAGGAGGGTTATTGATCACGTTTGCGAGTAAAAGAATGCAAATATTGATTTGAGGAGTTGAGTTGAGAAGGAAAGAGGGAGGTGGATGATGCAATGCGTGCCTACGATTCAGCGAGAGATGAGAAAGGCGAGAGAGGAGCATTGGTTGAGAGTGAGAGGAAATAAAAACTCAAATATCACAACAGAGGTAAATTTAAGATTGGTATATAAATTTAAATATAATTTTAGGTTGGAAATTAAAAACTTGATATTTTGTCATGCACGGGAAGCTAGAGAAGAGGGCGGAACAAGTAGCAAAAATGTTGACCCCCTAAGAATGATAACTTAAGTAATTATTAGTCTTTCGTAAGTAAAGATACAATGTAGTTTTTGTGTATTTTTGCATATACTAACTGTAGGCATGCGTAGGATTATGACATTCCCTTATGTCAACTCTTACGCCGACAGAGACATGTGATTCGTAGTGTGAAGCAGAGAGAGATAAAAAACCACTTAACATGCTCTCGAAAAATGTATGTTGCCTTATGTTGATACTTTGATTGTCTGATGGCTCGATTGTTATAGGTGGATGTTTACGATAAGACGCCCCCTTCTAAATCAACTTTGTGGTCTCGATCTTATTGGAGAGATAGCTTCACTTGAGGTAAGAAATGCGGAGATGAAAAATCTCGAGTTGAATCTTCTTTTCTAGTAGAGAGAGAGAGGGTTATGAGGGGAGGCATGAGGAGAGGGACACAAACACCATTCTTTGGCGGTATGAGCGAGGTGGAACTAGACTGGTAAGTTATTGAATGTTTTCATTTGCTTTTCTGTATTTTTTTGGTGAAATTAAGAAAAATTTATTAATGTAATTGAGATTGTCATTATTATAGGCTTTTCTTGGTGGGGCGAAGTCAGGTTAATGTTAGATGATATGGTTATCGCGAGAGGAGTGGTTTGTGATAGTAGCCCACATGTAAAGTGTCATGGCATCACACTCCCCAAATTTACTATCAAAGTGATTATTTCTGAGGCCATTGTTCACAATGCTCCATTGCCATACCCTAGTACATTTACAAACACTTTGGCAGAGTGTGTCAAAGGGTTTGCTAATTGGGATCTTAGCGATATCAGACTTGACACTCCTAAAGAGGCAAGTAGTGAGACATTTGGATGAATGATTTAATTGAATTATGTGTTTACCTGAGACATTCATCTATGTTCACTTATTTACTATATGGTGGACATTCGGGATGATGTGGTACATGTTGATACAATGCGCCGTACTCGGATAATGACATCGGATGCCCCACCCATTCTTGGCATCACGCCAAATTCTGTACATAGAAATGAGAAGAAACATATTAGATTTTATGATGGACTTTTGTCTGTGGCTAACACTAGGCAACGAAGGAGATGAAAACCTTTATGTATAACATTGATTGTGAGGAATCAAATTAGTATATATGTGTATATGACGATGATGTTACTTTAATGTGTTTGAGGTATACGACTTAGTACTACATTATTGATATATTGAATATGGTTTGTGGTTATGGGTTACATAGAGTTATCCATTTACGATCTGTTTATAATGCATTAGATGGTTTTTATTCCTATTATGTGACATTCCATTTACTGTATAAATGATGATGTTGTCACTGTGTATCTAGTTAATGTATTGATGTGACTATGGATTGTGGATTACGGTTTTTGGTATGTGGTTACATAGTTGAGTTCTTATTCCTTATATGCCTACTTGGGTTTGACATGTTCAGTAATTAATTGCAAATAATTCACAATTTTTTTCAAAATTTGTGTATTATGGATTACGGATTGTGGTTTATCGTTACATAGTTGTGTTCTACATCCATGTATGCGTACTTGGGTTTGATTTGGTTACAAAACTTTCATATATATTTCATCCATGATAATATTTTTTACGTATAAGTTAAGTGCATTATTTCCTTTCACATTATGTTTGAATGGTAACAGATAATAATTGATTGTTATAATACAGGTTTATTTAGATGGCAAGACTAAAGAAGACTGGAAAGTGCAAGGCTTTGCCAATACAAGAACCAAATGATTATGAATCATTCGATAGTGACACTTATCTGTTCAAAAAGAATGCAAAGAGATTTACAAACAAAGATGTTAGTGCTACACAAGAAGACGAGCCTTCCCCATCAGTTTGTATGGATTTAGAAATGAAACTTGTAACAAAGAAGACAAAGATATATCAAAACCAAAGTGAAAGATTTGCATTGGAAAATTTATATTTTACGAAAAAAACAAGGAAATATTGGATGAAATAGGAGAAATTGCCTCAAGGCAGATGGAGTTGGAGCTCGAGGTTTAGGAGTTAGAATTGGAAATTAAGAATTGGGAGACAATGCGTGAAGTGGACAAAAAAGTGTTCACAACTCATGTAGCAAATTTTAATACCATTCTTAAAACACACAAAGATCAGAAGGAAGTATGGAAGAATATGTACATGCATGCCAAGGCGGAAATTGAGGAAAAAACACTAGACTCCCACCCAAGACAATGATAACAAATGAATATACCAGTCATAGAACTTTTATATTTCACTTACATATTTGACAAATTTTACTTATATATTAGACATATATGTATAGATATTGATTATGTGGTATGCAAAAAATTAGTTATATTTGATGAATTTTGCCTTTTTAGCATAATAGATGATATGGATAGACGTATGTGGTTAAATTATGATTATTAGATGTATGTGATTTTACACTAATATGGTTGTTTTTGGTTGATGTTATGATGTGCACATTAATTAGTATTTAGATCATGTATTGAATTGTTATATCTGGTATGTGATGTGATGAATAAGGAAGAGTAATACAAGTGTGATTAGAAGACAAGTGTATATATGTGTGATGAGGTTGTTACTTTAATGTGTTTGACGTTTATGATTTAGTATTACATTCTTGTTAAATTGAATATGGTTTGTGGTTTTGTTTATAACTCATTAAATGGTTTTTATTCTTGTTATGTGACATTCTATTGTATAAATAATGATGTTGTTAATGTGTATATGGTTAATGTATTAATTTGACTATGAATGTGGATTATGGTAAATGGTATATGGTTACTTTGTTGGGTTTTGCTTCTATGTACGGTATATGGTTACAATTACGTTTGAATGTTAACAAATATTAATTAGTTGTTTAAATACATGTTTAATTAGATGATGAGAAAAAATAAGGTTGGAAAGCGCAAGGCATTACCAGTGCCGAAACCGAAAGACTATGTAAAATTCTATAGTCCCAGTACTAATGTGTTCAGAAAGACTGTAGAGAGCCCTGCAAATGAAAATGTTGAAGCTGGACAAGAAGATGAGTCATCCCCATCGGTTCAGTATGGAAATAGAACTAAAACATGCAATGAACGAGGAAAACTTTTATAAAATCAAGCGTGAAAGACTTAGGATCGCAATATTTAAAATTGTCAAAGATAAATAAGGAATTATTGGACCAATTACTAGGTGTTGCCTTGAAGAAGATGGAGTTGGAGCTTGAGGTTCAAGAGTTGGAATTAGAAATTAAGAATTGGGAGACGACATGTGAATCCAACAAAAAAGTGTTCGAAAATCAAGTAGCAAGTTTTAATTCCGTTGTTAAAATTCACGAAGGCCACAAAGAATTATGGAAGAATAAGTACATCTTGCCAAGGCGTCGCGAGAGAGGAAAAAAGTGCCAGTCTCACACATCAAGACTGTCCAAGTGACCTTTGACATAAAATATGACTTTGTAATAAAATGACACTTTCCATGTGATCTTTGACATCAACAGGTGTTGGTTAAACGTAAATTATAGTTTTTAAAAGAGTAAATAATAATTATACCATCAAAACAAACTAAAAAATTTTAAAATGGAAAAAGATTTAAAATGTGCAAGTATTGAATGTTACTTCTAGTTAATGTACATATTATAGAGAATTTTAATTTCAAGTTCTCATTGAAGCATGTAATTTTCATATTGCGTATACATTACAATGGATTGATGTTAGTTTAAATGTATGTTACCATTCATTAAGACTACATAATTGAACCCATTTTTCCATCGCATTGGAAAAATTCAACCCTTCTCCACCTGATAAGCAGTTGATGTGGAGTCGATGTTTACAATGAGAAAGAAGAGCACCGCGGGTCATGACTTTTGGATAACGGGGACATGATTTTCAAACTACTGAAAAACAGCCGCATGCTTTTTCAACGTGGTGGAAAACACACCCTACTTTCCATCGCTTTGGAAAAATTCAACCCTTCTCCACTTAATAAGCATTTGATGTGGAGTCAATGTTTACAATGAGAAGGAAGAGCACCGCGGGTTGCGCCTTTTGGAGAACGTGGTTGTGATTTTCAAAGTGCTGAAAAACACCATGCATTTTTCAACGTGGTGGAAAACGCACCCTAATTTCCATCGCATTGGAAAAATTCAAACCATATCCACCTGATAAGTAGATGATGTGGATTCTATGTTTACAACGAGTAGGAAGAGCACCGTAGGTTGTGTTGGGCCCCTAGAATATTGACCAAGTATGAAGGCATGTAGGTGCGCGGGATCCCATTTATAGAATAGCGCGCAAGGCAAAAGCATGCAAGAGAAAGAGTGAAGGAAGCACATAGTTCACGTGACGCATGAAAGAAGGTTCGGGAATTAGCCAATTTGAGTGCCCATGGTAGAACACATGAAAATCATGATCGGTTGCATGCGGCTAAGATGCCCGTTTGGCGATAGGCTGGCCCAGAAAGAGCATGCCCTGGATGGAATCTTCTAGAAGATCATCATGAGATAAAGTGGAAAGCTCAGGCCTGGAGGAGCATGCTCACATGAAGGACCACAATCAACACTTGGCATCCAATCTGAGGGCGTTGGAAGGTGAGTTGGCAGCCCGGGAAAGTTATAAATACAAGTGCCTACCATGGAAAAGAGGACACACACACATAGAGTTATATAGAGGATATTCATTGGGAGAACTGAGAGAGAGAGAAGGAGCTTGTTATGCAACACAAGCTTGAGAGATAGCATGGGCGAAGCTCTGCAGAATTACTGCGAGTGGATATTTGCATTAAGGAGAGAATGTACTAGGCATAGAGTTGTAATTTCTTTTTCTTTTGGCTTAGTTATACAAGTCCAGTGATATGCATGACTGCGGTCTGCACTCTGTGACACTCTGTAATGAATCAATGAATATAATGAGGTTACCTGTTATAAATAGACATGGATATCAATGGATTTAGTGCATACTTCTCCCATATGAGTTCTCTTTCCTTTCATGTTATGTATGAATGCTTGTATAATTCTTTCTGTTATAATATATGTTCTGGATTATGTTAAAGCATTCGGTCTGAGTGACTGCAAGGATCTGGAGGCCATTCTAAGCCCTATGGTTCTTGTTTGTCTTAACTTCCTAAATACTCTTACAAGTAATCATAGATGATGCTTCCCACTAAACTCACATAAAAGAGAGACTCGGTACCCACGCATGCCTCGGGTGAGCGCTCAACTTCTGTTGGGTGATAGGCCGGCATGCATGGGGTTTCTTCCTTTTGTGATAGGAGTAAAAATGACTACATCTTGGTTTCGTTGTTGGGACTTATTTTTGAAGTTGTAGTGGGATATAACATACATCATGATCTATGTAATGAGTAATGATGGATCGGTTAACATTGGAAAATGTTGAATCATGGTTCAAGAGCACGGAGGATGAATTTTCTCGAGATACAACCTGGACCTAAATTTAATGCACGTAGATGGGTAGAAGAGAACCTCTACCATGATCTGTATGAGACATTCTTTTGCTGCTTCCCAGTAGAGTTATATGAATGGCTTTCATCCTATACGTCTAGATCAAGTTGGCATTATGGATCACATGTATGGGCCGAAGAAGACTACCAAAGGTTCAGAGGATGTAGATCTGACATGGACCCGTGTTGTCGATCATTGGTGGAGAGGAGTACTAGCTAGCTACACTCTAGAGTACGCCATCTCTACGTATTCTTGTCCAGAGGTTGTTGAGTTTGAATTTTTATGAGAACCTAGAGGAACATTTCTACGTGTTATTCCTCTAGCTATGAAGATATTGATGGTTACCATGAGTTTAGAGGTGCTCCCAATGGTGACTAAACCATTCTGAGTCATTGGGTAAGGGAGCTTGGGTGGAGGAAGATGGCAGATATCATGACAGAGAAGGAGAGGGAAGAAAGATGGCTCAAGTATAGTGAAGCACATGAAAGGGAGATTGTTAGATGACGTGAGGCTACTAGTGTGATGGATCTATGGAGGCAAACATTGTGGGAAGGAGTTGAGGTTCACATGGAGGATGTGGAAGAGGACGTGGAACCCCATCTTGGCAAGCATGTATGTGAGACCCTTCGCTTCTCGGTGAGAGTTCATCACATACGAGAGAGAAGAGTCATTGCCGCATATTTGAACCCACCCAGTGATCGAGCCCTCTGGGTGCTTGGTTTTCCCGTTCCGTGAAGAAGTGTTATTGACCCAGTTGATATAAGTGGAAGAGACAGATCCGCGCCTAGGAGATATAATTTTTTGTTCCTTCTTCTATGGCTACACATATTCTAGTATTCGGAGGAGTTTTTGGACAAGGGGCAAGTGTACAAGCTTTTGGGCTCGCATCAAGGAGTGGCACGAGACAAAGTAGTGGTAGTGGGGTGCTATCACAGACCATCGGTGCACAATTTAGTGGGACCGTGGGGGCACTTGGCACAACTCCTACAGGCCCTATTGGACCTAGTGGTTCTAGTGGATCTGGTGGCTCTGGAGGTACAGGACCCGGTGGACCTGGTGGATCAGGTGGTGGAGGAAACACCGAAGGGAACCAAGGCTCTGGTTCAGGACAAGGACCCCAACCACCACCTCAAGTATTCTTTGAAATGTCTCTACATTTTCCATATTACAAGGGCATTGAGGATGTTGCAGAACATGTTCACAAGTGTGAACTACTATGGCGTGCGAAGGGTATCACAACACCAGAACGAAAGGCTATTCAATTTATAACCACACTACAAGGGCACACGCATAGCTGGTATAGAAAGTATGAACCTCATCAAATGGTGGTGGACTACACTACTTTAAAGAATGCATTCCTGGAAGAGTTCCACATTCCTGAGTTCAAGTAGAAGAGCATCAGCGCTTTGAAGGAGATTCAACAAGGAATGGCAGAGAGTGTGCGGGAGTATGAAAGCGTGTTTTAAAACTCTCTTATCTAAATTATCATATGATATTCACCCTTCACAACATGCATAGTGGTTTGTTGGAGGATTGATCACCCCTTTTAGAAGGGCCTTATCTCATAAAACTTTTACAGATCCACGCATGAAGCATTGGAAGCTACCTTGCGCGCCGAGGCTATTGGTAGTATTGATACTGGCGTTAGCCCATTCTTGGAGGCTTAGATTGCTGCTATGGCCAAACAGTTGGAAAAATTATCTACGAACTTAGTCCATGAGACTCGCAGTGGTTTATGGTGCACATATTGTGAGATAGAGGGGCACGTTAAGGATAATTACCCCCGAAGGATGGTACACACTTGTGATGGTAGATTATGAGATCTATCATGGGGACCATGATGCAAGTAGATGTCCCTTACTACAACACACGATCAGGAAGAATGTATCTTGTTATTGCAAAATTTACACCTCCACAACCCATGATACTAAGGACTATAGGCTCATTGATCAGATCCATGAGGCCATTGATCATGGGGTACGCCAAACTAGCATTGTCCAGTGGTTCTAAAAATGATGATCGTTGTTATGAGGAGTGCATAGATGGAGGTGCACGTGGGAGAGGTTTTCGAGGAGGATTCCGTGGTGAGGTAACCAGAGGAGGAAGGAGTGAGTTCCCACGTGGAACATGTTTCAACTATGGATCTATAGAACATTATAAGCGTGAGTTCTGGACCTATTACAGTTCTCGTGGTGCAAAAAGAAGCATAAGTATGAGGAGTGCCGAAGTTATTTGAGCATATGAATCAACATCACCAAAAAGAAAAGGGCACTGTGATGGTTAGCATCAAGAAGGAAGACATATAGTGGATGCCTCGGGTAACACTGGGATGAAGGTTTGGAGCCTGTCTTGGTAACAACAAGGGTAGAAGCCGTGCATGCAAGAGAGGTACCAAGACAGAAGACCCTGGTTACGAGGGAGGAGGTCATTCATGGAAAATATCTAGACCCCGCACATCAGAAGGAGATATATCAGGACACCATGGATGTTATTCAAAGCTTACAAGGGGAGATCCAAAGTGTCTAAAGGAGCAATCCAGAAGGGAGGAACAAGGAAGGAGAATTGAGGTGCAAAAGGATGACCTGGATGAGGTCAAGGAGGTGTGTAAAATGCTAAGGCAAGAGAACATCATTCCTTTGCTAGGATCCTAGTTGAGAGAGAAGGTACCACGCATTGGAGAAGAGCGCGAGAGATAGGTCTTGCACATGAACCTTCCCCTCATAGCCTTGACTATGACAAGGAGATTACATTGAATGTAGTTATAGATGGATGGCTCCTCAGCAATATACTCATTGACACTAGCGTGGAGGTTAATGTTCTAAATTTGGATGCATGGCATCAGATGGGAAGACCTGCATTACTGCCATCTTCGAATGTGCTGTATATGGAAAAAAAAAACTAAGGCAATGCCCATCGGTGTCTTGAAGGATGCAACTATTACTATCCAGGGAGCCAAGTTTACTAGGGACTTCGAAGTCTTGGCACTCGCCGAGGTAGAAAATTTCCCAGCACTACTTGGGTGCCCTTGGTGTTACAAGAATAATGTAGACCTTTGGTTCAACAAAGGGTACATCAGCTTTGAGAACAAAGAGGAACAGGTCATTATACCCCTGGTTGATGGGAAGTTGACACCCTATATTGAACCGTTGGGAGAAGAAGTTCTAGACAAGATTTATGTGCACTCAATCAGAGACCCTGAGATGGTACACCCTACTAATGGAGTTATCTAGTTTGAAGATGCTCAGTTAGTAAGTGATACCACCAGTTTGGCTTGTGACAATTAGGTGCATGGAACTTACAAATTAATGGGATGGTAGTTGAGAGGGTTGGTGACCAAGGTAACAAAGGTACGCACTGTTAGGCACCTTAGAGGAAAATAACTACCCAAGTATTCAGGAGGAGCCTTCCCTGAGATCTTTCTACAGGAGGTAGAAGCTCAGTGGAAGAATGAGAAGGAATGGAGGGAGATGTTAAGTTATGTCTTGCTTGGCACAAAACTCATTGGTGGGCCACACATCAGAGAGCCTTTTAGAGTGGTGCGAGGTAAGAATTGCTCTCTCTATCAGATTTTCTAGGAGTAATGTACCCACCATCATCAAGGACTACCATGGGAAGGAGCCCACCTCTTTCCATATCCAGGAGTGTGAATGGGTCTGAGAGAAGGCACGTGAAGCTTTGCCACCATCCCTCTGGGTGCACAAGTTATATTCTACACTATAGGGTTGTGCATGTGCATGGTACATTCATTCGGAGACACGCCGCCGATGAGGAATTGGCTTAGGAGCTCGCGGTGACCTTATTCAAACCTTTGAGTATTAGAGTACCAAGCCATCGATTAATAAGGCCTTGCAGGGTATCAAGCACCTTACCATGGGGGATAGTGCCAAAATGGAAGATAGGCTGTTAGAATTATTAGGTGAACTAGGTATAGGGGTGCTTTGAAGAAGTTGAGGAAACATAAGAGTTACAACTTGAGCGTGCATGTTTGGAAAAGGAGAAGGGAAAGTTGGTATATGTGATTGATGGAGAGGAATCAGAAAGCTTAGATGTTAGCCATTCTGTAGGGACGTGTGAGGTAGTGGACAGTGTAGATGCTCACGCACGCGTGCCTACCATGAGCCTTTAAAGACGAAGAAAGTTAACATCGGTTCAAAAGAAGAACCTAAGGAAGCTATTATTGGGGATTATTGGATAGAGAAGGAAGTATCAAAGATCATTGATCTACTACGCAAATTTGAGGATTTATTCCCACGTGGGTACCATGAGCTCAAAGGCGTTCACCATTCCTTGGGGGAGATGAAGATAAAACTAAAGGACGGTGCATGCCCGGTTAGAAAAAGGCCCTACCGGATGAATCCCAATTTGCACGTGAAAGTTAAGGAGGAGATAGACAAAATGATAGCTTCTGGGATCATTGAGGTAGTGGAAGAATCGGAGTGGATAAGTCGATGGTAATCAGCATCAAGAAGGATGGGCGGATTAGGATTTGTGTGGACTATAGGGAATTAAATGTAGTTTGTGTCATTGATCCATTTTCGACCCCCTTCACTGAAGAAATTTTGGAAGGAGTCATTGGGCATGAAATCTACTCCTTTATGGATGGATTTTAGGGTACCACCAAGTCCGGATTGCAAAGGAAGACCTAGAAGAAGACAACTTTTGCCACCGAGTGGGGAAGTTTTGCATATACGGTCATGCCCTTTGGGTTGAAGAATGCACCTGCTATTTTTTTGCGCATAGTGGTGCAAGCATTCCAGGACTTCATCCATAAATTTCTTCAGGTCTATTTGGATGATTGGACAAGTATATGGTCTAGTTAAGGACCATTGTGACAACTTGAGATTAATGTTTGAGAGGTGTAGGAAGTTGAGGATATCCCTCAACATTAAGAAGTGTGTTTACTACACCCTTTGGGACCTTATTGGGGCATATCATATGTAAGGAGGGCTTGCTGGTAGATCCCGCTAAGGTTAAGTTATTGTGGGGTTAAGGGAGCCTACTAGCTAGAGCGTAGTGCGTGGATTCCTTGGGCATATGGGGTATTAGAAAATTCATTAAGGGATATGCCAAGATCGCTGCGCCTTTAGAGGAGTTGCTTAGACACAAAAGTGCCTTCCATTGGGGAGAGGCACAACAGAGGGCATTTGATACATTAAAAGATAGGCTTATTACCATGCCTATTTTATGTTTTCCCTCTTGGGACAAGCCCTTCCATGTCCATGTAGATGCCTCAAGGACCACCATTGGAGCAATACTTGCACAACCAGGTGAAGGGATTGTTGATCATCCTCTCAGTTTTGCAAGTAGGAAGTTAACACCAGCAGAGTAGAATTATACCACAACTAAGTGTGAGGAATTTTCGATGATCTATGTGCTCTTCAAGTTTAGACAGTATCTGTTGGCAACACCCTTTATATTCTACACCAAACACATGGCATTAATTTATTTAGTAAACAAGTCCGTTCTTCAAGGGTGCATATGTCGATGTGTGTTGTTGTTTCAAGAATTTGAATTCACCGTTGTAGTGAAGCCTAAAAAAAGCAACTGTGGGCCTGATCATCTGTCAAGGATTGATTTAGGAGAGGATGCACAAAGTATTGAGGAAGCAATTCCAGATGCCCAACTGTTTAGATTGCAGCACGTGCCCTTGGATTTGGAGGAGATTGCAGTATTCTTAAAAGAAGGTGTGGCACCAGATGGAATGAAGGCATTGGAGAAGAAGCAATTGGCCATACACGCCGTGCCCTACATGTTGATTAGTGGAGACTTATACAAGTTGGGACGTTGATGAAGTTTTTTACGCGCAGTGTGTATTAGAGCATGAGCACTTAGCCATCATGGAGGAAGCACATGGAAGGAAGTGCGGGTGGAATTACGTAGGTGATGCTTTGCCACGTGCAAGATATTAATGGCAGGATTATGTGGGAAACCTTATACAGGATTGTAGAGATTATTGTAAAGCGTGTGACCACTATCGCGCGCATGGTAAACCAGAAGGAGAGATGAAATGCCTTTACACCCTATCCCTAGCATGGAGCCTTTTGAAAAATGGGTGATAGATTTTGTGGGACCTATTGCACTAGTAGTGCAGTAGGACTAGGTCACGTTATGTCATCACTTGCATGGATTATCTCACAAGGTGGGCAAAGGCATCCCCAACTAAAGATTGCATGGCAACAACAATGGTAAGGTTCTTATGGGAGAACATTATCACGAGGTATGGATGCCCGTTGAGTTTGACCAGTGATAGGGGTACACATTTTCTGAATGAGACCGTGAGGATCCTGTTATCAGAGTTCATGGTGGCTCATCACAAGACTATACCCTATCACCCACAAGAAAATGGCACCATGGAAGCATTCAACAAGATATTGAGTCATACCTTGACCAAGATTTGTGATGTCGGAAGACTTGATTGGGATGACAAAGTATCGGTAGTATTATGGGCTTACAAGACTATGTATAAAATACTAAACAAAGCCACACCTTTTCAATTGGTTTTTGGCATGAAGCTATTTTTTTGGTTGAATTTATGTTACCTTCTCTACAAATAGTGCACACAAGAGGATTAGCTGATGAACAAGCACTGGAAGAAAGGATTGATGAGCTAATGAAACTGGATGAGAGATGATCACTTGCCTGATGGAGCCAGATAATGGAAAAGGAAAAGAAAAAGGCTTGGCATGATCACCACATTAGAAACAAGAAGTTTGAGGTTGGGCAGATGGTGTTACTATATGATTCCAAGTTTCTGCACCATCCTGGAAAGTTGAAAGTCCATTGGTTGGGTCCTTACACAATCTCGTACATCCTCGATTCGGGCACGTGTCAATTACAAGTCGTTGGATGGGATGAAGCTACTGGACACTTCAATGGGAGTAGGCTGAAGCCCTACTATAAATAAGTCTTCTTGGTGTTTGTAAATAAGGTAGTTTTTCTAGTTAGTTTAGAAGTTTCCTTTATGCATTTTCCTTTTTTTGTTTCCCTTTCACATTGTTGTTTTGTTTTGCACCTTGGGCACCGGTAACCTTATTGCTATTTTTGGAGAATCTGTGAGTACGAGAGGACCACACATTGTTTTAAGTGTGGGGTGGAGAAAAGTGAAGAAGTGTGTGATTTAAGTACCAAGGAAGTTGTGTTGAAAAGCCTTGTTGAGTAGCTAGGTTGAAAGAGGTATATGAAGAGAAAAGATAAAACGGTTGGTGCCAGGGTAAAGCTACTTGTAGATCCCACGTACCGAGAAGGAGAAAGTGCATTTGAAAACAACACGAGGTAGGCGAGAGCAAGGATTAGGATAGAAGAAGTGCCTTCGGTGGGTTACGCATGCAAGAGTCTCCTGTCAGGTTGGATTGGTTGCGCGCTAGAAGGTTGGAAGAGTTTTCGTGCAAGGTTGGGCGCGCAAGTGAAGGCACTGAAGACGGGATTTGCTTGAAAAATATGCATTAAATGAGCAAGGTATGGTGGTAGGTGAAGTAGCATTTAATGATCAAAAAAGGAAAAACTATAAATAAAGGGTCGGGCACTCTCATTTCTTACTTTGCGAAAATGAAGAGTTGGAGATATAAGCAAGTTCTATAAGCTAGGGTTTTCAGATTCGATCGAGTGGAAGAAGATCTGTGAGATTGAAGCAGCCAGTTTGAGATTGCGAACCAGAAGGAAGGGATTACATGGGCGTGGAAGGAATTGAAGAGGTCATTGTCTTGTGAAGAGTTTATCCAAGTTAGGGTTCGACAAACTAGGGCACGAGTTTAGAAGAGTTATATCACAGATTTGAGATCGGAGGATTGGAGGAAGTAAAATAGAATAACAAGGAGAGAATTGGAGTGATAAAAATACCCCAACCATGGCACCAAAGAAAGGAAAGGGCAAGGCCAAGGCCAAGCAACAAGAGCCCGAGACAAGTATGAATGAAGAGTGGTATGCAGAGATGCAAGTACCCGATGGGGTAATGATGGGTAAGGAATGGGAGTCTCACCTGAGGAACGTGCCTGTGAGTGATTACAACCATCGAATGAGCATGATCGAGAAGGAGATGGCACTAGAGTTAGTGTGCCCCATAAATAAATGGACACTAGAAGGGTTTCCCATTTACAATGATGATGTAAAGGTCAAGATGGAGAAGGTGGGATTGTTGCAACTCTATGAGTTGCCCTATTTTGGAAAGCCAGAGTGCCTATATCAATGGCTGATGTTGTGAGTACATGAGGATTACTTCCATTTTGTAGGGTGCAAGATGCACATTACTCCTCAACTCATCTCACAGTTCACGGGCCTCAAATGCCAAGGAGTCAGCCTAGATGATGACCTGAGCAACAAGGAGGCAATCCAGGAAACCATTACTAAATATGCCTGCAAGAAAGGGTTGAGATACTATGACATCTCTGACATCAAGGACCCAGTGATGAGGATGGCCGCACATCTAGTGACAAAGCTAAATGGCTAGGAGAGATGGACTCAGGTCAATAAGCCTTGGTTACATGTCTGTAGGAAAATTACAGAAGGAACCATCTATAACCTACCTGCATACATCGCAGAGGAAATTGTCAGTTGCATGAAGGAGGGGGATAGAATCCTCTTTGGAAACATCTTGTTAACTATAGTGTTTTTTGGAGATTGGAGTACTAGATGTGTAGAAAAGTTTGTATGGGAATACCCCGCCGAGGACCCTTCGCCCATGAAGAGGTTTGAGAAGTATGCATGCGACACAATGTCAACACCCCACAAGGTATGCCTGGAGAAGTGGTACATGCACTGAGGAATGCATTTCGGGGTGGAATGGAGGATTCTCGAGCAACTTCTAATAGTCACTGAAGGAGAAGCCAAATTTGTGGTGTACCAACACTTCTGCCTAGGCAGGTTCAGACTAGTAGATGAGTCTTGGAGCCCATGGTGTAAGCTTCCCTTCGTGTTCACAGCTCAATACTTCCAAGCGGGAGTAAATAGATTTGTGGAGTCCAAAAAGCTGAGGCTGGAGCTGGGTAGTCTAGACCGGGAGCATAGAGAAATGCACAAGAAGTTGAACTACCCTAGAGGCAAGCACACATACATAGAGAGATATGTATCACATGAGATTCAAATGACAAGGCCGATAACGTTACCCATCGTTGGAGGATCAGTGACATGCATGTGTCTTGCGCATAAGGCTGAAGTTTGAGAAGGGTATGTACCTAGAGAAGGAGGTCTCCATACCTGAAGATCCCATGGGTAGGAAGAGGCCCACACCCAAGAAGAGGGGAAGAGAAGGAGAAGCACCAAGTGTGTAGACTACTCAGATAGTGAGCATGCCATCGACAAGTGCCAAGCCCAAGTACTTACGCACGTAGAAAGAAGTCCCTGGAAAAAGAGAAGACACCAGAGGAAGAGGCACCAGAGAAACCCCTCACCAAGGAGAAGTCCCTAGAGGAAGAAGAAGAATTTGAATCCCCTGTCAAGAAGCCACCTCTCAAGAAAAAGTAGAGGATAGAAGAAGAAGTTGACTCGGAGGAGACCGATAGCTTGGAGAAACACCTGGGTGAAAGAGAGGATGAGAGTGGAGAAGGTGACAGTGGGGAGGATGAACCTGAAAGGGACCAGGAGCCACATGTCTGGAAGTATACGACTCTGGAGAAGAGAGTGGAGAGGAGAAACAGGAATTCATTTTCACATGGCGAAAGAGTACACAGGGTGAGGAAGGCACCCAAGACATGGGAAAGACTGAGGATAGCACAAAAAGTAGGAACCCATAAGCTTCACAAAGGAGTAGATCACCGAGGTGGTAGAGAGAGAGGCAAAGAAAATGCTCGAGGCCTTGGTTGATCAAGAATTGGAGCACAACGCTGATATAGTGCTGGAAGAAGGAAAAGAGGAAGACAAGTGAGAGGAAGTAGGCCAGTATGGGAGGAGGTCCCAACCTAACTGTAAGTTTTCCAAAAGGAGCGCGCTCGGGGAGAAGGGCTCTTGATGCAGAGAAAAGGCCAGTAATGAGCTACATTGATGACTCAAGGAAGGTGTTGTGCGCATGCAGTTCCAGAGCACTATACCCACTGAAAGGCTTATAGCCATGGGGTCATTTGAAAAGGAGGGCGTGTACCCCAAGACCAAGAAGATGCTTTCTTGGGAAGTTTGAGTCCCACGTTGATGAGCCAGACTTTGAAGTCTACCAGAAAGTGCTCATCACGTTGCCAAAATCTAAGGGAGACAACCCCTTAGTGAATGCTCAGGAGCTTTTAGATGAGCAAGTATGCAATGCTCTTAATAAGGTCGTGGTTGAGACAGAGGCAAGGCTCTTGCGCGAAATGACAGCATAAGGGTTCTAGAGGGGAAGTTGGCCAAGAAAGAAGAGGAGTTGGCTGAGATGGCTAGGAACTTGAAGCAAGAGGAGTTGATTAGCACACAGCTAAGGCATGAGCTCAAAGATGAGAAGACAAGGGTGCAAGAAGTCTACAAGAAGGTGGAGTCGATCAAGAGCACCATCATATTGAAGCACCCAGACCTAGTGCCAATCCCTCAGAGGTACGCATCAACTTTGGAATGCTTAGAAGACTTAATGTGTGTCCTCACCATGGAGAGATGACCATTGGCCCTGGAGTCTGTGGAGGAAGTAGCAACGCACTTGAAGGAAGAAGACAAGCTGAAGGTGGTAGCACTCATTGCTGAGTATAGCAAGGTGCTCGCAGATGTAAAGATTGCTTCCCAATCTGCTGAGGCCGCATATGACAAATGCGCAGACAGGGATAAGGTAGCAAGCACCTTGGTCACTACCCATGAAGTAGAGCTAAAAGAATTCCAGGAGAAGAATAAAGGAAATAGGGCGGAGAGGGATAAAGTCCTGGCAGAAGTAGAAAGAAGATCCAAGGAGATTGAGGCACTAAGGGGCTCAATCAAAACATGACTGAAGGAGCTATACCCTCAGATCACCAGAAGGATGGACACACTTGAAGACCTGGGCAAGGAGATGGAAAATATTGTTGACACTTTGGGTGCCCAGGGGATTGGCCTAACTTTTGATGAGGTAAACATCCTAGTCGGTGACCTCTATCAGAAGGCGCAGAACAAGGTCGATGCATGGAGAAAATTGGAGGCTGACTTGTAGAGGGATTTCCCTAGCCTGCTAAGCTAATGCCCCCCATTCTTTCTTCTCTCCCCATTCTTTCATTCCCTTATTCTTTTACAAAATGTAAGGCTAACACTAAAATTCTTTAAGGCAGCATGCATCTTGGTTAAGTAGAGTGTTTCCAAGGATGGAGAACAGGCATAGTGTGGGGTGATGTTGGGCCCCTGGAATATTGACCAAGTATGAAGGCACGTAGGTACATGGGATCCCAGTTATAGAATGGCGCACAAGGAAAAAGCATATAAGAGAAAGAGTGAAGGAAGCACATAGTTCGCGCGATGCATGAAAGAAGGTTTGAGACTTAGCCAATTTGAGCACCTAGGGTAGAACACATGAAAAGCGTGATCGGTTGTGTGTGGATAAGATGCCAGCCTGGCGATAGGCTGGCCCAAGAAAGAGCATGCCCTCGGATGGAATCTTCTAGAAGATCATCATGAGATAAAGTGGAAAGCTCAGGCCTGGAGGAGCATGCTCGCATGAAGGACCACAATCGACACTTGGCATCCAATCTGAGGGCACTGGAAGGTGAGTTGGCAGCCCAGAAAGTTATAAATACAAGTGCCTACTGTGGAAAAAGGACACACACACAGAGAGTTATATAGAGGATATTCATCGGGAGAACCCGAGAGAGAAGGAGCTTGTTATGCAACGCAAGCTTGAGAGATAGCATGGGCGAAGCTTTGTAGAATTACTGCGAGTGGATATTTACATTAAGGAGAGAATGTACTAGGCATAGAGTTGTAATTTATTTTTCTTTTGGCTTAGTTATACAAGTCCAGTGATATGCATGACTATGGTCTGCACTCTATGACACTCTGTAATGAATCAATGAATATAATGAGGTTACCTGTTATAAATAGACATGGATATCAATGGATTTAGTGCATACTTCTCCCATATGAGTTCTCTTTCCTTTCATGCTATGTATGAATGCTTGTATAATTCTTTCTGTTATAATATATGTTTTGGATTATGTTAAAGCATTGGTCTGAGTGACTGCAAGGATCTGGAGGCCGTTGAGCCCTATGGTTCTTGTTTATCTTAACTTCCTAAATAATCTTATAGTAATCATAGATGATACTTCCCACTAAACTCACATAAAAGAGAGACTCGGTACCCATGTGTGCCTCTGTGTGAGTGCTTAGCTTCTACTGGGTGATACGACGACGTGCATGGGGTTTCTTCCTTTTGTGATAGGAGTAAAAATGAATACAGGTTGCGCCTTTTGGAGAACATGGTCATGATTTTCAAAGTGCTGAAAAACACCGTGTGTTTTTCAACGTGGTCAAAAAATTCAAATCATATCCATCGATAAGCGGTTGATTTGGATTATATGTTTACAATGAGAAGGAAGAGCACCATGGGTTCGCACCTTTTGAAAAATGTGGTCGTGATTTTCCAACTACTGAAAAATACCATCCGTTTTTCAATGTGGTGGAAAACACACCATACTTTCCATCGCTTTGGAAAAATTCAACCCTTCTCCACCAGATAAGTAGTTGATATGGAGTTAATGTTTACAACGAGAAGGAATAACACTGCGGGTTACGCCTTTTGGAGAACATGGTTGTGATTTTCAAAGTGTTGAAAAACACCGTGCATTTTTCAACATGGTGGAAAACACACCCTACTTTCCATTGCTTTTGAAAAATTCAACCCTTCTCCACTGATAAGTAGTTGATGTGGATTCTATGCTTACAACGAGAAAGAAAAGCATCGCGGGTTGCGCCTATTGGAGAATGTATTCACGATTTCCAAACTAATGAAGAATACCGTGTGTTTTTCAATGTGGTGGAAAACACACCCTACTTTTCATCGCATTGGAAAAATTCAACCCTTCTCCACCCGATAAGCAGTTGATGTGGATTCTATATTTACAACGAGAAAGAAGAGCACTATGGGTTGCACACTTTGAAGAACGGGGTCGTCATTTTCAAAGTGCTGAAAAAAACCATGTGTTTTTCAACGTGGTGGAAAACACACCCTACTTTCCATCGCTTTGGAAAAATTCAACCCTTCTCCACCTGATAAGCAAGTTGATGTGGAGTCAATGTTTACAATGAGAAGGAAGAGCACCATGGGTTGCGCCTTTTGGAGAACGTGGTCACGATTTTAAAACTACTAAAAAAATCATGTGTTTTTCAACGTGGTGTAAAAAAGACCCTAATTTCCATTGCATTGGAAAAATTCAAATCATATCCACCTGATAAGTAGTTGATGTGGATTATATGTTTACAACGAGAAGGAAGAGCACCGCGGGTTGCGCCTTTTGGAGAATGTAGTCACGATTTTCAAAGTGCTAAAAAACACCATGCATTTTTCAACGTGGTGGAAAACACACCTTATTTTCCATCACTTTGGAAAAATTCAACCCTTCTCCACCTGATAAGTAGTTGATGTGGAGTCAATGTTTACAAGGAGAAGGAATAACACTGCGGGTTGCACCTTTTGGAGAACGTGGTTGCGATTTTCAAACTACTGAAAAATATTGTGTGTTTTTCAACGTGGTGGAAAACACAACCTACTTTCCATTGATATGGAAAAAATTAACCCATATCCACCTAATAAGCAGTTGATGTGGAATTTATGTTTACAACAAGAAGGAATAGCACCGTGGGTTGCGCCTTTTAGAGAATGTGGTCACGATTTTCAAATTGCTGAAAAACACAGTGCATTTTTCAATGTGGTGGAAAACACACACTAGTTTCCATTGCATTGGAAAAATTCAACCCTTCTCCACCACGAAAAGTAATTGATGTGGATTCTATGTTTACAACGAGAAGGAATAACACCGCAAGTTATGGCTTTTAGAGAACGTGGTCGCGATTTTCAAAGTGCTGAAAAATACCATGCATTTTTCAACATGGTGGAAAACACACACTACTTTCCATTACATTGGAAAAATTCAAACCATATCCACCCGATGAAAAGTAATTGATGTGGATTCAATGTTTACAACTAGAAGGAAGAGCACCGCGGGTTCGCATCTTTTGAGAATGGGGTCGTGATTTTCAAAGTGCTAAAAAACACCATACATTTTTCAACGTGGTGGAAAACACACCCTACTTTCCATCGCTTTGGAAAAATTCAACCCTTCTCCACCCGATAAGCAGTTGATGTGGATTCTATGTTTACAACGAGAAGGAATAGCACCATGGGTTGTGCCTTTTGGAGAATGTGGTCACGATTTTCAAAGTGCTAAAAAACATCATGTGTTTTTCAACGTGGTGGAAAATGCACCATACTTTCCATCGCATTGGAAAAATTCAACCGTTATCCACTTGAAAAGTAGTTGATGTGGATTCTATGTTTACAACGAGAAAGAAAGAGCACGGGTTGCGCATTTTGGAGAACGGGTTGCGATTTTAAAAGTGTTGAAAAACACCATGCATTTTTAACGTGGTGGAAAATACACCCTACTTTCCATTGCTTTGGAAAAAATCAACCCTTCTCCACCTAAAAGCAGTTGATGTGGATTCTATGTTTACAATGAGAAGAAAGAGCACCGCGGGTTTCACCTTATAGGGAATGTGGTCACGATTTTCAAAGTGCTGAAAAACACCATGCATTTTTCAACTGGTGGAAAACACACCCTAATTTCCATCACATTGGAAAAATTTAACCCTTCTCCACCTGATAAGTAGTTGATGTGGATTTTATGTTTACAACAAGAAAGAAGAGCACCGTGGATTATGCCTTTTTGAAAATGTGGTCACGATTTTAAAAGTGTTGAAAAAAATTGTGCATTTTTCAACGTTGTGGAAAACACACCTTACTTTCCATCACATTGGAAAAATTTAACCCTTCTCCACCTGATAAGTAGTTTATGTGGATTCAATGTTTACAACAAGAAGGAAGAGCACCACGGGTTGCGCCTTTTGGAGAACGTGGTCATGATTTTCAAAGTGCTGAAAAACACCATGCATTTTTAACGTGGTGGAAAACACACCCTACTTTCCATTACATTGGAAAAATTCAACCCATATCCACCCGATAAGTAGTTGATGTGGATTCAATGTTTACAACGAGAAGGAAGAGCACCGTGGGTTGCACCTTTTGGAGAATGGGGTCGTGATTTTAAAAGTGCTGAAAAACACCGTGCATTTTTCAACGTGGTGGAAAACACACCCTACTTTCCATCGCATTGGAAAATTCAACCCTTCTCCACCTGAAAAGTAGTTGATGTGGATTCAATGTTTACAATGAGAAAGAAGAGCACCACGGGTTGCGCCTTTTGGAGAACGTGGTCACGATTTTCAAAGTGATGAAAAACATGGTGTGTTTTTTAACGTGGTGGAAAACACACCCTACTTTCCATCGCATTGGAAAAATTCAACCCATTTCCACCTGATAAGTAGTTGATGTGGATTCTATGTTTACAACAAGAAGGAATAGCACTGCGGGTTGTCCCTTTGAGAGAACGTGGTCTGATTTTTTAAAAACAATGCATTTTTCAATGTGGGAAAACACAACCTACTTTCCATCACATTGGAAAAATTCAACCCTTATCCACCCGAAAAGTAGTTGATGTGGATTTATGTTTACAACGAGAAGAAGGAATAGCACCATGGTTCACCTTTTGGAGAATGTGGTTCTTTTATTTTTAAAGTGCTAAAAAACATCATGCTTTTTTCAACGTTGTGGAAAAACACACCCAACTTTCCATCGCTTTTGAAAAATTCAACCCTCATCCACCTAAAAGTAGTTGATGTGGATTCAATGTTTACAATGAGAAAGAATAGCATCGTGGTTGCGCTTTTTGGAGAAAAGGTCACGATTTTCAAACTGTTGAAAAAAAACACCGTGTGTTTTTCAACGTGGTGGAAAACACACCCTACTTTCCATCGCATTGGAAAAATTCAACACTTCACCACCCAATAAGCAGTTGCTGTGGATTCTATGTTTACAACGAGAGGGAAGAGCACCTCGGGTTGCACGTTTTGAAGAACGGGTCACGATTTTAAAACTTGAAAAACCGTGTGCATTTTTCAATGTGGTGGAAAACACACCCTACTTTCCATCGCTTTGGAAAAATTAAACCCTTCTCCACCTAAAAAGTAGTTGATGTGGAGTCAATGTTTACAATGAGAAGGAAGAGCACCGTAGGTTGCGCCTTTTGGAGAACGTGGTCAATTTTAAAACTGCTGAAAAACACCGTGTGTTTTTCAACGTGGTGGAAAACACACCCTACTTTCCATCGCATTGGAAAAATTCAAACCATATCTCCCTTGATAAGAAGTTGATGTGGATTCAATGTTTACAACGAGAAGGAAGAGCGCCTTTTGGGGTCATGCCTTTTGGAGAATGTGGTGCTATTTTCAAAAATTTTAAAAAAACACCATGTACATTTTTCAACATGGTGGAAAACACACCCTACTTTCCATCACTTTGGAAAAATTCAACCCTTCTTCACCTGATAAGCAGTTGATGTGGAGTCAATGTTTACAATGAGAAGGAATAACACCGCGGGTTGCGCCTTTTGGAGAACGTGGTATCGATTTTCAAACTACTAAAAAACATAGCATTTTTCAATGTGGTGGAAAACACACCCTAATTTCCATCACTTTTAAAAATTCAACCCTTCTCCACCGAAAGTAGTTGATGTGGATTCAATGTTTACAACGAGAGAAAGAGCACCGTGGGTTGCGCCTTTTGGAGAACGTGGTCACGATTTTAAATGGTGAAAAACACCATGCATTTTCAAATGGTGGAAAACACACCCTACTTTCCATCGCATTGGAAAAATTCAAACCTTCCTCCCTAAAAAGTAGTTGATGTGGATTCAATGTTTACAACGAGAAGGAAGAGCACCGTGGGTTGCGCCTTTTGAGAATGTGGGGGTCATGATTTTAAAAGTTCTGAAAAACACCATGCATTTTTCAATGTGGTGGAAAAACACACCTTACTTTCCATCATTTTTGAAAAATTCAACCCTTCTCCACCTGATAAGTAGTTGATGTGGATTCAATGTTTACAAGGAGAAGGAAGAGCACCGTGGGTTGTGCCTTTTGGAGAACGTGGTCGTGATTTTCAAACTGCTGAAAAACATTGTGTGTTTTTCAACGTGGTGGAAAACACAACCTACTTTCCATTGCTTTGGAAAAATTCAACCCATATCCACCTAATAAGTAGTTGATGTGGATTCAATGTTTACAATGAGAAGGAAAAGCACCACGGGTTGCGCCTTTCGGAGAACGTGGTCGTGATTTTCAAACAGCTGAAAAACACTGTGCATTTTTCAATGTGGTGGAAAATACACCCTACTTTCCATTGCATTGGAAAAATTCAACCCATCTCCACCTGATAAATAGTTGATGTGGATTCTATGTTTACAACGAGAAGGAATAACACCGCAAGTTGTGGCTTTTGGAGAACATGGTCGTGATTTTCAAAGTGCTAAAAAACACCATGCATTTTTCAACGTGGTGGAAAACACACCCTACTTTCCATCGCATTGGAAAAATTCAACCCATATCCACTTGATAAGTAGTTGATGTGGATTCAATGTTTACAATAAGAAGGAAGAGCACCGTGGGTTGCACCTTTTGGAGAATGGGGTCACGATTTTAAAAGTGCTAAAAAACACCATATGTTTTTCAATGTGGTGGAAAACACACCCTACTTTCCATCGCATTGGAAAAATTCAACCCTTATCCACCAAAAAGTAGTTGATGTGGATTCAATGTTTATAACGAGAAGGAAAGCACACGCGGGTTGCCTTTTGGAGAATGGTGGTCGATTTTCAAAGTGCTAAAAACACCATGCATTTTTCAACATAGTGGAAAATACACCATACTTTCCATCGCATTGGAAAAATTCAACCCTTTATCCACCCGAAAAGTAGTTGATGTGGATTCAATGTTTACAACGAAAAGAAAAGCACCGTGGGTTGCGCTTTTTGGAGAACGGGGTCACGATTTTGAAAGTGCTGAAAAAACCATATGCATTTTTCAACGTGGTGGAAACACACCCTACTTTCCATCGCTTTGGAAAAATTCAACCCTTCTCCTTGATAAGTAGTTGATGTGGATTCTATGTTTACAACGAGAAGGAAGAGCACCACGGGTTGCTCCTTTTGGAGAGCGTGGTCATGATTTTAAAAGTGTTGAAAAACACCGTGCATTTTTTAAACGTGGTGAAAAACACACCCTAGTTTCCATCGCATTAGAAAAATTCAACCCTTTAACACCTGAAAGTAGTTGATGTGGATTCTATGTTTATAACAAGAAAAAAAGCACCATGGATTATGCCTTTTTGGAGAAATGGGGTCGCGATTTTAAAAGTGTTGAAAAACACTGTACATTTTTCAACATTGTGGAAAACACACCTACTTTCCATCGCATTGGAAAAAAAATTTAACCCTTCTCCTCCTGAAAAAAGTAGTTGATGTGGATTCTATGTTTACGTCGAGAAGAAGAGCACCGTGGGTTGCGCCTTTTGGAGAATGGTGATCGCGATTTCAAACTAAAAACACCATGCATTTTTCAACATGGTGGAAAATGCACTCTACTTTCCATTACATTGGAAAAATTCAAACCATATCCACCCGATAAGTAGTTGATGTGGATTCTATGTTCACAACAAGAAGGAAGAGCACCGTGGGTTACGCCTTTTGGAGAATGGGTTTGTGATTTTAAAAGTGCTGAAAAATACTGTGCATTTTTCAACATGGTGGAAAACACACCCTACTTTCCATCGCATTGAAAAAATTCAACCCTTCTCCACCCGAAAGTAGTTGATGTGGAGTCAATGTTTACAACGAGAAAGAAGAGCACCACGGGTTGCCCTTTTTTGAGAATGTGGTCATGATTTTCAAAGTGTTGAAAAACATCGTGTGTTTTTCAACATGCTGGAAAACACACCCTACTTTTTCCATCGCATTGGAAAAATTCAACCCTATCTCCTGAAAAGTAGTTGATGTGGATTCAATGTTTACAACAAGAAAGAAAGCACGCATGGGTTGGTGCCTTTGATTTTTGGAGAATGGGTCATGATTTTCAAAGTGCTTGAAAAACACCATGCATTTTTCAATGCGGTGGAAAACACACCCTATTTTCCATCACTTTGGAAAAATTCAACCCTTATCCACATGATAAGTAGTTGATGTGGATTCTATGTTTATAATGAGAAGGAAAAGCACCGTGGTTGCGCCTTTTGGAGAATGTGGGTGATTTTTAAAGTGCTAAAAAACATCATGCATTTTTCAACGTGGTGGAAAACACACCCAAATTTCCATCGCTTTTGAAAAATTCAACCCTTATCCACCTGATAAGTAGTTGATGTGGATTCAATGTTTACAACAAGAAGGAAGAATATCATCGCGGGTTGTGCCTTTGGAGAACGTGAGTCGTGATTTTCAAACTGCTAAAAACATACCGTGCATTTTTCAATGTGGTGGAAAACACACCCTACTTTCCATCACATTGGAAAAAATTCAACCCTTCTCCACCTGATAAGTATTTGATGTGGATTCAATGTTTACAACGAGAAAAAGAGCACCACCGTGGGTTGCGCACTTTTGGAGAATATGGGTCATGATTTTTAAAAGTGCTGAAAAACACCATGTGCATTTTTCAAATGTGGTGGAAAACACACCCTACTTTCCATCGCATTTGGAAAAATTCAACCCCTCTCCACCTGAAAAAATATAGTTGATGTGGATTCAATGTTTACAAGGAGAAGGAAAAGCACCGTGGGTTACACCTTTTGGAGAACGGGATTGCGATTTTCAAAATGCTGAAAAAAACACCGTGTGTTTTCAACGTGGTGGAAAACACACCCTACTTTCCATCGCATTGGAAAAATTCAACCATTCTCCCCTGAAAAAGTAGTTGATGTGGATTCAATGTTTACAATGAGAAGAAAAGCACGTGGGTTGCGCCTTTTGGAGAATGTGGTCATGATTTTCAAAGTTTGAAAAACACCATGCATTTTTCAACATGGTGGAAAACACACCCTACTTTCCATCACTTTGGAAAAATTCAACCCTTTCTACCTGAAAAGTAGTTGATGTGGATTCAATGTTTACAACAAGAAGGAAAAGCACCACGGGTTGCGCCTTTTGGAGAACGTGGTCATGATTTTCAAACTGCTTAAAAAAACATGTGCATTTTTCAACGTGGTGGAAAACACACCCTACTTTCCATCACTTTGGAAAAATTCAACCCTTCTCCACCTAAAAAGTAGTTGATGTGGATTCAATGTTTACAACAAGAAGGAAAAGCACTGTGGGTTGCACCTTTTTGGAGAACGTGGTCACGATTTTAAAATTAATGAAAAAACACTGCATTTTTCAACATGGTGGAAAACGCACCCTACTTTCCATCACATTGGAAAAATTCAAACCATATCCACTTGATAAGTAGTTGATGTGGATTCAATGTTTACAATGAGAAGGAAGAGCACCATGGGTTGCGCCTTTTGGAGAATGTGGTCACGATTTTAAAAGTGCTAAAAAACACCATGCATTTTTCAATGTGGTGGAAAACACACCCTACTTTTCCATCGTTTTGGAAAAATTCAACCCTTCTCCACCTGAAAAGTAGTTGATGTGGATTCAATGTTTACAAGGAGAAGGAAAACACTTGGGTTGCGCCTTTGGAGAGTGTGGTCGTGATTTTCAAAGTGCTGAAAAACACTGTGTGTTTTTCAACGTGGTGGAAAACACACCCTACTTTCCATCGCATTGGAAAAATTCAACCCTTATCCACCTGATAAGTAGTTGATGTGGATTCAATGTTTACAACAAGAAGGAAAAGCACCATGGGTTGCACCTTTTGGAGAACGTGGTCGTGATTTAAAACTACTGTTGAAAAACATTGTGCATTTTTCAACGTGGTGGAAAACACACCCTACTTTCCATCACATTGGAAAAATTCAACCCTTCTCCTACTTGATAAGTAGTTGATGTGGATTCAATGTTTACAACAATGAGAAGGAAAGCACACCGGGTTGTGGCTTTTGGAGAAATGGGGTCGTGATTTTCAAACTGCTGAAAAACACATGCATTTTTCAACGTGGTGGAAAAACACCCTATTTCCATCGCATTGGAAAAATTCAAACCTTCCCTCCCGAAAAGTAGTTGATGTGGATTCAATGTTTACAATGAGAAGGAAAAGCACCTGCGGGTTGTGCATTTTGGAGAATGGGGTCGCGATTTTCAAAGTCTTAAAAAAACATCGTATGTTTTTCAACATGGTGGAAAACACACCCTACTTTCCATCACTTTTGAAAAATTCAACCCTTCTCCACTCTAAAAAGTAGTTGATGTGGATTCAATGTTTACAACAAGAAGGAAAGCACCATGGGTTGTGCCTTTTGGAGAACGTGGTCACGATTTTCAAAGTGCTTTAAAAAAACACCCATGCATTTTTCAACGTGGTGGAAAAACACACCCTACTTTCCATGCATTTGGAAAAATTCAACCCTTATCCACCTGATAAGTAGTTGATGTGGATTTCAATGTTTACAATGAGAAGGAAAAAACCACTATGGTGGTTGTGCCTTTTGGAGAACATGGTCATGATTTTAAAAGTGCTTAAAAACACCATGCATTTTTCAACATGGTGGAAAACACACCCTATTTTCCATTGCTTTGAAAAATTCAACCCTTCTCCACTTGAAAAGTAGTTGATGTGGATTCAATGTTTACAACAAGAAGGAAGAGCACCACGGGTTGTACCTTTTTGGAGAAAATGGTCACGATTTTTAAAAAGTGTTAAAAAAACACCATGCATTTTTCAACGTGGTGGAAAACACACCCTACTTTCCATCACATTGGAAAAATTTAACCCTTCTCCTCCGAAAAGTATTGATGTGGATTCAATGTTTACAACAAGAAGGAAGAGCACCACGGGTTGCACCTTTTAGAGAAAACGGGTCATGATTTTCAAAGTTTAAAAACATGTGCATTTTTCAACGTGGTGAAAAAACACACCCTACTTTCCATCACATTGGAAAAATTCAACCCTTCTCCACCTAAAAAGTAGTTGATGTGGATTCAATGTTTACAACAATGAGAAGGAAAAGCACATGGTTGTGCCTTTTGGAGAACGTGGTCATGATTTTCAAAACTGTTGAAAAAACACAATGCATTTTTCAACGTGGTGGAAAACACACCCTAATTTCCATCGCATTGGAAAAATTCAACCCTTCTCCTCCAAAAAAAGTAGTTGATGTGGATTCAATGTTTACAACAAAAAGGAAAAGCACCATGGGTTGCGCCTTTTGAGAACATGGTCATGATTTTCAAAGTGCTGAAAAAAAACATGTGTGCATTTTTCAAAGTGGTGAAAACACACCCTACTTTCCATCTACATTGAAAAATTCAAACCATATCCTCCCGATAAGTAGTTGATGTGGATTCAATGTTTACAACAAGAAGGAAAGAGCACACCGGGTTTGCGCCTTTTGGAGAATGGGTTCGCGATTTTAAAAGTGCTTGAAAAAACACCATTGTGATTTTTCAACGTGGTGGAAAACACACCTTATTTTCCATCGCATTGAAAAAAATTCAACCCTTCTCCACCTGACAAGTAGTTGATGTGGATTCAATGTTTACAATAAGAAGGAAAAGCACTGTGGGTTGTGCCTTTTGGAGAACGTGGTCACGATTTTTCTAAAAGTGCTGAAAAACACCATGCATTTTTCAACATGGTGGAAAACACACCCTACTTTCCATCGCATTATTGTGGAAAAATTCAACCCTTATCCACCTGATAAGTAGTTGATGTGGATTCAATGTTTACAATAAGAAGGAAAAAGCACCGTGGGTTGCACCTTTTTGGAGAATGTGGTTGTGATTTTCAAACTTTAAAAAAACACTGTGCATTTTTCAATGTGGTGGAAAACACACCCTACTTTCCATCGCTTTGGAAAAATTCAACCCATATCCCTCCGAAAAGTAGTTGATGTGGATTCAATGTTTACAATGAAGAAGGAAAGCACCACGGGTTGCGCCTTTTGGAGAATGTGGTGCGATTTTAAAAGCGTTAAAAACACCATGCATTTTTCAACGTGGTGGAAAACACACCCTACTTTCCATCGCTTTTGAAAAATTCAACCCTTATCCTCCCGATAAAAGTTGATGTGGATTCAATGTTTACTGAGAAGGAAGAGCATCGTGGGTTACACCTTTTGGAGAACGTGATCATGATTTTCAAACTATTGAAAAACACAGTGTGTTTTTCAACATGGTGGAAAACACACCCTACTTTTCCATTGCATTGGAAAAATTCAACCCTTCTCCTCCTGAAAAGTAGTTTATGTGGATTCAATGTTTACAATGAGAAGGAAGAGCACCGTGGGTTGTGCCTTTTGGAGAACGGGTCACGATTTTCAAAGTGTTGAAAAACACCATGCATTTTTCAACGTGGTGGAAAACACACCCTATTTTTCCATCACATTGGAAAAATTCAACCTTCTCCTCCTAAAAGTAGTTGATGTGGAGGTAATGTTTATAATGAGAAGGAAGAGCACCATGGGTTGCACCTTTTGAGAACGGTCACGATTTTTAAAAAACTTTGAAAAACACCATGCATTTTTCAACGTGGTGGAAAACACACCCTACTTTCCATCGCATTGGAAAAATTCAACCCATATCCACCTAATAAGTAGTTGATGTGGATTCAATGTTTACAACAAGAAGGAAGAGCACTACGGGTTGCGCCTTTTGGAGAATGTGGTCGCGATTTTCAAAGTGCTGAAAAACACCGTGTGTTTTTCAACGTGGTGGAAAACACACCCTACTTTCCATCACTTTGGAAAAATTCAACCCTTCTCCTCCTGAAAAGTAGTTGATGTGGATTCAATGTTTACAACAAGAAGGAAAAAACCACGGGTTGCGCCTTTTGGAGAACGTGGTCATCGATTTTCAAAGTTTTAAAAAACACCGTGCATTTTTCAACGTGGTGGAAAACACACCCTACTTTCCATCACATTGGAAAAATTCAACCCTTCTCCACCTAATAAGTAGTTGATGTGGAGTCAATGTTTACAATGAGAAAGAAGAGCACCGCGGGTTACGCCTTTCGGATAACGTAGTCATGATTTTCAAAGTGCTTAAAAAACACCGTACATTTTTCAACGTGGTGGAAAACACACCCTACTTTTCATCACTTTGAAAAATTCAACCCTTCTCCACCTGAAAAGTAGTTGATGTGGATTCAATGTTTACAACAAGAAGGAAAAGCACACGGGTTGCACCTTTTGGAGAATGGGTAATGATTTTCAAAGTGCTTGAAAAATACCAAGCATTTTTCAACATGGTGGAAAACACACCCCTACTTTCCATCGCATTGAAAAAATCAACCCTATATCCACCGATAAGTAGTTGATGTGGATTCAATGTTTACACAACAAGAAGGAAAGCACATGCGGGTTGCGCCTTTTGGAGAGAACGGGTCACGATTTTCAAAGTGTTAAAAAACACCATGCATTTTTCAATGTGGTGGAAAACACACCCTACTTTCCATCACTTTGGAAAAATTAAACCCTTCTCACCGATAAAAGTAGTTGATGTGGATTCAATGTTTACAACAAGAAGGAAGAGCACCGTGGGTTGCGCTTTTGGAGAATGTGGTCTCGATTTTAAATGTGTTGAAAAACACCATGTGTTTTTCAACGTGTAGAAAACACACCCTATTTTCCATCACTTTGGAAAAATTCAACCCTTCTCCACCGAAAAGTAGTTGATGTGGATTCATATGTTTACAATGAGAAGGAAAAGCACGCATGGGTTTGCCTTTTTTGGAGAATGTGGTCATGATTTTCAAAGTGCTGAAAAACACCATGTGCATTTTTCAACGTGGTGGAAAACACACCCTACTTTCCATCGCATTGGAAAATTCAACCCTTCTCCACCTGAAAAGTAGTTGATGTGGATTTAATGTTTACAACGAGAAGGAAAACACAACAAGTTGTGCATGCCTTTTAGAGAACGTGGTCGCGATTTTCAAAGTGCTGAAAAACACCATGCATTTTTCAACGTGGTGGAAAACACACCCTACTTTCCATCGCATTGAAAAATTCAACCCTTCTCCACCTAAAAAGTAGTTGATGTGGATTCAATGTTTACAACAAGAAGGAAGAGCACCGCGGGTTGTGCCTTTTGGAGAACATGGTCAGATTTTCAAAGTGCTGAAAAACACATGTGCATTTTTCAACATGGTGGAAAACACACCCTACTTTCCATCGCATTTGAAAAAATTCAACCCTTCTCCACCTGAAAAGTAGTTGATGTGGATTCAATGTTTACAACAAGAAGGAAGAGCACCGTGGGTTGCACCTTTTGGAGAACGTGGTCATGATTTTCAAACTATTGAAAAACACCTGTGCATTTTTCAACATGGTGGAAAACACACCCTACTTTCCATCGCATTGGAAAAATTAACCCTTCTCCACCTGAAAAGTAGTTGATGTGGATTCAATGTTTTACAAACGAGAAGGAAAAGCACCGTGTGGTTGCATGCCTTTGGAGAATGGGGTTGTGATTTTCAAACTGCTGAAAAAAACCATGCATTTTTCAACGTGGTGGAAAACACACCCTACTTTCCATCACTTTGGAAAAATTCAACCCTTCTCCACCTAAAAGTAGTTGATGTGGATTCAATGTTTACAATGAGAAGGAAGAGCACCATGGGTTGCACCTTTTGGAGAATGTGGTCATGATTTTCAAAGTGTTGAAAAACACCGTGCATTTTTCAACGTGGTGGAAAACACACCCTACTTTCCATCACATTGAAAAATTCAACCCTTCTCAACCTGATAAGTAGTTTATGTGGATTCAATGTTTACAATGAGAAGAAGGAAAACACCACGTGGTTCGCCTTTTGGAGAACGTGGTCACGATTTTCAAACTCTTAAAAAAACACCATGTGTTTTTCAACGTGGTGGAAAACACACCCTACTTTCCATCACATTGAAAAATTCAACCATATCCACCCGAAAAGTAGTTGATGTGGATTCTATGTTTACAACGAGAAGGAAAGAGCACCGCATGGGTTGTGCTACCTTTTGGAGAATGGGTCATGATTTTCAAAGTGCTAAAAAACACGTTTGTTTTTCAACGTGGTGGAAAACACACCCTACTTTCCATCGCATTAGAAAAATTCAACCCTTCTCCACATGAAAAGTAGTTGATGTGGATTCAATGTTTATAACGAGAAGGAAGAGCACCGCGGTTACGCCTTTTGGAGAACGTGGTCACGATTTTCAAAGTGCTAAAAAACACCATGTGTTTTTCAATGTGGTGGAAAACACACCCTACTTTCCATTGCATTGGAAAAATTCAACCCTTATCCACCTGATAAAAGTAGTTGATGTGGATTCAATGTTTACAATGAGAAGGAAAAGCACCACGGTTCACCTTTTGGAGAATGTGGTCATGATTTTAAAAGTGCTTAAAAAAACATGTGCATTTTTCAACATGGTGGAAAACAAACCCTACTTTCCATCACATTGGAAAAATTCAACCCATATCCACTTAATAAGTAGTTGATGTGGATTCAATGTTTACAATGAGAAGGAAAAGCACCGTGGGTTGCGCCTTTTGGAGAATGTGGTCGCGATTTTCAAAGTGCTGAAAAACACCATGCGTTTTTCAACGTGGTGGAAAAACACACCCTACTTTCCATCGCTTTGGAAAAATTCAACCCTTCTCCACCTGAAAAGTAGTTGATATGGATTCAATGTTTACAATGAGAAGGAAGAGCACCATGAGTTGCGCCTTTTGGAGAACGTGGTCACGAATTTTTCAAAGTGTTGAAAAACACCGTGCATTTTTCAACGTGGTGGAAAACACACCCTACTTTCCATCACATTGGAAAAATTCAACCCTTCTCCACCTGAAAAGTAGTTGATGTGGATTCAATGTTTACAACGAGAAGGAAGAGCACCGGGTTGTGCCTTTTGGAGAACGTGGTCATGATTTTCAAAGTGCTGAAAAACACCATGCATTTTTCAAATGTGGTGGAAAACACACACCTACTTTCCATCACTTTGGAAAAATTCAACCCTTCTCCACCTGAAAAGTAGTTGATGTGGATTAATGTTTACAACAAGAAGGAAAAGCACCGCTGGGTTGTGCCTTTTGGAGAACATGGTCACGATTTTCAAAAGTGCTAAAAAACACCGTGTTTTTCAACGTGGTGGAAAAACACCCTACTTTCCATCACATTGAAAAATTCAACCCTTATCCACCGAAAAGAAAAGTAGTTGATGTGGATTCAATGTTTACAACAAGAAGGAAAAGCACCATGGGTTTCCCTTTTGAGAGAATGGGGTCGCGATTTTCAAAGTGTTGAAAAACACCGTGTGTTTTTCAACGTGGTGGAAAACACACCCTACTTTCCATCGCATTGGAAAAATTCAACCCTTCTCCACCTGAAAAGTAGTTGATGTGGATTCAATGTTTACAAGAAGGAAGGAAAACACGTGGTTTCACCTTTTAGAGAACGTGTCAAAACTGCTGAAAAACACCGTGCATTTTTCAACATGGTGGAAAACACACCCTACTTTCCATCACATTGAAAAAATCAACCCTCATCTCCACCCTAAAAGTAGTTGATGTGGATTCAATGTTTACAACGAGAAGGAAAAGCATCGCGTGGTTGTGCCTTTTAGAGAGAACGTGGTTGTCAATTTTCAAAGTAGCTAAAAAACATTGTGTGTTTTTCAACGTGGTGGAAAACACACCCTACTTTCCATCGCATTGGAAAAATTCAACCCTTCTCCACCTGAAAAGTAGTTGATGTGGAGTCAATGTTTACAACAAGAAGAAGAGCACCATGGTTTGCCTTTTAGAGAACGGGGTCATGATTTTCAAAAGTGTTAAAAAAACACATGCATTTTTCAACATGGTGGAAAACACCCTACTTTCCATCGCTTTGGAAAAATTCAACCCTTCTCCACCTGAAAGTAGTTGATTGATGTGGATTCAATGTTTACAATGAGAAGGAAAAGCACCGTGCAAGTTGTGCCTTTTGGAGAACGTGATCGTGTTTTTCAAACTATTGAAAAACACATCGTACATTTTTCAACGTGGTGGAAAACACACCCTACTTTCCATCGCATTTGAAAATTCAACCCTTCTCCACCTGATAAGTAGTTGATGTGGATTTAATGTTTACAACAAGAAGGAAAAGCACCGCGGGTTGTGCCTTTTGGAGAACGTGGTCATGTTTTTCAAAGTGTTGAAAAACACCGTGCATTTTTCAACGTGGTGGAAAACACCCCACTTTCCATCACATTGGAAAAAAATTCAACCCTTCTCCACCTGAAAAGTAGTTGATGTGGATTCAATGTTTACAACGAAAAGGAAGAGCACCGTGGGTTGCGCTTTTTTGGAGAATGGGTTGCGATTTTAAAAGTGCTTTGAAAAACACCGTGCATTTTTCAACGTGGTAGAAAAACACACCCTACTTTCCATCGCATTGGAAAAATTCAACCCTTCTCCACCTGAAAAGTAGTTGATGTGGATTCAATGTTTACAACAAGAAAGAAGAGCACCGCGGGTTGTGCCTTTTGGAGAACGTGGTCATGATTTTCAAAGTGCTTAAAAACACCGTGTGTTTTTCAACGTGGTGGAAAACACACCCTACTTTCCATCGCATTGGAAAAATTCAACCCTTATCCACCTAAAAATATTTTGATGTGGATTCAATGTTTACAACAAGAAGGAAAAGCACCGCGGGTTGTGCCTTTTGGAGAATGTGGTCGCGATTTTCAAAGTGCTGAAAAAAACGTGCATTTTTCAATGGTGGAAAACACACCCTACTTTCCATGCTTTGGAAAAATTCAACCCATATCCACCGAAAAGTAGTTGATGTGGATTCTATGTTTACAATGAAGAAGGAATAACACCGTGGTTGTGCCTTTTGGAGAATGTGGTCATGATTTTTAAAGTGCTTAAAAAACACCATGCATTTTTCAACGTGGTGGAAAAACACACCCTACTTTCCATCCATACTTTTGAAAAATTTAACCCTTATCCACCTGATAAGTAGTTGATGTGGATTCAATGTTTACAACAAGAAAGAATAGCACGCGGTTGTGCCTTTTTGGAGAACGTGGTCGCGATTTCAAAACTATGAAAAAATACGTGTGTTTTTCAACATGGTGGAAAACACACCCTACTTTTCCATCGCATTGAAAAATTCAACCCTTCTCCACCCGAAAAGTAGTTTGATGTGGATTTCAATGTTTACAATGAGAAGGAAGAGCACCACGGGTTGTATGCCTTTTGAGAACGGGTCACGATTTTCAAAGTGCTAAAAAACCATGCATTTTTCAACGTGGTGGAAAACACACCCTACTTTCCATCGCTTTGAAAAATTCAACCATTCTCCACCTAAAAAGTAGTTGATGTGGATTCAATGTTTACAATGAGAAGGAAGAGCACCGCAGGTTCGCCTTTTGAGATAATGTGGTCATGATTTTCAAAGTGTTGAAAAACACCATGTGTTTTTCAACATGGTGGAAAACACACCCTACTTTCCATCGCATTGAAAAATTCAAACCATATCCCATCCCTGAAAAGAAGTTGATGTGGATTCAATGTTTACAATGAGAAGGAAGAGCACTACGGGTTGGGTTGGTCGCCTTTTGGAGAATGTGGTCACGAGTCAATTTTCAAAGAAGCTGAAAAAACCATGCATTTTTCAACATGGTGGAAAACACACCCTACTTTCCATCACATTGGAAAAATTCAACCCTTCTCCACCTGAAAAGTAGTTGATGTGGATTCAATGTTTACAACAAGAAGGAAAAGCACCACGGGTTGCGCCTTTTGGAGAACAGGGTCGCGTTTTTCAAAGTGCTAAAAAACACCGTGCATTTTTCAACGTGGTGGAAAACACACCCTATTTTCCATCACTTTGGAAAAATTCAACCCTTTCTCCCCTTAATAAGTAGTTGATGTGGATTCAATGTTTACAACGAGAAGGAAGAGCACCATGCGGGTTATGCCTTTTGGAGAACGTGGTCAGGATTTTCAAAGTGCTGAAAAACACCATTTTTCAACGTGGTGGAAAACACACCCTACTTTCCATCACATTGGAAAAATTCAACCTATCCTCCACTGAAAAGTAGTTGATGTGGATTCAATGTTTACAAACTCTTGAAAAAAGAAGAAAGCACCCTACCATTGGGTCAACCATCCCTTGAGAGGTTTTGCATTTTGGAGAACAGGTTGCATTTTCAAAGAAAAACACCATGTGGAGAAAACACACCCTATTTTCCATCGCTTTGGAAAAATTCAACCCTTCTCCACCTGATAAGTAGTTGATGTGGATTCAATGTTTACAAGGAGAAGGAAAAGCACCGGTTACACCTTTTGGAGAACGTGGTCACGATTTTTCAAAGTGCTAAAAAACATGTGTATTTTTCAACGTGATGGAAAACACACCCTACTTTCCATCACTTTGGAAAAATTCAACCCTTCTCCACCTGAAAAGTAGTTGATGTGGATTCAATGTTTTACAATGAGAAGGAAGAGCACCGGGTTGCTCCTTTTGGAGAATGTGGTCACGATTTTCAAAGTGCTGAAAAACACCGTGCATTTTTCAACGTGGTGAAAACACACCCTACTTTCCATCGCTTTGGAAAATTCAACCCTTCCACCCAATAAGAAGTTGATGTGGATTCAATGTTTACAACAAGAGAGGGAAAACACAATGTGGGTTGCGCCTTTTGGAGAATGGGGTCACGATTTTCAAAGTGCTAAAAACACGTGTGCATTTTTCAACGTGGTGTGGAAAACACACCCTACTTTCCATCGCATTGAAAAATTCAACCATATCCACCTAATAAGTAGTTGATGTGGATTCAATGTTTACAACAAGAAAGAAGAGCACCGCGTGTTGCTCCTTTTGGAGAACAGGTCATGATTTTCAAAGTGGTAAAAAAACACCGTGCATTTTTCAATGTGGTGGAAAAAACACCCTATTTTTCATCACTTTGGAAAAATTCAACCCTTCTCCACCTGATAAGTAGTTGATGTGGATTCAATGTTTACAACAAGAAGGAAGAGCACCTGCATGGGTTGCGCCTTTTGGAGAACGGGGTCACGATTTTCAAACTGCTGAAAAACACCATGCATTTTTCAACATGGTGGAAAACACACTCTACTTTCCATCGCATTGGAAAATTCAACCCTTCTCCACCGAATAAGTAGTTGATGTGGATTCTATGTTTACAACAAGAAGGAAGAGCACCGCGGGTTGTGCCTTTTGGAGAATGGGGTTGCGATTTTCAAAGTGCTGAAAAACACCATGTGTTTTTCAACGTGGTGGAAAACACACCCTACTTTCCATCACATTATAAAAATTCAACCCTTCTCCACCTAAAAGTAGTTGATGTGGATTCAATGTTTACAATGAGAGAAGGAAGAGCATTGTGGGTTGCACCTTTTGGAGAATGTGTTCACGATTTTCAAAGTGTTGAAAAACACCATGCATTTTTCAACATGGTGGAAAACACACCCTACTTTCCATCGCATTGGAAAAATCAACCCTTCTCCACCTAAAAAGTAGTTGATGTGGATTCAATGTTTACAACGAGAGAAGGAAAAGCACCACGGGTTGCACCTTTTGGAGAACGGGTCATGATTTTCAAAGTGCTGAAAAACACCGTGTGTTTTTCAACATGGTGGAAAACACACCCTACTTTCCATCACATTGGAAAAATTCAACCCATATCCACCTGATAAGTAGTTGATGTGGATTCTATGTTTACAACGAGAACAAATAGCACCGTGGTTAAAAGCACTTTTGTGAACTTCATGATTTTCAAACCAAAAAAACCATGCATTTTTCAAGTGGTGGAAAAACGGAAATCTACTTTCCATCGCATTGAAAAATTCAACCCTATCCACCTAAAAGTAGTTGAAAGATTCAATGTTTACAACAAGAAGGAAAGAACCTTTTGGTTGTGCCTTTTGGAGAACGTGTCGTGATTTCAAAGTGCTGAAAAAAACATCATGTGTTTTTCAACATGGTGGAAAACACACCCTACTTTCCATCGCATTGGAAAAATTCAACCCTTCTCCACCTGATAAGTAGTTAATGTGGATTCAATGTTTACAACGAGAAGGAAAGCACACCGATGGGCACGCCTTTTGGAGAACGTGGTCACGATTTTCAAAGTGCTAAAAAACACCGTGTGTTTTTCAACGTGGTGGAAAACACACCCTACTTTCCATCACATTGGAAAAATTCAACCCATATCCACCTAAAAGTAGTTGATTCAATTCTATGTTTACAACGAGAATGAATAGCACCGTGGGTTGCACCTTTTGGAGAATGTGGTCACGATTTTCAAAGTATTGAAAAACACCGTGCATTTTTCAACATGGTGGAAAACACACCCTACTTTCCATCGGTTTGGAAAAATTCAACCCTTATCCACCTGATAAGTAGTTGATGTGGATTCAATGTTTTACAACGAGAAGGAAAAGCACCATGGGTTGCGCCTTTTGGAGAATGTGGTCATGATTTTAAAACTGCTAAAAACACCATGTGTTTTTCAACGTGGTGGAAAACACACCCTACTTTCCATCACTTTGAAAAATTCAACCCTTCTCCACATGAAAAGTAGTTGATGTGGATTCAATGTTTACAACAAGAAGGAAAAACACCGCGGGTTGCGCCTTTTGGAGAACGTGGTTATGATTTTCAAAGTTCTAAAAACACCAGTGTTTTTCAAATGTGGTGGAAAAAAACACCCTACTTTCCATGGCTTTGGAAAAATTCAACCCTTCTCCACATGATAAGTAGTTGATGTGGATTTTATGTTTACAACGAGAAGGAAAGCACACGGGTTGCACCTTTTGGAGAATGTGGTCATGATTTTCAAATAGTGCTGAAAAACACCGTGCATTTTTCAACATGGTGGAAAATGCACACTACTTTCCATCACTTTGGGAAAATTCAACCCTTCTCTACCTGATAAGTAGTTGATGTGGAGTTAATGTTTACAACAAGAAGGAAAAGCACCGCGGGTTGCGCCTTTTGGAGAACGTGGTCGATTTTCAAAGTGTTGAAAAACACCGTGCATTTTTCAACGTGGTGGAAAACACACCCTACTTTCCATCACGTTGAAAAATTTCAACCATATCCACCTGATAAGTAGTTGATGTGGATTCTATGTTTACAACAAGAAGGAAAAGCATGCATGGGTTTTGCCGCCTTTTGGAGAATGGGATCGCGATTTTCAAAGTGCTGAAAAACACCGTGTGTTTTTCAACGTGGGAAAACACACCCTATTTTTCATCACTTTTGGAAAAATTCAACCCTTCTCCACATGATAAGTAGTTGATGTGATTCAATGTTTTACAAGAAGAAGGAATAACACCATGGGTTGTGCCTTTTGGAGAACGTGGTGATTTTCAAAGTGCTGAAAACACCGTGTATTTTTTCAACGTGGTGGAAAACACACCCTACTTTCCATCGCATTGGAAAAAATCAACTCATATCCACCTGATAAGTAGTTGATGTTGATTCTATGTTTACAACAAGAAGGAAAAACATCGCGGGTTATGCTTTTGAGAACGTGGTCACGTGATTTTCAAAGTACTAAAAAACACTGTGTGTTTTTCAACGTGGTGGAAAACACACCCTACTTTCCATCACTTTGAAAAAATTCAACCCTTCTCCTCCTGAAAAGTAGTTGATGTGGATTCAATGTTTACAACAAGAAGGAAAGCACCATGGGTGCGCCTTTTGGAGAACGTGGTCATGATTTTCAAAGTGTTGAAAAACACTATGCATTTTTCAACGTGGTAGAAAACACACCCTACTTTCCATCGCATTGGAAAAATTCAACCCATATCCACCTGATAAGTAGTTGATGTGGATTCTATGTTTACAATAAGAAGGAAGAGCACCACGGGTTGCACCTTTTGGAGAACGTGGTCATGATTTTCAAAGTGCTAAAAAAACATCGTGCATTTTTCAACGTGGTGGAAAACACACCCTTCTTTCCATCGCATTGGAAAAATTCAACCCTTCTCCACCCGATAAGCATTTGATGTGGATTCTATGTTTACAACTAGAAGGAAGAGCACCATGGGTTACACCTTTTGGAGAACGGGGTCACGATTTTCAAAGTGCTAAAAAACACCGTGCATTTTTCAACATGGTGGAAAACACACCCTACTTTCCATCACTTTAAAAATTCAACCCTTCTCCACCTGATAATTAGTTGATGTGGAGTCAATGTTTACAACGAGAAGGAAGAGCGCCACGGGTTGCGCCTTTTGGAGAACATGGTCACAATTTTCAAACTGCTAAAAAACACCATGCATTTTTCAACGTGGTGGAAAACACACCCTAATTTCCATCGCTTTTGAAAAATTCAACCCTTCTCCACCATATAAGCAATTGATGTAGATTCTATGTTTAATGTGCATTTTTCAACGTGTAGAAATATTTTATATAGTGTTGAAAAAGGTTTATTTTTTAGCACTTTGATAGTAGCAATTAAACTTCGACATGATAATTTTCTACTGTTGATTACATATTTTCATCATAATTACATCAACTTTCTATTTGTTAAAATATTTTATACTATCCATATATTACGTGAGCGGTTCTACGTTGGCTAACACCACCAAACACTTTTTTAAAACACTCTAAAAATAGTCAAAGAGTAGGTCAGTTGTACATGTTCCATATTTATGTATTTCAAATATACGTAATGTACAATCTCATATACATGAATTGGAAATGTTTACAATTATAATTTAGGCCCACTCAACATGCCATACATTTACTTTCCAAAGCTCAACCTACTCATTCTGTAAGATACACCATTTGCATATCCGTTGCATCTACAACACAACGAATTAAATATTAGACAAGGTATCAAAGGATTTTTAGCTTACATACAATAAATAAATGTTATGATATTAAGGAAATTCAATACAAACCTTGCGCAGATGCTAAATTGCTGAAAGATAGGTGGCGGGGAGATGTTTCATCTGCATTTGAACCACCTGCAAAATAATTGATGAATATGTTAGTCTTCACCTCGACAATTAAAATATCTTGCGAATAGTTGACACTAATAGTTCAATGTTTTAACCTGTATGTTCCATTTGTGTGGTTTGTCTCCTCTTTGCACGATTGCTGTTGGGAAATTGGAAGCATTCGTAGTCTTCAGCGTGATTTTTCAAATCTTCTACAATGACAAGCCTTTTACTCACAATGCGGTGGCATTTTTTACTTGCACTAAACCATGGATGCATGCGGGTGGTGGTAATATCATTGAAATCTCCTTTGAAAGCAACATCCAACATATTTGATGCTTCTAGGTCTCTCCTAAACCTTTGAACACATTCAAAGAATGTTTTTTTTTTGTTCATCTATACTTAGTCGTGTATCAAAGACTGACTTCAAGAATTCTTTGGATGTGTGTTCCATAAAATATGAATCACTTTCTATCATCAAACCACCAGCCCCAATTGTTTTAGGAGTTCTGTGATGTATAAGACATTATAGAAAGTTATTTATTTATACACTAGGTTTTTCAATATCATTGTACACATGAATACACAATGCCACCTAATCATAAATATGTGTGACGAACATTATCATTGGCATTGATTAATTTATCATTGGCATCGATTAATTTATCAAAGGCATTAACAACTAACCATCAATTGTCAGTGAGTGTCAAGGTGGCAAGGAGGGGCCATCCCATAACATGCCATCATTTACAGTGCTTGTCTCTGCATAGGTATTAGCTCCAACATGAGAAATGAAAACAATTTCAACACGATGCTTTTTCATTGCAACTTATTCTTAGCAATCTATATCACTACTTGCCACATACAATGACATTAAATTACCTTCAACTTCTGTTGTTGGATATGACGAAGAGGGGCCGTGTCAAAACGTGTCTTCATTTACCCTACTTGTCTCCCCATAAGTATTGCCTCTTGCACGTGAAATGAAAAGAAATTCAACACGATGCTTATTTCGTTACAACTTATGCTTAGCAATCTACATCGGTAACATATGATGGCATTGAATTACCTGTCACTTCTGGTGCTTGATATGATGACATCGACACATATTGCTTGCAAAAATCCAATGCCTTCAACACGTGCTTACATGTGTTTCCTCTGATAGCCCAAGCACATTCGCATACATCCAAGGCTCCACATTGCCTTACCAAATACCATGTGCTTCTAGTTGTTTGGCTCCTCACCCACAATTGATTGCAATCAGGCATAATTGCAAGGTAATATGTATCAAGAATACTCTTTGCTCTCTCAACCACTATCAATAGATGTCTTTCTTTTTTGAAATTGGTCAAGAAGCTAGATTTTTGTAACTTCCTCTTGTGTTTGTAAAATGGCTCCACCTTGTACACAATTGTGTAGAAAAAATAGTCCATATGGCGAGCACATTTATTTTGTCTATCACACAAGTATCTAGTCTTCAAAAAATAATGGTAGGATTCAATGGATGCATTTGTTTCTTGATTTTCATGGGAGAAGTTTCTAAAATTTGTTGCCCACATAGCTGTCAAGCGACACGGATTGAAAATCAGTGACATTATAAACCAAGAATTATAATTGATGATAAATAATAAGAAAACACACAAAGAATCGCACTCACCAACATGTTTTGCTCTCACACCATGTATTCCTAAAGTACTTGAGGAACTTAGTTTCTTCTTTGAATTCATTAAAGAAGTCTTGAATGATTCGAAATGTGTGCTCGTGATGCATTTCAGAACCATACATGATGGTACCTAGTCTCTCAAAAATCTTCCACCTAGACTCCTTGCTACAATACTTGTGCACATTTTTCAACCATGCCCTACGCACGTGCCATAGGCATAACACTACACGACAACCAAAAACACACCTGATGGCTTGGATTTCAGCCGACGCATCATCCATAATGAACGCATTGATCTTCCAATTGGCACGAAGCCGTTTTCCTCATTTTTGGACTTCCGCCAACCACCCGTAAATATCTTCAATTTTATTCCTTGAATAAATGGCCCATGCTACGGGCACCCCAGCTTCTTGCTCGTTAAAAACAAGTAATGTGTATAATTGGCACTGTAAGAAATATGACATCAAATGGTAACATGGGGTTTAATATAACAGAAAGGGAATATTATTAATGATATGTAAATTACACATCATTTCAAAATTCATTCCAATTACTTACGCCATATTTGTTGGTAGCAAACATCGAGTCCATGGAGATTATGGAATTGTGCGAATGTTAAACCATTCTCTCACACATCCACAATGTTTGCAACCCCATAATGAATGGAATGGTGGTTCCATTTGGGCGTTGATAGTAGAAAAAAATGTCTCTTTCCTCTGCATGCCATAATTTCACGCTCATGGCATCATCGGTGTGCTTTTGAGACCTTCTGCAGTGAACTCTTTTCCATGCGTTCACCATGTCCTTTCTTGTCATGTATTCATCCCTCTTGCTCGATATACCCATGTTGGATGGATCCTCTATATATTTATCGTACACCGTTTCCACGGTGACTCCCATCAACAAAAGACTCTCGATATAAGTTTTGCATTCATTTGATAAGTACAGGGCAACATTTAGATGAAGATCATTAATGGTATTTTCATTCCTCCCATGACAACACTCACCATTTACATCACAATGAAACAGATTGTTGTATAATATTATGGCCACTGTCGGTCTCCCATAAAAAACCTTCACATTGAAATGACATTGGCAACCCCTTTTAATTATACACCTACTCACTTTTTCACTTGTTACTTGACTTATTTCTATTGTCATCTGGACCATACGAACACCAATAGCTGCATTAAAAATGGTAACATAAAATGCTATACAATTTTTACGAAAAGAACGTACAAAAAATAATTTGTTAGCAAATTTCCAAACCACGGAATATGATTTGGTTTATGTGGTTTTGGATTTTTATATTTTTTTGTGATTTGTGCAGTGAAGGTAGTCTCAAAATTTCGTTAGAACCTCCCCCTTTAGAAATGCATGTAGTCTTACGAGCGGTATGGCGGCACAAATGTTGACATTCGGCTCATCCCCTATTCGTGTCCATTCTAGGTCATCATATGGCGGCTCTTTTCCTCTGTAATCTCTTTGTGAAGAAGATCATGCTCGCCTTTTAGGTCTCCTTCCCATCCTAAAAATTATTACATGCGAGTTTTGTATCGTTAATGAAATAATTATTTCATACTTTTGAAATAAATTGAGTTATGATTGATCATCATCAACATGAATACCATCTTAAAACATTACAAGCATTCAATTTTTTGTCTAATTCAAAAGCCACATGTATAAAACACAAGTATTGAAATTCAAGAAAATAACAATTTATAGGATCGCCACTGGAAACATATCACAATATGGTCATCTATAATGTGACAAAGAATGCAACATAATAAATATAATGTGATAGAGACTCATTATAAAATTAATATTATTTCAAATACACTTATTCAATGTGAGAGAAACTTCCATAGAAAATATTATTACATTTAATCGAAAACAATCGAAACAAGAACATGTTTATTTAAAATAGAAGTTACAAAAAAAAAATTAAAATATTAAAAAATCTTTTATATATATATATATATATATATATATATATATATATATATATATATATTATATATTTATGCATGCCAAAACACAATAATTAAACAACAATAAAATAATACCGTTCTTTTTGAAAAAATTGAACTTACAAAATAAAATTGAGGAATATAGATATTTCAAAAATTTCACACTTTTATTTGAATTTTAGAATTGGTGCTAAAAATTTTAATCGTAATAAAAAATATTTGCTATACATTATGAACAACTAGTATTCATTGGCATACTGAACTATCTATAATACACATGTAATTTATAAATTGTTAATAAATTGATAACTATTTTTAGGAATTCTTGCAGTTTTCAAACTTTTTATGCAAACACCCTTCATCTTCAATTTATGCGGAAGCTCATATTTTTGTATCTCTTCATTTTACAAATAGGATCGAGAAAATTTAGCTCATGGTATTCTTATTCACTGCACAAAAGAGTAACTAGTACAAAACATAAATATACAATTAACGTTAGTACGATACATGTCAAATCAAATATACATCATCCAATATGATAAAATAATCACAACATCATAAAGCTCATATCCATGACAAATTCAAGTATCAATAAATTCCAATGGCTATCCTTCCTTCACCAAGATTCACCCTCCCATAATATCACAACCGTCCATTGCAAAGGGATGGTTGTGATATACTGGGAGGGTGCATTTCGAGTGGAAGGTCGGTGGGCAACTTAAAAACCTCCGCTCAAAGACAGTCTACCACCCATCTATCGATGTAGAATCCTAAGGGGTAAGCCCCTTCATCACGCAACAATAGTTGGGTGTATCGATGTGACATCCTAAGGGGAAAGCCCTTCTAAGACGCACCAATTCCTATCTTTGCAAAGGCACTTGCCCCCATATGCCAAATTGAGAGTCAAAGTATGATATCACATAATCTTTATAGCTTCAACTGACATCAAGAATTCACAACATTACAATTACCAATATTTAACAACTAATAACAAATATATATATACAAATGATCTCCACATTCGCAATATTTAGAAAATATTGTAAGTTTGATTTGCATTCCTTCCACATAACAAAACATTTAATTTTTTTGCATGATTGTTTATATAAAATGAACAATAAATATAAAAATTGTTTATAACATTAACATAACATCTTTAGAAGTATTAGCTAAAAGTATTCTAATTCTAATGATGAATGAAAATGTAATATTAGATGTAATTATTCTAATTCTATCACCATAAATAATATTAAGTCACCCACATTAAATTAATTTTGGACACTTTAAACACTTATACGACACCTTGAACACTAATTAGTCACCCAACATAAAATAATTGGGATACACTAAACATTAATTTAACACCCTAAACACTAATACAATACCCTAAATAATGTCATGATACTCTATGCACTAATGATTCGTCCTCTATTTCATAATTAGGATAACCTAAAACAGTAATGAAACACATGGTCTCATACAAAATGATAATCATCGCTGTAATACCGTGTCAACTCATACGACACCCTAAACACTCATATGACATCCTAAACACTCAAAAATTGATGCCAAACCTTGGACACTAATGGGTTATCACTGTAAATAACATAAATTAGACACAAACAAACACTAATGTTATACCCTAAAAAATTTATAAGACATGATAAACACTAATATGACACCCTATACACTATTAGAAGACTATAAACATTAAGGGATCACCGTAAATAATATAATTAGGACACCTTACAAAATAATTTGATATCATAAGCACTCATATTAAACACTAATACACCACCCTAAACATTCAAACATTGATACAAAAACCTAAACACTAATGGGTCAACCTAAATAACATAATTGACAATCGAGATACTTTGAGCATTAACAAAACAACCCTAAACCTGATATGAAACCCTAAAAACTATAATGAGACCTTACAAACTAATGGGTCACTTTACAAAACACAATTAGAACGCCCTAAATATTAATGTGTCATCCTAAACAATCATACGATGCCCTAAACACCCAAACATTGATATGATGCCCTAAACACTAACTTGTCATATTAAATAACACAATTACAACACCGTAAACTATAATACAACACCTAACATTAATTTAACATGTATTAGGATTCAATTGTTATAAATGATTTGAAATCTAGCCCTAATACATGTTCAATTGTCACATTAGGTGTATTAGGGCTCGATCAATGGAAACAAACACAAACTAATACTTGACACTCAAATAAGCCACCCGAACATGCGCAGAAAACCATCATGTTTTTCAGCATTCGAAAAACACAGTGTGGTTTTCCATGTTGATGAAAAACACGGTGAGTTTTCCATCTTAACGAAAAATCAAACGAAAACATTTTCCCCTAAAAAATGTAAGTATGCATTTAATATGATATGTGGTCCCCTGACTCATGATTGGTGATAACATTTGTTTAATCCAAAAAGAATGTTATAACTATATATCTAGAAGTAGATGGAAAAAATGGAGATTGTGAACATTATATTTCAAGACATTATTATTAAGGTTCTTGTTGACAAATATGAATTCAAATATTAAGTTTATGATTTTATAAAATTTAATTTTGTAAATGAAATAGTGTGGAAAACCGTCATGTTTTTCAACGTGCTGAAAAACACACTATTTTTTTCATCAAGATGAAGAACACACCGTGATTTACTCATGTTAATCATAGACCTAATCAATCATGACAAATCTACTCTCCCTTGTATGTAAGATTCAAACCATTTGTATTAAAATAACATGCCTTGATTGAAGCGTGTCTCTTCCCAAAGATTGGTAAAATAGTCATAAAGGTGGCATTAGATTTTTTGTTTCATTTTGAGAGATAATATATTGAGATTAGCATGGTAAGCTGTTGGGATCAATTTGTACCTTCTATCATATTTCAAACAATAAATTAAGCGGTACTATTCGACTTATCCAGATGAGCAACCTGCAATACTTGTGAGTAATATAGACTAGCAAGCTAGTCTACCTGCAAATATCCCCCATCTATGTTGTGAAGTCTAATAATATTGTTTGGGTGTGGTATTCACGGGGACATCAACAACAATTCATTCAATGTATCTCAAGTTCCCCTATGGTTTTCTTCCTTAGACTTGTTAACCACAAACTAAGTCTAAAGTAATCTAAGTGTTGATCTAAATAGATTACGGAAGAAACTTAACTAATCTTTGATACCCTTTTCTTAGTTCGTGTTTAAATTGTTTCACACAAAATTTGATAGAAAATGGAAAGTTTAATGGATTGTTTCCTTCTAATGTTTTTAACTTGCACGCAACTTGAAACCGTGTGAGTATTCTATTTAAGTCATATGCCTATTTTTAGTGACCATTACCAATATTTTGTGGAGTCAATTAACACAGGTTAATTGTGATTTTGTATGAGTAGGAGACTAGCCAGAAATTCCATCTCTGGAACTCTGGATTTTAGCATTATTGAAAGCCAAACACCGCAAACATAGATTTCGAGTACAATAACATCGAAGTGCTTTCCTCCCCAAAATCGCTATCAAAATGTAAGAAGTGTTGTCATGTGATGGATTTGAATCACAAACAATGCTTGGTGGTGATAATTACTTTTTCTAACACCAATTTTAGTAGAGTGATATGCTGAGAGGCCCAACCATTATTGATTTGTGGATTGATAGTAAACTTATGGCAATCATGCCTGTGCTAATGGGAGTAACATCTCAAACGACAAATAATGCACAACATCGATGCAAGATTGTGGAAAAGACATCAAATGTGGGGACAATATCATGGTTGTATATAAAGATAAATAATTAAAAATAAACCAAATTATATATTCCTAAATATCCTTTGATTTTCAATGTCAAAATACCTGTGACTACAGTCTCATGTGTGTAGTGGAACGTCCCTTCCTAGTGGCTGCAAATGTGAATAGATGACTGATTATTTTCTTTGGTGCAGAATAATGAAGAAATTGGTTCGTCTGATGCCTCCGGTATGGTCTGCAATAGTTCTACAACAGCGAAATCTTCTAACTGTTAAATGTTAGTGTTTTGGTATTCAATAATGGTTAAGTGGTTAGGCATTAAGTGGGTAGGCGTTTGGATGTATCATCTCACCTGCCTCCTTAAATACATGACCCCTCACGAGTGGTGGCACACTGACAAGAATCGATACAACATCCTCCATGCATACGAGCAGGCCGTGATTTGACTACCTCTGGTGCCGGTTTTTTTAGTCGGGTCATGCCTTTGCATGTGCATGTGATGAAAAACATGGTTAAAAAAATGGACTCCGCACATACATGGGTGCATTTTCAGTGGAGGGTAGCCATCTCCCGGTCAAGCACTTCGCTACACAAAGTCACACCCTTATCAAGGCCTCAAAAAATTGAAGTGTAAAAATCATTTGACAATACTTATAGAAGACCAAGTTGCTTTTAAAATTTTCAAAAGAAGGGTTATGGTGAAAAACTCTCTCAATAATTTGTGTCGATTTTTATATCTTAAAAATATTTTTGATGACTTCTACAAGCAACAATTACATCCAATTTTCAAATGATTTGTAGATACATTGGACACCCTTTGGCTAAGCTTCACTTATTTTGCACCTATGCATGTGGGTGCTTTTTCCATGTTCCCATGCCACGCATAGCCCCATCCTCGTTGGAAAGGAGGCCGCACTTGAGAAATGAGTGATGGGACCCACGATGGGATCACTGACATGGAGGGTACCTCCGTCACTATTTTGGCATTTTGGAGTAGCGTGCAATTTTGAATTATTGAATTAAGTGCCTTCTCCTTCCCCGTGCCATTGTCGCTTCCAGCCATACCTCTGAATCATTCTCCCGCATGCCTCTGAATCATTCTTCATAGTTAATGAAACACTCACCGCATAACAGGGCAATCATCACACGCCAAAGAGACTTCACGGGTTCCTCCTGGTTTAATCGCCATCTCTACATTTAGGGGGTAAAAACACAAGTTTTTGTTTGCATTTTACGAGTTCCTTCTCTCTCGCAGGTATTATTTTGTTGTTCATTTGAGCCAAAGGAACGAGGGTCGCAGAGGAGGACGCCACAACGGTCACCATTACTGTAAGTGCCATATCTGTCACCATTAATGGTTGTTTGTGTAGTTTTACCAGATGCCCATGATTAATGGTTGTTTTTTCCTGTTTTGGGGTCGAATAGTCCATTTGAAAAGTGAACGAGAAGAGAAAGGTGTCTCCGAAGAGGCAGAGATTCCACGCGGGAAGCGACTCCATAGCATTCACAGTAAGTCAATCTAAACTTACTGTCACTTCCCAAGAACATGATAAATCTTAAGTTGGAAGATGCACCATTGTTTTAAATTTACCTTTGTCTCTGAAACCATTTCCCATTAAACAAAGCATTCGAATTGTTTGACAAAATCTTAGGTTTTTAATGGTATTCAGGTGTAAGCATTCGAACTATTTGACTAAATCTTAGGTAAGCATTCAAATTCAGGTGTAAGCATTCGAACTCGAATATGGGCAGTTTTGTTCCAAGCCCCAAGTTCTTCAAAGCATTCAAATTGTTTGTCAAAATATATTTGTGAAATGTTTTGCACCTATCTGGTCTACTGCTGTTTGACAAAATGCCTCTGTGAAATTATTATTCCACCATTCATTTATTGAACCATTATAATATTGACAATAATGGAATAAGGCATCTAAATACCTCTCTTAACTATTGTAATGTATTATAGATATCTCACGAGTTGCTTCAATTATTATAAATCATAGTCAGTGCTTTTCAAAAAAATTATAATATTAACCTTGAAATATTGCAACAACAAGATATAAACTTTAAATATGACCATTGGTGGCACTAAAATTTAACCCTTGATTATTGGCTATCGAGGCTTTAATCCTACTTTACTTTATCATTTTTTTAAAAAATTTGCAAAGATAAAAATGCCCACATAAATAAATTTGACAAATAAGAAGAATTTTATATGGATAATACAATACCTACAATAATGTCAATAGTGCACTTATTGGTATCATTACCTGTCAACAATTTTCTATATGGAGGAAATAATTTTGAAAAATGTTGAAAAACACTGTGTTTTTCAACAATGAAATTTTAAACTAATTTCTTACTATAATTGAAAAACTACTTTTAAATTTCATGACATCTCATATTATACCTTTATAAACCATCAGTTATAGTTACTTTTAAACTTTAACATTGAAGAATTGAGTTCTATTTTAATATGTCCACAAGTTTTCCTCCTCCCTTAAAACGTATACAATGTAACTCCATGCAAAGTTTTCCTATATTAATTTTTTTGAATAAAGGAAAGAAAAAAACACGTGGCTTTGAGATTCAAAAAGTATTATGTTAATTCATGTTTGATAAGATTATGAAACTTATGGATTGCAATATTTAAGGTAATTCTCATAACCAAACAATTCATAAACTCTTTTGTTCAAGCGTACTCCTTTTTATGGTTTTGATCAAAATTAGTTGGGTGTTGTTGAATCACAATTTAATTATTGGTTTGTGTAAAAAATATTTTGGTGTTGTTGATTATAATTTTAAAAATCCACACAAACCTCTCGGAAATATAATTTTAAAAATCCCAACTATACATGACTAAATAAATATGTGATATTGTGGGATATGTACAAATGGGAATGTGTGCAACATGAACTATTTCAACCTTTAGAGTTGTGAGGAGTGCAATTGGGACTATGTGAAGAAGTTTGAAGAAATTCAACTTTTAGAGTTATGTAGGGGCATAAATAAAATTGAATTTGTGTGCCTTAAAACACTAGACACCCAAACCCCACATATAAATAATTTATAATATTGTATCTACATAAACAAAGTACACTGTCAATTTAAGAAGAGAGTATGGTAAAAAAATAGAACTAAATTTTCAGCTAGCAAAAATTACATAGGCCCTCTTCCGCCTAGATATATACAATTAAAAAAGTGTTAAAGATAGGGAAATCCTTAACTAGTAATTATCAGCTCTTCTTCTAAAGAAGATTTAATATTGTACTAAGGTAGTGGAACTTTGCTTGCAAGGGATTTTGTTTTTACATGTAATTTTAAATATTTTTTACTATGGATAAATAGTTTTGAAGGGACTATACCCTGTGTACAAAAAGGCTCAAAAAGCCAGATACCAGAAGGAGAAAACCCATCCAAGAAAGGCTAAACGCCTTAAACATGGAGGCTCAAAAGCTAGATATATCAGTAAAGAGAGTACAAAAAGATCAATCCAGACAGTGGTCGAAGAAGAACAAAAGGTCAAAAAATAGCAAAGAGGGATCTAAACCAGGGCATCCCAACAAGAAAACAACATCAAAACCACCGAAAAACAACAACTTCATAGCAACAAAGCAGCATCTGGGCACCGCATCATTTGACTACCCTGTCAATCTTGACCTTAATTTTCTGGAGAGAGGTGAAGAGCACAATGGTCGTGGCATGAGAAGGATCGTTCATGTCCGCCTGAGCAAGTGCAAGGTCACGGGTCTCATTGGAATCCCAGATGTTATCAGGAATGCCACTAAGGCTGCACACACTTCTCACATGTTGTTCCATAAAATTATAGACACCTTTCAGAGTAGAGAGGATGCAATCTGATGCCCCTTGGCATTGCCTAGCCTGGCATCAAGTGAAAGAAGCTTCTTGAAAATCTCAGCAGTAGTATCAATGACCTCATAATTTTACAACTTCCTCTTACCTTTTGTTTTTTCCATATTCCTCATAGCATTTTTGAGGTCTTTGATCTCCTCTTCAAGATTTCTAACCCTGTTAAGAAGGTCCACTTCTCTGGAATTATCAACATGTTTACTTATGTGCAATAAGTTCTCCGTAAGCTCCAAATCCCTATGACTACGCAAAATCCTCTGCGAAGAAGGCAAAGAAACCTTAACCTTCTTGTCTTTCCTCTTCCTATCAGAGGTAGCAGTGTCCAGATCTCTGTCAGCTGGGAGAGGGATAATAACAAGGGGAGTAGGCGTAGAGGGCAAGAGTAGGAGAAGCAATGGTGGTGGATGAGTAGGATCAGACCTTGGTGTAGGGGAACAACCCTAGTATGATTCGAACTTCAAGAACAAACTTCTCCAAGGAATTAAGTAAATAATGCGGGAAATTGATGGTAAGATTCCTACGAAAATGATTTAGGAATATTAAATGTTTTAGGGGAATGGTGACATATCTTCCCTCTAAAGTGACGTACCTAACCATCATACACGCAATCTCAGCAAAGGGCTTAGGGATAGAGGTCACCTTTATTCCAGCCGCAACAAACTTGAGGTTCTCCCCTTCATCGAGAATTTTTTTTTCCTCCACCTCTCTGTCGACTCGTTTGTTGAAGAACTTGGCTCCATCAAGTTTAGCCATATGACCTGGGCAATGAGTTCCTCAAAGATCTTGACCCTGACTTCCCCATACTCAACCGCACGATTTCTCCAACCATTAGCAAATTTCACTGAGATGTCCTGGTCAAATCCCTACATCTTTTCAATGAAATTTGAAATACCCCCATTTGTAGATAATTCCAAAGAATTGTGTCATTTTTCCAAGCTGGATCATGAATGGGTTTGGTTTTGCATGGAGGTCCCCAATTTTTCTGTATTGTATTGCTTCGCTCTGCACAACGGTAAAAATTTGAATCTCATACAACTCAACACCGCCTCTACTTTTGGAGACCTTTGAAGCATGCGGAATTTTAAAAACATCATTAAGCTTAACTTTGCAATTAATAAACACCTCCTTAGCATCTGCTCTATAACTATTAATGATTGCGTTCAAAATCATGTATATCTTTAGTGATGTCATCAAGTACTTTGACAGGAAGGGGGTCGCCACTTAACCAAGTTTACAAACTTGCTAATCTCTTAAGCATGTTTGGTATCGAGATGGTTTAGCTCCATAGTTTTTTTCATTAAAAATGATTAACAGAGTGATTGCTTCAAGATTGGTGTAGTTGGTTCAGTTTGTGTGAACAAGGTACAAGTGCACTATGGGCAAGATGTCTAAACAGGTGAAGCTCAAGGAAATTGAAGCTTATAATCACCAGATCCAGGAAGAGAACTCTCTCTTGCGATCAATGTATTACTCCTTGGAAGAGGAGAATGCTCATTTGAAATCAGAACTGCAAACCAAGGATGAGCTCTTGGCAAGGTTGTAGTGTGGTGATCAGAGGAAGGAAATACCTTCAACTTCAGATGCAGAGGCCATGGCAAATGATTGCACTATAAGTTGTTCACCACTGGAATCTTCTTCTTCCTCCCATTCGGTTTCGGATTCAGGTAATGAAGTCTTTGGTTTGTTTGAAAAGCATACTAGAGGCATTGGATCTAAGTTACTAGATAAAATGGGATTTGATGGAAGAGGCCTTGGGAAAAATGGCCAAGGTATTGCTAACCCAATACAGGTCGAGGATCATCCTCGTTTTGCAGGTTTGGGTTATCCTAGTGCGGGAATGGAAATTGGAGAATGCTCCAAGAATGTTGACGGGAGACAAGCTTCCGAAAGCAAAGTGATTACCCCACTAGTCCTGTAAGAAGATTCTGAGCAGGAAAGTTGTGCTTCATCGTCACAGGCAAGATGTGGTAAGAGAAATCAGCGAAGAGGTAATGAGATTCCACCTCAGTTTCTTACCATAATCATAAGCACAATAAAACTTCTGATCCACTTTTCCAGCTTAAGAAGTATGGTTATGATTTTCAGAAGATGTGGAATTCTTTTCCATGTACTTTTTGTGGATTGCATAATCATTAGTGGCTAGATGCTGGAAGAGAAGGACATTGATGAAGAAGTTGATGCCGTTTGTCAAGAACAAGGCAAATCAGAAAGACCAATCTCGTCATGCAGAGTCAAGAAATGGTAGAAAGAGTTCCTCATCCTAGAAGAAGGAGATTAAGAGGAATTTTTGTGCTCATTGCAGAGGAATGGGCATCGGGTGGAAAATTGCTGGAAACTACATCCATCTCGCCATTAGAGTAATGCAAGCCAAAGATGGAATGGAGGCCTATTGCAAAGGGAAGAATTTTCTACTCCACCACCAGTTGACAAGTCAACCCAGGACCAAGTAATACCTGAAAGTGAAAGTCCTTTGAAATGGGTAAGTCAAAAAAATTTCAATTATATATTGCATAATTCAAATTGATGGATCGTATGCAGTATTAAGTTTAGAGATCAGATATTGTGAGGAAATGCTGAGAGAAAGGTTTACAATACTCAGTGGATTTTCTTACTTAGAAAATTTGATTAATGCTCCAAACATATCTCCTAATAAGAATGTGAGTACTGTTATATCTTGGATACGAGAACCGACTCATATAAAGCTTGGAGATTGATCTGCGATTTGTGTAGATAGTAGAGTTCGTAAAAAATCAGCTCGGAACTTCATTACTGTGTAGAGGCCTTGTGTGGTGTGCAATAGAATGGTAGCTGAATCACCGTTGGCTTTGACGTCAGGTCGGAACTTCATTCTATGTAGAGGCATTGCGACCATGCAGCAGAATGGTACCTGATATTAGTATGTCAACAAGAGGAGCTCAAAAAGGATCATCTCAGAACGTCATTCGGTGTCAAGGCATTGCGACCACACATACAAATGGTAGCTGATCAACAGACTTAGCATCATGCATTGGAGGCTCAAGGTCTTGTAAGAGGCTTAGCATCATGCATCAGAGGCGTTGAGGTCTGTAATAGACTTAGCATCATGCATTGGAGGCTCGAGGTCTTGAAAAAGGCTTAGCATCATGTATCGGAGGCGTTGAGGTCTACAGAGACTTAGCATCGTGCATTGGAGGCTCGAGGTCTTGAAAGAGGCTTAGCATCATGCATCGGAGGTGTTGAGGTCTGTAACAGACTTAACATCGTGCATCGGAGGCTCGAGGTCTTGAAAGAGGCTTAACATCATGCATCGGAGGCATTGAGGTCTGTAAAGGGATAAGGCATTGTCCATCATTGACATCGGATCAATCAAAGCTCTATGTAACATGGAGTTCCTTCAAACCAGTTTGGATTCTACGGAATCAACTCAGAGCTAGGAGCTGTGTTATAGAGTAAAAGAAGATCCTTGTTGTCAGATATCAAGAAGCTTAGCACCACATAGAAGGAGCATTGAGGTTTCATTCAGAAACTTAGCACCATAAAGTGGAGGCATGGAGGTCTTCTTCGGATATCAGAGTGGTGCAGTGGAAGCGTCGTGGGCCCATAACCCACAAGTCCCAGGATCGGAGCAGAGTTTTCGAAGTGAGAAGGTTGGAGGAGAAGACCCAAGGGTCTACTACAGCAGCACTTCCGAGGTGGCAGCAGAGTTTTCATATTTAGGACAGTATGGAAGCTTTTTGGGACAAAAAGCTTTTCTTAGTGGGGAGGTGTGATCAGGGGATCATTTTCAAAAGTTCCCTAAACATCCCTAAATTGTTTTAGTGTAGAAGATCATCTCGAGAGCTTTCCAACGACTGTGAGAACGTGACAAAACGGACATTGGGAGCTCTAGATATGTTTGGTCAAAGTTCAGTCAATGAGAAAGTCAACTCTGGTCAACTAGTCAATATTTGGACCAATCGCACTGTGACACGTGGCTTGCCAACACTCGTCGAATTCACTCGATTTTCCTATCGGGAGATGACAAGTGGACTACAGGATTACCGAGTTAATTATTTCTATGCCACATTATATGGGTCGAAATTATATTATCTTGGTAAGTCCACTTTCCAAATGCCACATATATATATTAATGTTTAAAACATTAGTATAAACCGCCAAATCAAATGCATATGCTTTGACCACGTGGAAGGTGGTGAAGTGGTTGTTAGGGGGCATTAGACCCATGTGTGGAAACTTCCACGTGGAGAAGGAGGATGAAGCGGTTGAGATGGGGGCGGTTAAGTCTACCACTTCAAATATGCGTGGAAGGCTATTTAAAGCCTTAGACATTATTCCCCACCACCAAAAAAATGTGGGAACTTATACACATGCGGATCCATTTGGGATTTAATCCCATTAAACATGAAATCCACTCCACATGGGATTTATCCCATTTAAAAATACATCCGCCCAATTTGGGATTTAATCCCAATTTCTATGTACGGGTAAGGCTAATATTAGCCTAAGGATGATGTTAAATGCATATTTTTGGGCCCTAATTTTGTATAAATAGGGAACCCGTTCTTTGTGACGGAACACACACATTACACACAACTCAAGATTATTATTTGTTAAGCTTGTTGTGGACACACAAAATACGTAGAGAAGCTCATTCTTAGAGCGTTGGAGGCAAAGTCCGAGCAAGAGGAGAATGAGAAATTATTGTGTGAAGACCTAAATTATTTAGGCATTGATATTTTGATTATTGTTGACCTAGTATTTGTTAGGCAATAATAAATTAAATATTTGTGGCTAGGAGTTATTCAAACTACCTAGTCGGCCCATGGCGCCACACTAATTACTTGCAAATCCTGGATTGTCAACCAAAGTGCTAGCATCGCATTGATAGCGTCGGGAAGGCCGATCGAAGCCGAAGGAGATTGACGCCGGGAAGGTGGAAGTCGGGTGCTATTTTTCACCCTTGTCAAATCGAAGGTGCGGGTGTCTTGATAGGCAAGTAAAATTCCATTAGGTTTTCTTGTGAAAGTACTATTGTAACTTACAAGTTTTGACTAGTGGAACAGTTCGACCACGAACCCGGAGACGTAGGCAATTTTCGAACTCCGTAATCAATCTATGTGCAATTGTCATTATTGTCTTGCATTATTTTAAATTGATTACTTAAAAGGAGTAAATTATTGGAAAATAATTAAAGCCTATAAGGGTCCGAGATCAGGTAGTAATAATCGGTTATTGGCGGATCACCTTTATTCCAGCCGCAACAAAATTGAGGTTCTCCCCTTCATCGAGAATTTTTTTTTCCTCCACCTCTCTATCGACTCGTTTGTTGAAGAACTTGGCTCCATCCAAGTTTAGCCCTATGACATGGGAAATGAGTTCCTCAAAGATCTCGACCCTGACTTCCCCATACTCAACCGCACGATTTCTCCAACCATTAGCGAATTTCACTGAGATGTCCTGGTCAAATCCCTACATATTTTCAATGAAATTTGAAATACCCCCCATTTGTAGATAATTCCAAAGAATTGTGTCATTTTTCCAAGCTGGATCATGAATGGGTTTGGTTTTGCATGGAGGTCCCCCCATTTTTCTTGTATTGTTTCTGCTCTGCACAACGGTAAAAATTTGAATCTCATACAACTCAACACCACCTCTACTTTTGGAGACCTCTGAAGCATGCGGAATTTTAAAAACATCATTAAACTTAACTTTGCAATTAATAAACACCTCCTTAGCATCTTCTCTATATCTATTAATGATTGCATTTAAAATCATGTATATCTTTAGTGATGTCATCAAGTACTTTGGCAGGAAGGGGGTCGCCACTTAACCAAGTTTGCATTGTATTGTTGACCCCAATATTTGCTAAACTATCACCACTCTATTGCCTTCACGATAGGTGTGGATAATCTTATAATTATCAAAACAATTGCATATTTCAATAGCTTCATTAATGAAGTCCTTGATGGACCAGCTTGGAGGTTGCTTTTGATTTAAAAAATTAATAATGTTCAACGAATCCCCCTCAATTATAATATTGGAAATATTACAATCTCTAGCCAACCTTATTCCCTAGAGCACTGCTAAAGCTTCCGAGTAGTGATTTTTTTGCTTACCCATCTTACCAAAAAAAGTGGCAACAAAGCAACCTCTGTGATCTCTAATCACCCCACCACCTCCCGAATCCCAGGATTACCTTTTGAAGCTCCATCAAAGTTTAGTTTGTGCCATGCAGTGGGAGGTTGGATCCATCGTATAGAAGATCTATCAATGCTACTGTTGTCCTTATGCTTAATGCTATCAGTGCCAATGTTCCAAGTAGCAAGAATGTGCTCCTCTTCCTCAGGATAAAGTTTATTTTTGGGAGGCTTAAATATTTCAATGTTGTCTTTCACTGCAATGATAATTTCATTAAAGAATTTTGTACATATCTTTCTGGTATTTCTGAAAATAACATCATTTCTAGCTTTCTAGACTCTCCACATGGTGTGAGGGAGAACCAGTTGCCATAGCCTCCTAACCATACAGTGCTTATAAGGGGAGTTCCATTGTTCCCATGCCTGCAGACAAGTATGGGGGAAAACCCAATTCTGATTGAAATTTTCAAGAATAAGATGCCATATTTTTTAAGTATACTTACAATGCAGAAAAAGGTGTTTAATGTCTTCAGCTTCTTCCTGGCACATGCAACATCTGTTAGGCATGATAAAACCTTTCCTAATGAGATTTTCATTAGTGAGAATCTTACCCTTGATGATAAGCCACCAGAAGAAATTTACTTTAGGGGTTAGCTCGGGCATCCATAGCTTGTGCCATTCAATTTCACTATCAATAGAAGCAAAAAAAGAATTGTAACCAGATTTAACAGAATATTCTCCATCAAAGGAATCTTTCCAAATAATCTCATCCTTATTATTATGTTGACTAATATGTATTAGGGAGAGATGAGTCTGCATAGAGGAAACAACAGGATGCATATTTTCCTCATCAACTTTGAGTTGCTTCCATTTCCTTCTGTTGCAGACACCTCAATATAGTCTTTGACTTTCTTTCCATAGTTTTTAATTAGGTTGTCTTTGATGTAGCTAAAAGTGGTATCCCAACTTATGTCAGACCAGATGTCATGCCAGAAATCAATGTCTTGCCCATTTCCAAGTTTCCATCTACAGCCCTGGGAGAGGATATGCCTGATGTGGAGAAGATTATTCCAGAAAATTGATCCATTTGGAAGCAGCTGGTCAAAGAGAAAGGAATACATGTTTTGATTGGAAAGGTATTTTACTTTGATCAACTCAGTCCATGGTTTCGCTCTTTGATTAGCCTCCAACCCAGCTTTGCAATTAGAGCAACATTCATATTTCTGATATTTTTAATACCTAAACCCCCAATCCTCTTTGGCTTACAGACTTGTTCCCATGCTACTAAATGATATCTAAACATGTCTTCGTCCCATGCCATAAGAAGTGTTTTTGAATTTTTTCAATGCTATTCACCACTATTGTTGGAATGCTGAACATTGACATGATATAGATGGGTAAATTCTGAAGAGTGCTTTTAATCAATAAACATTTACCAACACTTGAGAGGATAGCACCTTTCCATCCAGCTAGTTTTTTCTAAAATCTCTTAAGCAGATCATTCTAGACCTCATTAGAAACCTTACTAGTACTCATAGGGAGCCCTAGATAAGCAGCTGGGAGGGAGTTGATTTTGCAACCAAGAATGAGAGAAATATTTTTTTGTCTTTCAATAAGAGTATTGAAGAAGTAAATTGAGCTTTTATCAAAGTTTACTTTCTGTCCGAGGCTTCCTCATAGAATCTGAGAATGGTTTTGATAGCCTTAGCTTCAATGATGGAGGCCATAAGAAGAAGAATAGTGTCATCAACAAACTGTTGATGGGAAGAAATATGATTGTTAGAAGTAGGTTGAAAGCCTTTTATCATACCATTGTGTATAGCTTTTGTAATAGAACGACTTAGACTGTTAGCCATTATGATGAACAACAAAGGGGACATGGGGTCCCCTTGGCGTATGCCTCTATTGCTAGAAAAAAAACCAACAGGTTCTCCATTGACAACCACAAAAATATAGGAGAAGAAATGCAAGCTTGGACAATTTTTCTGAATTTATTTTGAAACCCAAACTTGGTTAGAACCTCATCCATGAATTTCCAAGAGACTCTATCAAATTCCTTATGCATGTCTAACTTGATTGCCATCCCAACTTTTCTACTTTTATCCATTGAATGAATTGTTTCATGGACCATAATTACCCCATCCTGGATAATTCTACCTTTTATAAATCCACTCTGTTGTTGGGAGATAATTTCCATGAGAAGAGGTTGCAGTCTAGTGGTTAAAATCTTAGTGAAAATTCTGTAAACCACATTAACCAGGCTGATTGGTCTAAAATCCTTTGCATCCAACTTCTTAGGTGCAAGCACAATATGCATGTTATTTAATTCCTTTATTAGATTTCTAGTTCTGTAAAACTCATTTACAACTTTCAACAAATCTTCAGAGCATATATCCCAACATTTTTGGAAGAAATTAGTAGAGAATCCATCAGGGCCCAAAGCCTTGTCACCTTCAAGAGAGAAGACAAATTTTTCAACTCCTCAATGGTGACACTTTGGAAAGGCTCTTAAATCTCTCTTCAGGGAGAAAATTGTTAGGAATGGAGTCTAAAAGAAAGGAGGCTACTTGCTCATTATAAGAATTGTTTTCAGATAGAAGATTCTCATAAAATTTTAGGGCTTCAGCTTTAATATCCTTAGCATCCTTAGTAATGGTACCATTTCCCTTGGAGACTTCAGTAATTCTATTGCAAGCCCTATGCTTGAGGGTGGTCATATGAAAATATTTTGTGTTTCTGTCTCCATCCTTTAACCAAAGAGCTCTAGATTTCATTCTCCAAAAGGTTTCCTCACAGCTATTGATATTATGCAAGGTCAGAAAGAAGCTTTTTTTCTCTTTGGTGATCCTCAAAGGTCATACCTTTCATTGAGACTTTAAGCTCAAACTCTTCCATTTGCCACTTAATCTCTTTTTTTTTCTCAAAGATATTGCCAAAAACCTCTTTATTCCAGGTTCTAACCTTTTGTTTCACATTTTTAGCTTTCAAGAAGTCTGAATTGAGCAATTCCTATCCCTTCCCAAGTCCACCATTCTTTAATTCTATCAAGAATGTCCTCATGCTCAAGCCACATCTTTTCAAATTTGAAGTTACAAAGTGAAAAGGCTTAGACCAATTGAAGAAGTTAAGAGCAATAGGATTGTGGTCTGAACCAGTTCTGGGAAGAGAGGAGAGATGAAAATTCTGATTTAAGATCTAGTTAGCAGAAATGAGAGCTCTATCTAATCTTACCTGAATCAAATTTTCCCCAATTCTTCTGTTAGACCAAGTGTATTGATTACCATGAAGTTCAATGTCCATAAGGTTGAGATATGAAATGAAGTCAGCAAAATCTTCCATGCTAGTAGAGAAATCAGAGTTCCCTCCAAATTTCTCCCCAGGGTTTAGAGGAGTGTTAAAATCCCCCATTATCAACCAGTTTGATTCCTCAAAATTATTTCTAAACCAAGCTAACTCTTTCCATAAATTCCTTCTACCAGCAACAGTATTTGGAGCATAGATATTGGAAAGGATCCAACTAGAATTGTTCTCAAGACTTTTAAAATTTATAGCTAAATGATTCTGAGAGGAGAAAAGCACATTACCATGAACAATTTTAATGTCCCAGAAGACCGCTAAACCTCCAGAAGCCCCTTGAGAATCAAAAGCAGCAAAGGCAACATTCTCCCAGAAAGTCTTTTTGCACTCTTCAACAGCTTTAGTTTTCATTTTCATTTCTTGAATTAGAAGGATACTGGGCCTGCTTGATCTTCTAAGTTCCTTAAGAATTCTTTGTTTAGGACCCCCATTTAGTCCCCTGACATTCCAAGATAAAACCTTCATTAAAAAAGGATTGGGGAGGCGGTTGCCGGATGGCTCAAAAGGCTTTGAGTGCCATCTACAATTTCTTTCTCAGTCTCTTTTTTCCTTACATCACTTTTGGAGGGCCTGCCTTTTTTATAAATAACTCCAATATTCACAACTCTTTTGGCAGTAGCTCTTGTGATTCTTGAAGTGGAAGCTTCCCAACTTCCTATTTGTTTCTTTTTATCACTATAAAGTGATTCTAGAATTTCTTCAAAGCCTTTCAGTCTTCATTTCTTACTTCAAACTGTGATGAATCCATCCTTATCACATTCAGACAGGTTCTTTGTCAATGCAGGGGTAATTTCTCCTTCTTCTTTTCCTTTATCAAAAACAAGTTGTTGAGCTATAGGGGATTCTCTGTTGTATTCATTGTCTATGAGCTCCTCCATATCTGTAAACTCTTTATCCTCATTTAGATCTCTTGTTATGGATTCCAGGAGTTCTTTAGCTTTTCCTTGTCTTGTCTTGTTTAGTTCTTTATACTTCAAAGAACTGTTCTTATTTACCGGTTCTTGATGAGGGAGGGGAGTAATTTTCTCCATCTCCTCTTCATTGGAAATGGTTAGATGAATGTAAACTTTTTCATTTTTTTCATCCACTTCCATGTTCAGTTTTACAGGATTTGTATTCTCAAGCATCTTTGTCTGATCTTTTTTGTTTCCTTCCGAGCTTCTTCACCCTTTGTCATTCATTATCTTTTCCCTTTCGAGCTTCATCACCCTTTCCCGATAGAGGGTTTTTTGGTCTCCATAGTTTTCTATAGACTGGTGGCCTCTTTATTATGGTCTTAAAACCTTTTTTGGCCTTTGATTCTCAGATTCATCTGCATGCAGTGGTCCCTTGTACTATGATCTTTCCTATCGGTTAGAGAGGATTTTTCAGCCTCTTATGTACATTTCGGCACGGCTCTTCAGGATGATCAGAAGGTTTATCATGTTTTTGCTTCATGCTCTCTGGACATTTTCCGGCAAAATGCCCTAATTTATGGCATTTATGACATCTTAGCTGAAAAGCCTCATATTCTATTGATTGTTTCCATGCCCCAAATTTTGATTGAAGAATGATGTGTTAGGAAGCTCCTTCTCCATTTCAGATGAGACACAGAACCTTGCAAAGGCAAGTCTGGATCTATTTTTCGTAGGCCCATCTAGCCTGATTGGAGAACCAATCGATCTAGCAATATGGAGAAGGATTTCATCATCCCAAAGATGAAGGGGAAGCCTAGGAGTCTACACCAAATGGGGATGGTATGTATATTCTCAGTATTAGGGTTAAACCCTGGATACCATTTTTTTAAGAAAAGCCCCATATTGCCAATACACCAGGGGCCACCCAGTAGGACTAAATCCATATCATCCTGTTGATTGAAACGGGCTAGAAAAAACCCTTTTGCCAAGGTGGTGATATTTAAATCTCCTTTTGGTTTCCATCATCGCATGGCCCATTTTCTGATAATATCAACATTGGGTCTAGCTCCCAAAAACTTTCCAATGAGGGCGAGATTTTTTTCTCAAGAGCTCTATGCTAGACAACCATCAGGAACTTGTATGTGGGTCACCCCCTCCTTATCTTTTGTACTTTTAAAAGTAGTATTCAGTCTAGATGCAGGGGAATGGGGACCCACATTTTTTTTTAGGAGGTACCTTTACAATATCAGCCCAAGCTCTAGATCCAATGCGAATATCTTTATTCTGTTCTGCATCTGAAGACGTCACCTTAGACGCATGTTTGTATCATGTTGAAAGGCATTCTGCAGCCAAAGCGGCTGAAACCACACTCTCAAAACCCTCTCACAGTCCTCCATAAGCACCAAAGTGGATAAAGGATCTATGCTCCAAATCTGCTGCTGATAATGTGTGTGGTGATTGTCAATATTAGTTTGATTATTTATATATATTAAATGAGATATACTTTAACTTAAGATTGGAGATTCACTCTTAAAATGGAAGGTATATGATGCGAAGAAAATATATTGAAAAGAAAACAAACTTAATATTCTATTCCTTTGAATTTACATATATCTCATAGATATTAAGATTGTAAAGTGTTTTTAGGGAACATGTCTCTACTGTTTTTAGTATAAATTTCACGCTTCTTGATATTTAGTTTAATGATAGTGTTTTCATTTCTTGACGACTCTCATTTTTCAATTTTTATAGGATATTGTCAACCTATCTAGTTATTGTTAGTTATTGTTGTGTAGTAATAAATATTAATTATAAATTCATGCTTATATGATATATAGTTATGGGAACATTGATTGCTACATACTCATATCTCTAACTAATAAGTTATAGATGTGGATGCAAGACAATGTGTGCCACTAAAAGCCCTAGTTTTTTTAATTCAAATATGTATTTATTTAATTTTGAATTATTGAATATATGTTATAGTGCAATATTTGAAATGTATGGAAGCATACACACGGCACATGATTTTCTCGACAAAATGTGATCTCTATTTGTTGGATATGCATAAGATGTGAGGATAGCTTGATATTGATTTTTTGCAATGATCCTTAAGAGTGCATCTAAGCTCGTGCCAACCTGTTTTTAATCCACCACATAAATATTATTAGTGTAAAATTATAAAATCATGGTCTTGATTTAAATAGGAATGCAACTTGTTTTTAAATGTCACTTTTTTAAATGGCTAATTTGTTGAATTTATAGTCTGCATTTTTTTATACCTTCAAATAGTCTCTATTGTTCAATTGTTTTCATACTACAGTTTCTTTCTTTTCCTATTCTTGTTTTCATAGCCAAGCCAAACCCACTTGCCATCCAAGTAGATCCATGGTTAACTTTTCTTAATTTATGATTAGTATGTTTTGTCTTTTTTCAATAATAAAAGCAAGTTTTGAAATTTTTGTATCTCTTAGTATAAAAAGAAAATTTGCTCCTCTAGGTATTGTCTTCATTGGCAAGTTAATGTAGATGAGAGTAACTTGTGTCAACAGTGGAGAGTAGAAGAACTTGAGTGATCAAACCCCTTTTCTCATTCAAATGATAGTAAAAAATGGAGTATGGGGCCTATATTGAATTCTACTAGAATGTGGGAGGATGATGGTTTTAAATGTATTCTAGATCTGATTTGGAACATTGTGCACGTGATAGGCATGACTAGGAATAGGTATGAATTTTAAATTTTTAGGGTTTCTACATGGCTCTATAAATTGTTTAGGGTCTCGTAATAGTGTTAAGGGTGTCATATCAATGTTTAGGATGTTGCATTAGTGAATAGTGTGTCCCAAATGTATTATTGGTGGTGACACATTAGTGTTTTATGTCATATCAATATTTCAGTGTTTAGGGTATCGTATTAGTTTATAAGATATCATTTGATTATTTATGGTGTCATATTAGTGTTAATTTTTCCTAATTATGTTATTTAGGATAAACCCTAAATTCTAAACCCTCAACCTTAAGTCATAAACCCTAAAGCTTGAACCCTAAGTCCTAAACCCTAAACCATAAGCCCTAAACCTTATACCCTAAACCCTAAACCTTGAGGCCTAAGCCCTAAACCCCAAACCCTAAACCCTAAGCCCAAAACCCTAAACCTTGAACCTTAAACTTTAGAAAATAATTATAGTTTTCATTATTATTATTAATTAATATATTTGAAACTGTAAGAAAAGGCAACAATTTGATGTCATATCTATTACCTAATACTTTGTAAATAGGAATAAATCTATGTTCTTGATATACACATGGATAACTATAACATGACACTTTATCTTAAGTACAAATATATCGAACAATTATTTGGAAGCATCTTTTCAAAACGAATGACGTGGTCAAATATTTTGTTTAGTATATAGACACTAAATAATAGTGTGAACTAGTTTATTATTATGGTATTATTGTATTCACGTGTTTGTTAATAAATGATAGAGGATTGTAATTTCTACAATTTGTGTTTATTAATCATTGGTATGAGACTAGTTAATTATGTTGATATTATGTTGGTATTGGTTAAATATGCATGCGATCTTGAGTTGTTAGTTGTAATTTCATTGCTCTTAGTTGTGTTAAATTAAATACATTAGGAAAAGTTTGATTTCCTAGATGCATTATAGTTGTAAATATTGCGAATGTGTAGATCATTTGTATATATAATTTTTTATTAGTTGTTAAATATTGGTAATTGTAATGTTGTGAATGTCTGATGTAAGTTGAAGCTATAAAAATTATGTGATATCATACTCTCGACTCTCAATTTGGCATATGGGGGCAAGTGCCTTTGCAAATATAGGAATCGGTGCGTGCTAAAGGGGCTTGCCCCTTAGGATGCCACATCGATATGCCCAACTATCATTGCATGATGAAGGGCTTGCCCCTTAGGATTCTACATCGATAGTTGGGTGGTATACTATGTTGAGTAGAGGTTTTTAAAGTCACCGCTAACCCTCCACTCAGAAATGCACCCTCCCATAATATCACAACCATCCCTTTTGCAATGGATGGTTGTGATATTATGGCGAGTGCATCTTGAGTGAAGGATAGCCGTTGGCATTTTTGATACTTGAATTTGTCATGGATATTAGCTTTCTGATGTTGTGATTATTTTATCATAGTGGATGACGTATATTTGATTTGACATGTATCGTACTAACGTTAATTGTATATTTCTAATTTCATTGCTCTTAGTTGTGTTAAATTAAATACAATAGGAAAAATTTATTTTCTTGGATGCATTATAGTTGTAAAAATTGTGAATGTGTAGATCATTTGTATATATAATTTTTTATTAGTTGTTAAATATTGGTAATTGTAATGTTGTGAATGTTTGATGTAAGTTGAAGCTATAAAAATTATGTGATATCATACTCTCACTCTCAATTTGGCATATGGGGGCAAGTGCCTCTGCAAAGACAGGAATCAGTGTGTGTTGAAGGGGCTTGCCCCTTAGGATGCCACATCGATATGCCCAACTATCATTGCGTGATGAAGGGGCTTGCCCCTTAGGATTTTGCATCAATAGTTGGGTGGTATATTGTGCCAAGCGAGAGGTTTTAAATTCACCCACCCACTCGAAATGTACCCTCCGTAAATATCGCAACCGTTCCTTTTGCAATGGATGGTTGTGATATTATGGGAGTGTGCATCATGAGTGAAGGATAGTCGTTGGCATTTTTCGATACTTGAACTTGTCATGGATATTAGGTTTCTAATGTTGTGATTATTTTATCATAGTGGATGACGTATATTTTATTTGACATGTATCATACTAACGTTAATTGTATATTTATGTTTACATGTGTGTTGTTATATTCAGTTTGTCTTTTTCGTGGTGAAAATGAATACATAAAGCTCAATTCATCCTAATATCGTAGGGATAATGTTGAAAACTCCCAAATTCCAAAGGGGGAATGCTTCAGGAGGTCCACATTTGTGGTCTATATAGACCATCATCAGTGGAATAAGCCGCCCAAACCAGAAATTGCAGCCATGGTTAAGGCCCAACTTAATTTGCCGAAACTTGTTATTTATTTGTCTAAGTTCCACACTATAGGGCCACATTCGCAAGGGTATGGTCTAGCTTATGACACGATGGAGGATGCCCAGAAGTATGAGCCTCCACATAAGCTAAGGAAGATGGGATTTCCGGTCATAAAACCGGTGATAGATCCAAAAAATTGTGCAAAAAGATTGCACATGGAAGCAGCTCCAAGTTTGCTGCTAAAAACAAAAAAAAAAATAGTTACTACTTTTATATGTTTTGTTCTAAAAAAATTATGACGTGTTTGAAAAAAACCTATATAAATATTTAATTTTTGTCAAATGTTGATTCACACCAACTTAAATATATTTCATTTTGTTGTTCAAATATATTCTTGATTCACATGAGCTTAAATATTAAATATGTTTTGCATTGGATTAAATATGTTTTCCTTAGTATTAATATGTGTTTCTATGGATTATATTTTTAAAATTACTAATGTTTAGATATTTTATAGCAAGTTTAGATTATTAAAATTCATTTATGTTAAAATTCTATTTAGGTACCAAATGTGTAATGGTAACGATTTTCTAATTCACTAAGTATGGGTTATGATCATTTGTCCAATTTAGGATTGTATTGGTGCAATTATCATTTCCAATCGTTTATGGTATTCATATGGCCCCCTTTGATTATTTACTTATTTTTAAATTATCTTGTGTAGTTCTAAGAATTTTGCTAGGTCAGTGTACTTGACAAGGAATTTAAGTCCAAAAGGTTTTGGTAGACTACATGTTTATGAGAAAAGAGTCCCCGTTCTCTTCAAAATTTATCCATGTGACCCTTGGTCTACCTTATTCACATTTTTTATAGTCATATACCAATTTGTTTATTTGTGTGTAAAGAGTGTTCTAATATGAGTTCAACTCATATAGAGATGCACATGTACCCTACTTAATCTACATAATATAGAAAACCAGTATTGTTTGAAAAGGAGTTAATTCTAGAGAATTCAAGTACTCATTGAAGCATGTAATTTTAATACTAGATATACATTACAATGGTTTTAGTGAATAAACTATAACAATTATTGGAATGTTGTTACATAATACTATAGGCTATTGATGGACTTGTTAAATATCAAGAAAGATTAGTCTATTTGATAAAATGAAAACCCCAAAACATATTAGTGTTTCCTTATGGTTTAAACTTCAGCATCCCATTTAGGGAAAGCTAAAGAAGTACATTTTACCATTGATGTTTGTATTGAAAAAGTCAACTGTGAAGTGTTCATTTTTTTTTTTATGTTTGCTTACGATATATTTTTGTCCATTGTAAAGGTAAGCATGGTTGCCATTTGGAGATTGGAAATTCATGGAGTGTCGAATACCTCCAAAATCTTGCATGTTCATCGTTCATATTATACGACCCTGATGGAAGCAAGATAGTAGAAAGAGGTACAATTGTCGGAAATGCCACTATGACCTTCCACCAGGATGAGTATAGGGCATTGATATTGGGTCTTGAGGAAGCGATACACCACGATGTTTGGAACATTTGTGTGTTTTCTCACGATATGCTTGTTGTGAAACAAATGACTGGTGTATACCAATGTAACAATGTAAATCTTTCAATTCTTCGAGTTCAAGTGCTAGAGAGTGTATCTCATTTTGTGAAATGTTCATACGTGCATTTAAAAGTTAACAAAGGTACGTTAGATGTATGTCAAGTGTCTAGGGACACTATAAACCAAGAAGTGGTAGCTTTGCTAGCACTTGCCATGGAAGACATTTCAATATGATATATGTACACACTGTATTTCCTTTTTGCGTAATGGTAGACATACATTATTTATTAGATTGTGAATAACTAATATTATGTGAATTGTCTCCAGCGTATATATTATATATTTTGTGGATAATATGATGATACATCATATAGTGTTGGTTGATAAACCAGGCATTTTGGATACATCATGATTTATCCTATCTTCTCTTTTAACACACTTGCAATTCACATTTCATGTTTACTTGAAAACATCTAGAGTTGAGTATCTAGTTTTGAAAAATAATGTGTGCAACTAATTTCATCACAAATTGTTTATTGTGCATGATTTTATCAATATGAATGCAAAATACGAATAAATAAGTTCGTGCACCATTTGTTTCAGTTTAACTTGTTTTACAATGCATCACTTCAACAATGGTTATGAAAATGCACATGAACGAAACATGTGGAAGCTCGGCGACATGGGTCGATCCATGTTCACAATTCATTCTTATGTTTTCGGGGAAGACATAAATAATGAGACAGTAATATATAACTTTGTGAACATTAATTATTTGTCGTAGCAATGTACCTAATGTCATTTGTTGGGATAAAAATTATGAAATTGTTATCTTTTCACACAAGTTTCTTCACATTCCATGATGGTAATATTCGAATATGTGAACATTACTTCTTTTGAAAATACTTAATATTTTATGTTGGGCTAATAGTTATGCACTTGGACTCCCTAGATACAAGCACCTTCACATCACATGGCGCGTACGCATTTCGCAAGCGTCATAGAGGAAGCAAAGGGAGATGATCCTCCAATAGTTGATGGTGATACGTTAGATGGTCCTTCCGAGCCCATTCACTTAGATATCCATGAGCCACCCGTAGAGTATAGAACCAAATATGTTAATGGTCATATTTGTTATGTCTGCCAGCATGGATCATGTGTTGTTAGTGGGGATGTTAGGTTTTTGAGTTGCATAGACTAAATCGACATCGCCAAGTAGAACACAATATTCCCTCTGTGGAACCTCGTAAGCGTGGCCATAAGCATATGGGGAAATGATCACCTATCTCTCAAGATAGAAGTAGGGCATACGTGTAAAAGAGGGAGGCGGATGTGAACTATGTCCGAGGCAACGATTCTACTTACAACGGAGGAGGGTTATCAATTGAGTTTGCAAAAAAGAATGCAAATATCGATTCGAGGAGTTGAGCCAAGAAGGAAAGAGGGAGGTGGATGATGTAATGCATGCCTACGATTCAACAAAGATGTGAAAGGTGAGAGAGGAGCATTGGTTGAGAGTGAGAGGAAATAAAAACTCAAATATCAGAACAGAGGTAAATTTAAGATTAGTATAGTATTTTATATATTATGTTTGGTTGGAAATCAAAAACTTAATATTTTGTCATGAACAGGAAGCTAGAGAAGAGGGTGGAACAAGTAGTAAAAATGTTGACCCCCTACAAATGATAACGTAAGTAATTATTGGTCTTTCGTAAGTAAGGATACAATGTAGTTTTTGTGTATTTTTGTATATACTAATTGTAGGCATGCGTAGGATTATGACATTCCCTTGTGTCAAATCTTATGCTGACAGAGACACTCAATTCGTAGTGTGAAATAGAGAGAGGTAAAAACCACTTAACACGCACTTGAAAAATGTATGTTGCCTTATGTTGTTGATACTTTAATTGTCTTGATGACTCGATTGTTATAGGTGGACGTTTGCAATAACACGCCCCCTTCTCAATTAGCTTGTGGTATCAATCTTATTAGAGAGATAGCTTCACATGAGGTAAGAGAGGCGAAGATGAAAAATCCGGAGTTGCAACTTCTTTGCCAGTCGAGGAGAGAGAGGGTGACGAGGGGAGGCATGAGGAGAGGGAAACAAACATTGTTGCTAACAGAACGAGAGAGGGTGGAATTGGACTGGTAAGTTATTGAATGTTCTCATTTGATTTTTGTATTCTTTTTTGGTGAAATTAATAAAAAGTTATTAATGCAATTGAGATTTTTGTTATTCTAGGATTTTCTTGATGGGGTCGAAGTCAGGTTAATGTTAGATGATATGGTTGTCACAAGAGGAGTGGTTTGTGATAGTAGCCCACATGCGAAGTGTCATGGCATCACACTCCCCAAATTTACTATCAAAGTGATTATTTTTGAGGCCATTGTTCCCACTGTGCCATTTCCCTACCCTAATACATTTTCAAACAATTTTCTGAGTGTGTCAAAGGGTTTTCTATTTAGGATCTCAGTGATATCAGACATGACACTCTTATAGAGGCAAGTAGTTGTAATGAATGATTTAATTTAATTATGTGTTTAACTGAGAGATTCATCTACATTCACTTATTTACTATATGGTTGGCTTTCAGGATGATGCGGTACAGGTTGAGACAGTGCGCCATACTTGGATAAAGACATTGGATGCCCCACCCATTCTTGGCATCACACCAAATTCTTTTCATAGAAATGAGAAGAAATGCATAATATTTTATGATGGAGTATTGTCTGTCGCTAACACTAGGAAGCGAAGGAGATGAAAACCTTTATGTATAACATTGATTGTGAGGAGTTGGATTAGTATATATGTGTATATGATGATGATGTTACTTTAATGTGTTTGAGGTTTACGATTTAGTATTGCATTATTGATATATTAAATATGGTTTGTGGTTATGGGTTACATAGAGTTATCCATTTACGATCTATCTATAATGCATTAGATGGTTTTTATTCGCATTATGTGACATTCCATTTACTATATAAATGATGATGTTGTCACTGTGTATCTTGTTAATGTATTAATGTGACTATGGATTGTGGATTACATTTTTGGTATGTGGTTACATAGTTGAGTTCTTCTTCCTTGTATGTCTGCTTGGGTTTGACGTGTTCAGTAATTTATCGCAGATAATTCACAATTTTGTTTTCAAATTTTGTGTATTATGGATTACGGCTTGTGGTTTATCATTACATAGTTGCATTCTACATCCATGTATGCGTACTTAGGTTTGATGTGCTTATGAAACTTTCGTATATATTTCATCCATGATAATATTTTGTTACGTATAAGTTAAGTGCATTATTTCCTTTCTAATTATGTTTGAATGGTAACAGATAATAATCGATTGTTATAATATAGGTTTATTTAGATGGCAAGACTAAAGAAGACTGGAAAGCGCAAGGCTTTGCTAGTGCAAGAACCAAATGATTATGAATCATTCGATAGTGACACTTATCCATTCAAAAAGAATGCAAAGAGCTCTACAAACAAAGATGTCAGTGCTACATAAGAAGACGAGCCTTCCCCATTAGTTCATATGGATTTAGAAATGAAAATTGTAACAAAGAAGACAAAGATATATCAAAACTAGTGTGAAAGCTTTGCATTGGAAAATTTATATTTTACAAAAAAAAAAGGAAATATTGGATGAAATAGGAGAAATTACCTCAAGGCAAATGGAGTTGGAGCTCGAGGTTCAGGAGTTAGAACTAGAAATTAAGAATTGGGAGACAATGCGTGAAGCGGAAAAAAAAGTGTTCGCAAATCAAGTAGCAAACTTTAATACTGTTCTTAAAATACATGAAGATCAGAAGGAAGTATGGAAGAAGATGTACATGCATGCCAAGGTGGAAATTGAGGGAAAAACACCAGGCACTCCCACCCAAGACAATGATAACAAATGAATATACCAATCATAGAACTTTTATATTTCACTTACATATTTGATGATTTTTTTCTTATATATTAGACATATATGTATAGATATTGATTATGTGGTATGCAAAAAATTAGTTATATTTGATTAATTTTGTCTTTATAGCATAATAGATGATATAGATAGGCGTATGTGATTAAATAATGATTATTAGATGTATGTGATTTTACACTAATATGGTTATTTTTCAATTGATGTTATGATGTGCACATTATTAGTATTTAGATCATGTATTTCAATTGTTATATCTGGTATGCGATGTGATGAATAAGGAAGAGTAATACAAGTGTGATTAGAAGACAATTGTATATATGTGTGATGAGGTTGTTACTTTAATGTGTTTGGCTTAAATTGAATATGGTTTGTGGTTCTGTTTATAGCACATTAGATGGTTTTTATTCTTGTTATGTGACATTCCATTTATTGTATAAATAATGATGTTGTCACTATGTATATGGTTAATGTATTAATGTGACTATGAATGTGGATTACGGTAAATGGTATATGGTTACTTTGTTGGGTTCTGCTTCCGTGTACGGTATATGGTTACAATTATGTTTGAATGTTAACAGATATTAATTGGTTGTTTAAATACAGGTTTAATTAGATGACAAGACAAAAGAAGGTTGGAAAGCGCAAGGCCTCACCAGTGTCGGAACCGAAAGATTATGCAAAATTCTATAGTTCTAGTACTAATGTGTTTGGAAAGATTGTAGAGAGCCCTGCAAACAAAAATTTTGAAGTTGGACAAGAAGATGAGTCATCCCCATCATTTCGTATGGAAATAGAACTGAAACTTGTAATGAACAAGGCAAAGTTTTATAAAATTGAGTGTGAAAGACTTAGACTACAATATTTAAAATTGTCAAAGATAAATAAGGAATTATTGGACCAATTACTAGATGCTTCCTTGAAGAAGATGGAGTTGGAGCTTGAGGTTCAAGAGTTGGAATTAGAAATTAAGAATTGGGAGACGACGTGTGAATCGAACAAAAAAGTGTTCAAAAATCAAGTAGCAAGTTTTAATTTTGTTGTTAAAATTCACGAAGGTCACAAAGAATTATGGAAGAAGATGTACATCCTAGAAAAGGTGTCAACTAAGAAAAAGTACAATCACTCACACCAAAGACTATCCAAGTGACCTTTGACATAAAATATGACTTTGTAATAAAATGACACTTTCCATGTGACCTTTGACATCAACAGGTGTTGGTTAAACGTATATTTTAGTTTTTAAAAGAGTAAATAATAATTATACCATCAAAACATAATAAAATATTAGAAGGTTTTAAAATCTAATAACAAGATTTAAATTGGAATAAGATTTAAAATGTGTGAGTATTGTGAATGTTACTTCTAGTTAATGTACATATTATAGAGAATTCAAATTTCAAGTTCTCATTGAAGCATGTAATTTTCATACTACGTATACATTACAATGGAATGATCTTAGTTTAAATGTGTGTTACCATTCATTAAGACTACAAATTTTTTCATTGCTTCAAGTCTAACTTCTCATCTTCTCATAGTTTTTTTGTAATGTTTTGGTGTAAATGTATAAATGGTTTATCAAAGTGCTGAAAAACACCGTGCATTTTTGAACATGGTGGAATACACGACCTATTTCTCATCATGTTGGAAAACGTCAACCCATCTCCACTTGATAAGTAGTTGATGTGGAGTCAATGTTTACAACAAGAAGGAAAATCAGGGGTTGCACCTTTTGTAGAACAGGATCGGGTTTTTCAAAGTGGCGGAATACACAACCTATTTTTCATCGCTTTGGAAAAATTCAACCCATCTTTACATGATAAGTAGTTGATGTGGATTCAATGTTTACAACAATAAGGAAAATCACTGGGGGTTGCGCCTTTTGGAGAACGGGATCGAGTTTTTCAAAGTGTTGAAAAACACCGTGCATTTTTCAATGTGGTGGAATACACACCTTGTTTCTCATCACTTTGGAAAACTTCAACCCTTCTCCACCTGAAAAGTAGTTGATGTGGAGTCAATGTTTACAACAAGAAGGAAAATCACTGGGGGTTGCGCCTTTTGGAGAACGGGTTTCGAGTTTTTCAAAGTGTTGTAAAATCACTGTGTATTTTTCAACATGGCGGAATACATGACCTATTTCTCATCGCTTTGGAAAATTTCAACCCATCTCCACCTGATGAGTAGTTTATGTGGAGTCAATTTTTATAACAAGAAGGAAAAGCACCGGGGTTGCACCTTTTGGAGAACGGGATCGGGTTTTTCAAAGTGTTGAAAAACACTTTGTGTGGTTTTCAACGTGGCGGAATACATGACCTATTTTTCATCGCTTTGGAAAAATTCAACCCATCTCCACCTGATAAGTAGTTGATGTGGAGTCAATGTTTACAACAAGAAGGAAAAGCACCGGGGGTTACACCTTTTGGAGAACGGGATCGGATTTTTGAAAGTGTTGAAAAACACGGTGTGTTTTTCAACGTGGTGGAATACACACCCTATTTTTCATCACTTTGGAAAAAATAAACCCATCTCCACATGAAAAGTATTTGATGTGGATTCAATGTTTACAAAAAGAAGGAAAATCACCGCGGGTTGCCCCTTTTGGAGAATGAGTTCATGTTTTTCAAAGTGTTGAAAAACACCGTGCATTTTCAATGTGGCGGAATACACACCCTATTTTTCATCACTTTGGAAAAAATCAACCCTTCTCCACTTGACGAGTAGTTGATGTGGATTCAATAGAAAAGAAAAGCACCAGGGGTTTCCCCTTTTGGAGAACGGGATCACATTTTTCAAAGTGCTGAAAAATACCATGTGTTTTTCAATGCGGGAGAATACATGATCATTTTCATCGCTTTGGAAAAATTTAACCCATCTCCACCTAACGAGTAGTTGATGTGGATTTAAGTTTTACAACAAGAAGGAAAATCACTAGGGGTTGTGCCTTTTATAGAGAACGTGATCGAGTTTTCAAAGTGCTTAAAAACACTATGCGTTTTTCAACGTGGCGAAATACACACCTGTTTCTCATCACTTTGGAAAACTTCAACCCTTCTCCACCTAACAAGTATTTGATGTGGAGTCAATGTTTACAACAAGAAGGAAAAGCACCGTGGGTTGCCCCTTTTGGAGAACAGGATCATGTTTTTCAAAGTGTTAAAAACAACTTGTGCGTTTTTCAACGTGGCGGAATACATGACTTGTTTCTCATCACTTTGGAAAAATTCAACCCATCTCCATCTGACATGTAGTTGATGTGGAGTCAATGCTTACAACAAGAAAGAAAATCACTGGGGGTTACGCCTTTTTGATAACAAGATTAGGTTTTTCAAAGAGCTGAAAAAGACCGTGCATTTTTCAACGTGGCGGAATACATGACTTGTTTTTCATCACTTTGGAAAAATTCAACCCATCTCCACCTGATGAGTAGTTAATGTGGATTCAATGTTTATAACAATAAGGAAAAGCACTTTGGGGTTACACCTTTTGTAGAACAAGATCACGTTTTTCAAAGTGCAGAAAAACACCGTGTTTTTCAACATGGCAGAATACACACCCTATTTTTCATCACTTTGGAAAAACTCAACCAATCTCCACATGACAAGTAGTTGATGTGGAGTAAATTTTACAAAAATAAGGAAAATCACTGGGGGTTTCCCCTTTTGGAGAACGGGATCGCATTTTTCAAAGTGCTGAAAAACACCGTGTTTTTTAACGTGGCGAGAATACACACCCTATTTTTTATCACTTTGGAAAAACTCAACCCTTCTCCACCTGATAAGTAGTTGATGTGGAGTTAATGTTTACAACAAGAAGGAAAATCACCGGGGGTTTCCCCTTTTGGAGAACAGGATCACATTTTTCAAAGTGTTGAAAAACATTGTGTGTTTTTCAATGTGGTGGAATACACACCTTGTTTTTCATCACTTTCAAAAAAATCAACCCATATCCACCTAACGATTAGTTGATGTGGATTCAATGTTTAGAACAAGAAGGAAAATCACCGGGGTTACGCCTTTTATAAAACGGGATCGGTTTTTCAAAGTGCTAAAAAATACGCCGTGCATTTTTCAACGTGGCGGAATACACAACGTATTTCTCATCGCTTTGGAAAAATTTAACCCTTATCCACCTGAAAAATAGTTGATGTGGATTCAATGTTTACAACAAGAAGGAAAAGCACCTAGGGGTTGTGCCTTTTGTAGAATTGTAGAGCAGGATCGATTTTTTAAAGTTCTGAAAAACACCATGTATTTTTCAATGTGGTGGAATACACACCCTATTTTTCATCTCTTTGGAAAAAATCAACCCATCTCCACATGAAAGTATTTTATGTGGAGTAAATTTCAACAAGAAGTAAAAGCACCGGGGGTTCGCCTTTTGTAGAAACGGGATCACGTTTTTCAAAGTGTTGAAAAATATTGTGCATTTTTCAATGTGGCGGAATACACACCCTATTTTCATTACTTTGGAAAAACTCAACCCTTCTCCACCTAACGAGTATTCGATGTGGATTCAATGTTTGCAACAAGAAGGAAAAGCACTGGGGGTTGCCCCTTTTAGAGAACGGGATTGCGTTTTTCAAAGTGTTGAAAAACACCATGCATTTTTCAATGTGGTGGAATACATGACTTGTTTTTCATTACTTTGGAAAAATTCAACCCATATCCACCTAACGAGTAGTTGATGTGGAGTCAATGTTTACAATAAGAAGGAAAATTAGTGGGGGTTGTGCCTTTTGGAGAATGGGATCGGGTTTTTCAAAGTGCTGAAAAATAACGTGTATTTTTCAACGTGGTGGAATACATGACCTATTTCTCATCACTTTGGAAAAATTCAACCCATCTCCACTGACAAGTAGTTGATGTGGAGTCAATGTTTACAACAAGAAGGAAAATCACTGGGGGTTGTGCCTTTTGGAGAATGGGATCGGGTTTTTCAAAGTGTTGAAAAACACCATGCATTTTTCAACATGGTGAGAATACACACTGTTTTTCATCACTTTGGAAAAATTCAACCCATCTCCACATGACAAGTAGTTGATGTGGAGTCAATATTTACAACAAGAAGGAAAATCACTTCATGGCGGTTGTGCCTTTTGTAGAATGGGATCGGGTATTTGAAGTGTTGAAAAACACCGTGCGTTTTTCAACGTGGCGGAATACACACCATGTTTCTCATCACTTTGGAAAACTTCAACCCTTCTCCACTTGACAAGTAGTTGATGTGGAGTCAATGTTTATAAAAAGAAGGAAAATCACCAAGAGTTGCACCTTTTGGAGAATGGGATCGAGTTTTTCAAAGTCTTTGAAAAACACGTGCAGTGTATTTTTCAACGTGGTGGAATACATGACCTATTTTTCATTGCTTTGGAAAAATTCAACCCATCTCCACATGACAAGTAGTTGATGTGGAGTAAATTTTACAACAAGAAGGAAAAGCACCGGGGGTTGCACCTTTTGGAGAACGGGGTCACATTTTTCAAAGTGTTGAAAAACACCATGCGTTTTTCAACATGGCGGAATACACACCTGTTTTTCATCGCTTTGGGAAAACTTCAACCCTTCTCCACATGACAATTAGTTGATGTGGAGTCAATTTTACAACAAGAAGGAAAATCACGGGGGTTTCCCCTTTTGGAGAACGGGATCATGTTTTTTCAAAGTGTTGAAAAACACCATGCATTTTTCAACGTGGCAGAATACACGACCTATTTTTCATTGCTTTGGAAAAATTCAACCCATCTCCACCTGTAGAGTAGTTTATGTGGAGTAAATTTTTATGAAAAGAAGTAAAATCATTGAGAGTATCACCTTTTTTGTACAATGGGATCGGGTTTTCAAAGTGTTGAAAAACAGTGCCGTTTTTCAACGTGGCGAGAATACACGTCCTGTTTTGAGTGCTTTGGAAAAATTCAACCCATCTCCACCTGACAAGTAGTTTATGTGGAGTAAATTTTTACAACAAGAAGGAAAAGCACTAGGGTTTCCCCTTTTGGAGAATGGGATCACGTTTTTCAAAGTGCTGAAAAACACCATGCATTTTTCAATGTGGCGAGAATACACGACTGTTTCTCATCGCTTTGGAAAAATTCAACCCATCTCCACCTGAAAATTATTTGATATGGAGTCAATGTTTACAACAAGAAGGAAAAGAATTTGGGGTTGTGCCTTTTAGAGAACGGGATCCCATTTTTCAAAGTGGCAGAAAACACAACCTATTTTTCATTGCTTTGGAAAAATTCAACCCATCTCCACCTAACAAGTAGTTGATGTGGATTCAATGTTTACAACAAGAAGGAAAAACACCGGGGTTGCACCTTTTGGAGAACGGGATCATGTTTTTCAAAGTGCTGAAAAACATCGTGCATTTTTCAACGTGGCAGAATACCTCGTGCATTTTTCAATGTGGTGGAAAACACACCCTATTTTATTTACTTCATTTTCTTTACATTGTTACATAAAGGTGGAACAGAATCACAGTTTGTACCTTGTGGAAAACATGATAATTTATTATTGTTGATTACATCATTTCATCATAATTACATCAACTTTCTGTTTGTTAAAATATTTTCTATTATCCATATATTACATGAGCGGTTCTACATTGGCTAACACCACCGAGCACTTTTTTAAATACTCTAAAAATAGTCAAAGACTAGGTCAGTTGTACACGTTCCATATTTATGTATTTTAAATATACGCAATGTACAATCTCATATACATGAATTTTAAATGTTTACAATTATAATATAGGCCCACTCAACATGCCATACATTTACTTTCCAAAGCTCAACCTGCTCATTCCGTAAGATACATCTCTCTACATATCCATTGCATCTACAACACAATGCATTAAATATTAGACAAGGTATCAAAGGATTTTTACCTTACATACAAGTAAATAAATGTTATGAAATTAAGGAAATTCAATACACACCTTATGCAGACGCTCTATTTCTGAAAGATAAGCAACAATGAGGAGATGTTTCAGCTACATTTGAACCACCTGTAAAATAAATGATGAATATGTTAGTCTTCACCTCCACAATTAAAATTTCTTGTGAATTCACAATCACACTAATAGTTCAATGTTTTAACTTATATGTTCCATTTGTGTGGTTTGTCTCCTCTTTGGACAATTTCCATTGGGAAATTGGAAGCATTCATTGTATTCATGCGATTGTTCAAATCTTCTACAATGACTGGCCTCTTAGTCACATTGTGGTGGCATTTTTACTCACACTAAACCATGGACGCATGCGGGTGGTGGTTGTCTCATTGACATCTCCTTTGAAAGCAACATCCAACATATTTGATGCTTCTAGGTCTCTCCTAAACCTTTGAACACATTCAAATAATGTTTTTTTTTGTTCATCTGTACTCATTCGTGTTTCGAAGACTGACTTCAAGAATTCTTTGGATGTGTGTTCCATAAAATCTGAATCACTTTCTATCATCAAAACACCAGCCCCAACTATTTTAGGAGTGCCTGTGACGTATAAGACATTATAGAAAGTTATTTATTTATACACTAGGTTTTTCAATATCATTGTACACATGAATACATTAGGTGGTGAGGAGGGGTCATCCCATAACATGCCATCATTTATAGTGCTTGTCTCTGTATAGGTATTGGCTGCTTGCATGAGAAATGAAAATAATTCCAACACGATCTTTTTTCATTACAACTTATGCTTAAAAATCTATATCACTACTTGCCACATATGATGACATTGAATTACCTTCCACTTCTGCGTTGTTGGATACAACGAAGAGGGGCCGTCTCAAAACGTGTCTTCATTTACCCTTCTTGTCTCCCCATAAGTATTGGCTCCTACATGTGAAATGAAAATAATTTCAACACGAAGCTTATTTCGTTACGACTTATGTTTAGCAATCTATATCACTACTTTCCATATACGATGACATTGAATTACCTTCCACTTCGATGTTGGATACAACGACAAGGGGCCATCACAGAATGTGTCTTCATTTACCCTGCTTGTCTCCCCATAAGTATTGGCTCCTGCACGTGAAATGAAAATAATTTCAACACGATGCTTATTTCATTTACGACTTATGCGTAGTAATCTACATCGGTAACATATGATGGCATTGAATAACTTGTCACTTCTGGTGCTTGATATGATGACATCGACACATATTTCTTGCAAAAATCTAATGCCTTCAACACGTGCTTGCACGTATTTCCTCTAATATCCCAAGCACATTCGCATACGTCCAAGGCTCCGCATTGTCTTACCAAATACCATGTGCTTCTAGTTGTTTGGCTCCTCACCCTCAATTGATTGCAATCAAGCATAATTGCAAGGTAATTTGTATCCAAAATACTCTTTGCTCTCTCAACCATTGTCAATAGTTGTCTTTCTTTTTTGAAATTGGTCAAGAAGCCAGATTTTTGCAACTTCCTCTTGTGTTTGTAAAATGGCTCCACCTTGTACACAAGTGTGTAGAACAAATAGTCCATCCGGTGAGTACATTTCTTTTTTATCTGTCACACAAGTATCTAGTCTTCAAAAAAAATGGTAGGACTCGATGGATGCATTTGTTTCTTGATTTGCATGGGAGAAGTTTCTAAATTTTTTTCCCACATAGCTATCAAGTGACACAAATTGAAAATTAGTGACACTATAAACCAAGATTTATAATTGATGGTAATTAATAAGGAAACACACAAATGATAGTACTCACCAACACGTTCTTTGCTCTCACACCATGTATTCCTAAAGTACTCAAGGAACTTAGTTTCCTCTTTGAATTCATTAAATAAGTCTTGAATGATTTGAAATGTGTGCTCATGATGCATTTCGGAACCATACATGATGGTACCTAGTCTCTCAAAAATCTTCCACCTAGACTCCTTGCTACAATACATGTGCACGTTTTTCAACCATGCCATGCACACGTGTCATAGGCATAGCACTACACGACAACCAAAAACACACTTGATGGCTTGGATTTTAGTGACACATGTAAAAGCACAATAAAATGTCCCACTTTTTGGTATGTTTTGTACCATTATAAACATGAATTTTCAGTTTCATTGATTTTCTAAAGGTAATAGCCATAAAACCGTACACATTCATGAAATTCCACAAACTAATGAAATGTTGTGTTGAGAGTGTAAAATACATGTAAATTTTTTTAAAAAAATTGCAAAAAAAATGGTATTTTTCTTAATTTTATTCATACGTTGATTCTTATGTTATAAAAGAGGAATGACTGTCCTCGGGTGGTTTTTTTGAATGAAAATTTATTTTTTCACCATGAAATTTTATATATATGTTCAAGATTTGAATTTTGAGGTGCTGTCAAATTTTCATATTTTTTGGACTTATATTTTTTTAATTAATTATTTAGTAAACATATTTTCAAATAAATGGCATACAAATGTTTATGCCAATAAATTTTAGGATTTATATCGAAATTGATTTTTTTTTCATAGGTAAGAAGAAGACTTCAATAAATAGTAATTTTAATTTTTTCAAATTTTTTGATATTTTTACTATTTTTCAAATTGGGTTGATTGTGTATGATCGATTGACCTAAAATATCATATTTTAGAAAAATATAAAAAATAAATAGTAAAACATATTTTTTAAAATGAAAATTATATTTTTAGAAAGCTAATAAAATTATGTATTTTGTGTTAAAATTTTATTAGCTTTCTAAAAATATAATTCGTTAACCTAATTACGTGGCACCTAAGTGGCACAATTTGGCATAAAATTATCCTCCAAATGAATTTGGCGCCAAAATGTGCCACATAGGTGCCACATAAGGGGTTCGCGTGAACCCCTCCTTCTTTGAACCCCATAAACCCTAAATATTCCGACCAAAACTATATAAATATCTATATATACTCTTTGCCGCCAAAATTATTTGAATTCAAGGTGTTCGGAAGGGGTGTTCGCGCGAACCCCATTGTGTGAACTAGTTTCTTTGTCCTACATGGCAGTTCAAGCGAAGGGGGTTCACGCGAAAGGGTTGTTCACTCGAACACCCTTGATTTCCGATCCCGCCCAACTTCTTACTCGCATTTTTGGGACACAAAGTGGGACACAACATTATCTGATTGAGACACCGCCAATCAACATGAAGGCATTTTCCTCGTTTCTGGACTTTCGCCAACCACCCGTAAATGTCTTCAATTTTATTCCTTGAAGAAATGGCCCATGCTACGGGCACCCTAGCCTCTTGCTTGTAAAAAACAAGCAATGTGTATAATTGGTACTACAAGGAATATGACATCAAATGGTAACATGAAGTTTAATATAACAGAAAGGGAACACTATTAATGATACATAAATTACACATCATTTCAAAATTCATTCCAATTACTTATGCCATATTTTTCATAGCAAATGTCGAGTCCATGGATATTATGGGCTGTGCACGAATTTTGAACCATTCTTTCACACATCCACGGTGTTTGCAACCCCATAATGAATGGAACAGTGGTTCCATTTGGGCGTTGATAGTAGAAAAATATGTCTCTTTCCTCCGCATGCCATAATTTCACACTCATGGCATCATTGGCGTGCTTTTGAGACCTTCTGCAGCGAACTCTTTTCCATGCATTCACCACGTCCTTTCTTGTCATGTATTCATCCCTCTTGCTTAATATACCCACGTTGGATGGATCCTCTATATATTTATCGTACACCGTTTCCACGGTGACTCCCATCAACAAAATACTCTTGATATAAGTTTTGCATTCATTTGATAAGTGCACGGGCAACATTCAGATGAGGATCATTAATGGTATTTTCATTCCTCCCATGAAAACACTCACCACTTACATCACATGATAAAGAGATGGTTATATAATATTATGGCCTCTGTTAATCTCCCATAAAAAACCTTCACATTGAAATGACATTAGCAACCCCTTTTAATTATACACCTACTCACTTTGTCACTTATTACTGGCTTATTTATATTGTCATCTGGACCATACGAACACCAATAGCTACATTAAAAATGGTAACATCAAATGTTATACAAATGTTTATGAAAAGAACGTACAAAAAAATAATTTGTTAGAAAATTTCCAAACCTAGAATATGACTTGGTTGTATGTGGTTTTGGATTTTCTATATTTTTGACTTGTGATTTGTGCGGGTGAAGGTAGTCTCAAAAATTTCATTAGAACCTTCCCCCTTTAGAAATGCATGTAGTCTTGTGAGCGGTATGGCGGCACAAATGTCGACGTTTGGCTCATCCCCTATTGGTGTCCATTCTAGGTCATCATATGAAAATTGACTCTTTTCCTCTGTAATCTCTTGGACAGGAAGATTGATCATGCTCTGCCATTTGGGCCTCCTTCCCATCCTAAAAATTATTACATGTAGTTTTGCATCGTTAATGAAACAATTATTTCATACTTTCCAAAATAAATTTTGACTTGTGATTCATCATCATCAACATGAATACCATCTTAAAACATTGGAAGCATTCAAATTTTTTTCTAATTCAAAAGCCACGTGTATAAAAGACAGTATTGAAATGCAAGGAAAACAACAATTTATAGGATTGCCTACTGCTTCAGTGCACAAGCATATCACAATATGGTCATCTATAATGTGACAAAGAATGCGACATAATAAATATAATGAGACAAAGACTGTTACAAAATTAATATTATGTCAAATACACTTATTCAATGTGGAGAGAAACTTCCATATAAAATATTATTACATTTAGCTAAAAACAATAAAAACTATCAAAACAAGAACATGTTTATTTAAAACAGAAGTTACAAATAAAAAATTAAAATATTAATAAAACATATATATATACACACACACACACACACACACACACACACACACACACACACACACACACACACACACACACACACACACACACACACACACACACACATACATTTATGCATGCCAAAACACAATAATTAAACAACAATAAAATAATAATCATCGCAACACCCACATACCGTTCTTTTTGAAAAAATTGAACTTACAAACTAAAATTGAGGAATATAGATATTTCAAAATTTTCACACTTTTATTTGAATTTTAGAATTGGTGCTAAAATTTTGAATCATAATAAAAATTATTTGCTATACATTATGAACAACTAGTATTCATTGGCATACTGAACTATCTATAATATACATATAATTTATAAATTGTTAATAAATTGATGACTATTTTTAGGAACTCTTGCAGTTTTCAAACTTTTTATGTGAACACCCTTCATCTTCAGTTTACGTGGAAGCTCATATTTTTGTATCTCTTCATTTTACAAACAGGATCGGGAGAAATTAGGCTCATGGTATTCATATTCACTACACAAAAGAGTAACTAGTACAAAACAAAAATATACAATTAACGTTAGTACAATACATGTCAAATCAAATATATGTCATCCAATATGATAAAATAATCACAACATCAGAAAGCTAATATCCATGAAAAATTCAAGTATCAAAAATGCCAACATCTATCCTTCACTCAAGATGCACCCTACCATAATATCACAACCTGTTTGTCCATTGCAAAAGGGATGGTTGCGATATTACGAGAGGGTACATTTCTAAGTGGAGGGTGGTGAGTGACTTTAAAAACCTTTTCTCGGCCACAAGTATACCACCTAACTATTGATGCGAGAATCCTAAGGGCAAGCCCCTTCATCATGCAATGATAGTTGTGTGCATCGATGTGGCATCTGGGGAAAGCCCCTTCAAACATGCACCGATTCCTATACAAATGATCTACACATTCGTAATTTTTACAACTATAATGCATTCGGGAAAATAAACTTTTCCTAATGTATTTAATTTAACACAGCTAAGAGCAATGAAATCACAACTAACATCTCGAAGATCACATGCATATTTAACCAATACCAACATAATATCAACATAATTAACTAGTCTCATACCAATGATTAATAAACACAAATTGTAGAAATTACCGAATCCTCTATCATTTATTAACAAATACATGAATACAATAATACCATAATAATAAACTAGTTCACACTATTATTTAGTGTCTATATACTAAACAAAATATTTGACCACGTCATTCATTTTGAAAAGATGCTTCTAAACAATTGTTTGATATATTTGTACTTAAGATAAAGTTTCATGTTATATTTGTCCTTGTGTATATCAAGCACATAGATTTGTTCCTATTTACAAAGTATTAGGTAATAGATATGACATCAAATTTCCACCTTTTCTTACAGTTTCAAATATATTAATTAATAATAATAATGAAAACTATAATTATTTTCTAAATTTTAAGGTTCAAGGTTTAGGGTTTAGGGCTTAGCGTTTAGGGTTTGGGGTTTAGAGTTTAGGGTTTAGGGTTTAGGGTTTAGGGTTCAAGCTTTAGAGTTTATGACTTAAGGTTCAAGGTTTAGAATTTAGGGTTTATCCTAAATAACATAATCAGGAAAAATTAACACTAATATGACACCGTAAACAATCAAATGATATCTTAAAAACTAATACGATACCCTAAACACTGAAATATTGATATGACATAAAACACTAATGTGTCACCACCAATAATACATTTGGGACACACTATTCACTAATGTGACATCCTAAACATTGATATGACACCCTTAACACTATTACAAGACCCTAAACAAGTTATAGAGCCATGTACAAACCCTAAAAATTCAAAATTCATACCTATTCCTAGCCATACCTATCACGTGCACAACGTTCCAAATCAAATATAGAATACATTTAACACCATTATCCTCCCATGTTCTAGTAGAATTAAATTTAAGCCCCATACTCCATTTTTTACTATCATTTGAAGAAGAAAAGGAGTTTGATACACATATTGTTGAGGTATTGTACTTTTGAGATATCTCAGAAAGAAATTCCTTGTTGTTCAATATTCCCAATGTCAATAGTTGTTTTTGCAATGTCACTCCTAGTGTTTTGCAATTAGTTAGAACACAATAATTTTAAGGGATTTCACTTGCACATGTCACATGACACTATAGAGTTCAAGACATGTGGAGTAGAATATATCGACATCACATGTTGAGTTGATGTAACTTATTTAAATTTACTAACCATAGAACATGGCATGTTAGGTTGTTTGTGCCATCTTTCTAGACCATTATCTTGGGCCATCCTCCACGCATTCCCAAGAAACTATGTAAAAAATTTCCACAAGTGTTTTCTTAAGCCATCCATGTGTATATCAAGAACATAAATTTGTTCCTATTTTCATAGTATTAGGTAATAGATATTTTTCATCGATCTCACTTATTAACATACTAGTGTAATTCCTACTTATTCTTGGAAAGATTATATGATCACTAACTTCATTTAGATAATATTGTATATTTTATTTGTATTCCTTCCACATAACAAAACATTTAATTTTTTGCATGATTGTTTATATAAAATGAACAATAAATTTACAAATTGTTTATAACATTAACATAACATCTCTAAAAGTATTAGCTAAAAGTATTCTAATTCTAATGATGAATGAAAATGTAATATTAGCTATAATTATTCTAATTCTCTCACCATAAATAATATTAAGTCACCCACATTAAATTAATTTTAGACATTTTAAACACTTATACGACACCTTGAACACTAATTAGTTACCCCACATAAAATAATTGGGATACACTAAACATTAATTTAACACCCTAAAGACTGATACAATACCCTAAATAATGTCATGATACTCTATGCAATAATGATTTATCCTCTATTTCATAATTAGGATAACCTAAAAACTAATGAAACACATGGTCTCATACAAAATGATAATCATCGTTGTAATACCCTATTAACCCATACGTAAACCTAAACACTAATATGACATCCTAAACACTAATATGACATCCTAAACACTCAAAAATTGATGCAAAACCTTGGACACTAATGGGTCACTCTAAATAACATAAATTAGACACAAAAAAACACTAATGTTTTACCCTAAAAAATTATAAGACTTGATAGACAGTAATATGACACATTATACATTATTAGAAGACTGTAAACATTAAGGGATCACCGTAAATAATATAATTAAGACACCTTACAAAATAATTTGATATCATAAGCACTCATCTTAAACACTAATACACCACCTAAACATTCAAACATTGATACAAAAACCTTAACACTAATGGGTCAACCTAAATAACATAATTGACAATTGAGATACTTTGAGCATTAACAAAACAACCATAAACTTGATATGAAACCCTAAAAACTATAATGAGACCTTACAAACTAATGGGTCACTTTACAAAACACAATTATAATGCCTAAATATTAATGTGTCATCCTAAACAATCATACGATACCCTAAACACACAAACATTGATATGATTCCCTAAACACTAACTTGTCATCTTAAATAACACAATTACAACACCGTAAACTATAATACAACACCTAACATTAATTTAACATGTATTAGGGTTCAATTGGTATAAATGATTCGAAATCTAGCCCTAATACATGTTCAATTGTCACATTAGGTGTATTAGGGCTCGATCGATGGAAACAAACACAAACTAATACTTGACACTCAAATAGGCCACCCTGAACATGTGGAAAACTGTCATGTTTTTCAACATGTTGAAAAACACGGTGTGTTTTCCATGTTGATGAAAAACACGCTGAGTTTTCCATCTTAACGAAAAATTGAGCAAAAAAATTTTCCCCTTAAAATGTAACTATGCATTTAATGTGATGTGTTCCCTGACTCATGATTGGTGATAACATTTGTTTAATCCAAAAAAGAATGTTATAACTATATATCTAGAAGTAGATGGAAAAAATAGAGATTGTCAAACATTGTATTTGAAGACATTTATTATTAAGGTTCTTGTTGAAAAATATGAATTCAAATATTAAGTTCATACTAGTGTGATTTCATAAAATTCAATTTCGTAAATGAAACTACGTGGAAAATCATCATGTTTTTCAATGTGCTGAAAAACACACTATGTTTTTCAGCACGTTAAAAAACACATTGTGTTTTTCATCAAGATGAAGAACACGTTGTGATTTCCTCATGTTAATCATCAACCTAATCAATCATGAAAAATCTACTCTCCCTTGTATGTAAGATTCATAACATTTGTATTAAAATAACATGCCTTGATTCAAGCGTGTCTCTTCCCAAAGAGTGGTAAAATAGTCGTAAAGGTGGCATTAGCTTTTTTGTTTCATTCCCAAAGATAATATATTGAGATTAGCATGGTAACTGTTGGGATCAATTTGTACTTTCAAGCATATTTCAAACAATAAATTAAACGGTACTATTCCTGACTTATCCGGGATGAGCAACCTACAATACTTGTGAGTAAGCCAGCGGCTAATCTCCACTCAATATGTACTGGGTCAATGCCGGTCAACGCATCATGACCGTCCATTTTACAATGGACTATCATCATACGTTGACTAGCATTGACCCGTGCATATTGAGTGGACTATTCTACCTCAAAGATCCCCCATTTATGTTGTGAATTTATATAATAATGTTTGTGTGTGGTATTCGCAGGACCTTAGCAACAATTCATTTGATATATCCCAAGTTCCCATGTGGTTTTATTCCTTAGACTTGTTAACCACAATGTAAGTCCAAAGTAATCTAAGTGATTCTCTAAATAGATTACAAAAGAAACTTAACTAATAATGATACCCTTTTCTTCATTTGTGTTTGAATTGTTTCACATCATGATAGAAAATAGAAAGTTGAATGGATTGTTTCCTTCTAATGTTTTTAACTTACCACAACTTGAAACCATGTGAGTATTCTGTTTAAGTCCTATGTTTTTTTAGCAACCATTCCCAATAGTTTTTGGAATCAATTAACACGGTTAATTGTGATTTTGTATGAGTAGGAGATTAGCCAGAAATTCCATCTCTAGAACTCTAGATTTCAGCATTATTGAAAGCTAGATGCTCAAGACATAGATTTCAAGTACAATAACATCGAAGCGCTTTCCTCCCCAAAACCACTATCATAATGTAATAATTTTTGTCATGTGATGGATTTGAATCACAAGAAATGTCAGTGGTGATAATTAGTTTGTCTAACACCAATTTTAGTAGAGTGATATGCTGAGAGGCCCAACCATTATTGTTATGTGGATTGACAACAAACTTACTTTGGAAATCTGCCTGTGCTAATGGAAGTAACATCTCAGATGAAAAATAATACCACACTAAATTGAAATAAAAGAACATCCTCCCTTACCCAACATTTATGCAAGATTGTGGAAAAGACATCAAATGTGGGGACAATCTCATGGTTGTATATAAAGAACAAAAATTAAAAATAAACCAAATTATATATTCCTTAAGATCCTCTGATTTTCAATGTCAAATTACCTGTGACTACACTCGACTGTGTGTTGTGGAACATCCCTTCCTAGTGGCCGTAAATGTGAACAAAGGACTAATGATTTTCTTTGCAAAGATGGTGTTTAGTTATGTTTGATGCCTTCCTCTTCTTCCTACGGTTTGTAACAATTGCATTAAAAGTGAAGCTTTCTAAATGTTTAATATTAGTTTTTGATTAGGTGTTTGGCTCTATACCCACAAGATCATTTGAAATTTTCACCTACCTCCTTAAATGCATGACCCCTCGTGAGTGGTGGCACACTGACCAAAATCGATGCATGATCCTCCGTGCATACGAGCAGGCTGTGATTTGACTTCCTCCGGTGCCGGTGTTTGTTGCCAAGTTAGGTCATTTACATGTGCATGTGATGGGAAGCATGGTCATTTTGTGGAGTCCACACATACATGGGTGCAAATCAAGTGGAGGGTATCCATCTCCCATTGGACAAGGCGTAATACTTGAAATTACAAAAAAATTAATATAGTAAATATACTAGTCCTATAATACTATTAAGCTTAAATCCCAAGTTTCTAGCAAGTTGTTTATGTCAGCTTAGCAAACACTTGAACACAAATACCTAAAAACCAAACATTTAATACTATTGTTTATGGTTTTATCCTTTTCTTGGGATTCATTCATATGTTTTATCTACCACTTTGTACTTGATATGATTGTTTGTTACGAAGCCACCTTGAGAGACATATAACTGAGCTAGGATCAACTTGCTCACAAATATCTACACACTTGGGAGCCTACACAACATGATTTGAAACATATCCAGCGTGTAGAGTGGCCACTGGTTTGGATATGCATTGAGATGGATATCTGAGGTTGGGGAAGAGCTTGGAGAAAAGTGTTGAATTGATCTCAAAGAGTGACTTCAATTTGTGACTCGCAATGTAGGGTGTCGAGAAGGCTCTATGGGAGCCGTATTGGTGCCAAAGGGTAAGACAAGTTCATGATGGTCTTGATCCAGATCGTCTAGATCAATTTGAGCTTGGTATGTACACAAGCCACATGATAAGCTAATTGGATTAGCTATATTTGTATGAAAATGGATAAGGATGTCGAGGAAAAGGTAGATGGCATTTGTTTTTAGGAAAAACAAAGGTTGAGTCATTTGAGGAGCTTAGCCATTATGACCATTGCAAAGAAGAATTGAGTTAAGTGTCGAGTTTCTTCCTAAATGCGGGGTAGAGGAGAGGAGCTCATTTCAGAGGAGGAGAATAGGTAGATATAATCTTCTTCATCCATTGAAAGAACCCCTCCAATTCATCATTGGTATCTTCTCTCTAATTGTTGTTCAATAGTAGTGATGTGGAGGCCAACAAGAATTTTATATTTACAGTTGTGCTCAAGACAATGATGCTCAACTCTATGCCTAAGGAGTTGAGGAAGAGGGTTGTGAACAAATTTAGGGAGGATTACGAAGGGTGTGTGTGTTTAATAGAGTAGTCTAATTTGGTAAAACATCATTTCTGTGTAGTAGATCTGAATGCATATTATGCACAAGGTGAAGCTCTTGGCTTTGAAATCTAACCAAGAATATCTCAATGTATCTGTGAATGACATAGTTAGTGTGGGTGTTTCAATGTATGGATGCACATTTTCTTTAATTTATCTAGAAAATATCTAATTCAATGCATTTTACTAGTTAAAAGAAACATGGGTTTCAATTTTAGTAGTTAAAATACAAATGGACTTTTTATTGAAGTGATAAGAATCCAAATGGATAATAATTTTAACATTGAAATCCAAGTAGAAGTTAAAGTTATTTATTTTATTAGTTACAAGTTTTCTTAATGATTTTTATAAGAGTTCTAGTGTCCCACACGCACTTTGATGGTATTTATGTGTTTATTGATATGTGTGTCTTCTTGTCTCATTTCAATTGTTTGTTTATGTATTTATTTATTAAATTTATTTAATGCTTATTTTAGTTATGATGATTTTTAGGAAATTATAATATTACAAATTTGGGCTTTCTTTACATCATAATTTGATTATTTTACCAATTTAAATGCATCTTAATTTTACACCATTATGATTGAGGGGTCATTTTGTTTGGATTATTAAATTTTCCCTTTTATTTAAGGTGTTAATCAATAGGTGATTTAAAAAAACAATTTCTCATTTAAAAATTATTCTTAATTTTTATGATGTATGTACTTGATTTATTCTTGTCATATGAAGTGTAAAATATTCATACTACTTTTCATCATCGAAGGGCTGGTCCAATATTTTCCCTTCACAATAAAATTCAGACCAACCCTTCAAATTTGATCCCTAACACCCATCATGATTACAACTTCTACCACACATAAATAGAAAACAATTTGAATTTTTCGTCAAAGCGAAATTAGTACAACCTCAAGCCTTTAATCAAATTATGTAACTTGTTAATTCTTCATCTTAAAATGACTCTAGCCAAGATCTCACCCAAGTGAGATCTCTTCAAGAGAATTATTTAAAAAACCTATCACAAAAATATTCAAAGAAACATGTTAACCAGTGAGTGTTACCTATTTCCAATTATGTTTCAACCCTCCATAATGCCACCACAATGTTTGCTTCAAACCATAATTTGGAAAAATAATCACAAATTTTCTCTCTTAGAGAACTCACTCCTCTGATTCCTCAAGAATCCTTCTATTTAGAGGTGAAGAGCGAGAATTGAATTTGGAATATTCAATCTAAGAACTTTAATGTTAAAGGGTTCAACTTATTAAGAAGAAAAACATGGTACAAGGCTTACTGATTGATAGAAACCCTAGAGTATGTTTAAAAGGGTAAATTCAAGAAAAGAAACACAAAGTGTCTTCCAATTGGCAAATCAATTAGGGTAAAAGAACCACTTTAGATTGTTCACTCTGATTTTGTGAAAAACCTAGACACACTCAATTAGTGGGTGCACATATTTTATGACCTTAATTGAAGATTTTAGCAGGAATACATAGGTCTATTTCCTAAAGCATAAGTCTTAGGATTTCAACATTTTCCCCTAATTTGAATCCCTAGTCAAGAAGTAGATTGGGCACCATATCAAGGTCCTAAGAACTAACAAAGGTAGAGAATACATGTCAACTGCATTTTTAAACTTCGCAAGAAACATGGAATCCATAAGAAATTCATTGCTAGGTGTACAATTTAGAAAAATGGTGTCCTAGAAAGGAAGAATATAATCATCATGGACATGGGTAGGAGCATGCTAAAGGCCAAACATTTAAAAAATCAACATTAGAAAAATATTGTAGCAGCCAAAATCTATATTATGAATAAATGTCCAACTATAAGTGTCAAAGTGATTTTATGGGAAGCAATGAGTGGAAGAAAACACAATGTTTTGATTCTATGTGAAGCAATAAGTGGAAGAAAGAAAAAAATTTCTCACATGAGAGTGGTCAGGTGTGTGTCTTATGCACATGTCCTAGATGAATTAAGGAGGATAATAGACAAAAAAAAAAGTATCTTTGTAGGATACTATGAGGATAGAAAAACATATCTTTGTAGAATACCATGAGGATAAAAAACATATAAGGTGTATAATCCACTCGGAGGAAAGGTCATTATAAGCAAAAATGTGTAATATGTAGAAGAAAAAACATGGGATAGAAGTGTGGAGAAAATAGTGAGTATTGTGGTAGCATTTTATTAAGAAGAGAGTGAATAAATGGTTCCACTAGGTATTCCTTATCAGGTAACTCATTCCACCCCCATTAAAATTCAATAAGGTGATCAATAAATGACACCTTCATTTAGTATCATGGTATCCTCACATATTCAAGTAATCACTCCATAAACTCAACCACAAATGTTACAAGGCACAACAAAACCAACACTTTCAAATACAATCCAAGGTGTTCGACCATCGATTCCATATTCTTTAAGATATCCCTAGATAGTGACAACTCAAATCCAACATTGGAAAGTCTAAGAAGGCTTAAGATAAGAAACCTAAGGGATGTATATGATCATAATGAAGGAGAAAACAATGTAGATGTGTTTTATGCTTTATTTACACAAACAAATGATCCTATTTACATTAAGAATATATAGAAGATGAAAATAGGCTCAAGCCATGGATGAAGAGATAGAAAGTTTATAGGAAATTCAAACATGGGATATAGTTGATATTCCACAAAGAAATGATACTGGAGTCAAATGGGTCTATAAGACCAAGCTAAATTTAGATGGAAAGTGTAAAATCACAAGGATAGATCGGTCACAAAGGCTTTTTCACAACCACCCATAGTAGACTACAATGAAACATTTGCACCAGTAGCCCAATTATATATTATTAAGATAATATTGGTCATTACATCTTATACCTTTGAATAAATTTCTACATGAAAATAATATGTAAAGCAACCACCATGATATGAAATCACAAGTCATAAAGAAAAGGTTTATAATTTGAGAAAAGTGCTCAATGGATTTAAGAAAGATCCTAGAGCCTAGTATTAGAGGATTGATTCTTATCTTCTCCTAAATGTCTTTAATAGGTGTAGTAGTGCCTACCTTGCGTTTATAAATGTAGAAGATTGAATTCTATTCATTCCATATTTAATGACCATAGGTGTGAAAGTATACATGCTCATAAAGACCAAACATTTTGGAGCGTGGAAGGTCGGGGATCTAATGAAAAGTGAACTACCAAGGTGGCCGATCACGTACACAATGTAATATGTATTACGTCAACATTCCCCCATTATATAATTATTTTTACCAAGGTACCCCGAAACATCATAATAGTCTTATGATTCTAGTACTTCTTTTGAGTCACCATCTTGTTGTCATGACGTGTCCTTTTGCTTCCTTTGGTAAGGATGACATTTGGATTTATGTGAATCATTGCAACTAGATGTGCTCTTGTTGCCAAAATTACCTTGAGTCTATCCTTTATACCAACAAATAACAATGCCATGTGTATTTTTGGTGTAAATTTGACACCAAAAATATTCTTTATGAGACGTATGCTATTTTGGTTTCTTCTAGGACTGCTTCTCTTGTTATCCCTACCGAGACTTGTGACTCTTCAAATGTCTTAAGATAAGTTCCTTGTCTTCAAACTCCTTATACAATGACCTGGATAGATTCTTCTGTTAGAGCATATTTACTAGTTCTTCAATTTTCACCACTTTTTGTGATCTTTAATGTCATGATCAATATTCAAAACTAGGAAGGAATATATCTCGGAGTGATCGAGATCAACAATTTTTCCTTCACCATTTCACCGAGTGTCAAAAGTTATGCTAGTAGTTCTACCACACGATGTAATAATTCCTCTACTTTTTGTCATCTTTTATAATGAGTGTATGAAGCTTGGTGCGTAGATGGAGGATCTTTGTTTGGTCTTTCACCTTATAGATGGTGGATATAGCATCTCGGACCCCCTTTGATGTCATTACATCTCGTATGTGTAGTTTAACCTAGTCGTAGATGTTGAGAATGATAAAAATCAAGGCTTTTGCATCATCTTTATCATACTTCATTCTCTCATCTGCATCGATTAGACGCATCATCGTGCCACTAACAATGTACCATATCTCTTTGAACTTGAGAATTGTATGCATCTTCATCTTCCAAGTGGAATAGTTTGGCCCTTTTAGCAACTGAGCATTAGAAAGGATAAAATTCAATTTTGACATGGCTTATGTCTCTCAATGTCGCCTTGGTTTGTGATGTGATGCAAGGGCATCACTACGAGGGTTAGTTTAGCATATAAAGTCAGATTTTTGGTTTGTGTAGGTGTATAGAAGGTCTATGTGTCGGTTGTGATGTTCTTTAGGGCTCTAGAAGTTTAAAAATTTGAACTAGGTGGTTTCCCTCCATTTTGCACAAGTTTAAAACTTTGAATTTTAAAGCCAATTTTAGCTTTGTAGGCTAATGTAGGAGGTCAAAAGGTGTTTTTTCCAATTGTGTTGTATTTTTTGAGTCTTAGTGTCATCTTTGACAGATCCATTATGATCTTAAGGGAGATATTGTAACTCTTATTTTATTTACACCATCTTGTATGTAACTCCCACCTTGGAATCATGAGTCGAACCCAAGAAAAGGGAAGTTACAAACGAGCTCAAGCAAGAGAGGAAAATAAAAGAATTATTGTAACTATGGGAGGCATTGATAAATGAAGAAAAAAATAATTTTGGAGCTCCAAAACTCGAAGACACAATTACACTCTTATTCACTATTTTGACTAGACTATATTTCTCAATAGTGTAAAATTGCATGAATTTTCTAAGCAAAAATAGTGGCGAATTAGGTGATTACATAGTTGTTTGAAATTTTTTGTATGATATTTGATGAAGAATCACTAGGAATATGGTTGGGAGTGAGTGAGGAAATCATCGAGAATTCTATAGCTTAGTATTTTTGCATGCATAGTCCGGTTGAGAGAAACACAAGTTTCGAGATGGTTTAGGAGATTAGTCAAAGTGAGTTGAATGTATAGTAAGTCCCTAACAAGTGTAAACAACCTTATAAACCCTTTATATTTTATTTAGATTGTAAAATAAGAAAGAAACCCTCAAAATCACTCCTCGGGTCGTGATAGACATTCATACCAGTAAACTAGGGTTTTAAGGGAAAACTATCAAACTCAAAAGTTAACAGTCTTAAAATCCTGAAAATGGGAAGGAATTATTGTGAGGGGGTTGTTAATAAGTTGCAAAAGGAATTAATCAGATTCACACCGATTTGAGGAAGAAATCACTAACAATATGTTGTCATGATCGTGTAGGGTTGGAAGAAAGAAGTCCCTTTGCAAAGGAAGCATGAGGATTGGATTGAAGGGTCTTGAATCCTTCAATGGTGCATAAGGAGGTGAAAAGGTGTAGAAAAAACCCCTCATTTAGTCTTAAATTTCTTGGTTAGCAAGGATATCTACGGCGAGAATCTTTGTGAAGACCTATTTGGGCTATTTTGTATTTGTTGGACTTCGAGACTGTCTTGCTAAGGTAAGGTTGGATCAAGAACCTCTTTGAATTATTGACCACATATCTCTAAGAGGTTGGTAAGGTGAGTATAAAAAGTATAGATTATTGAACCATTGATAGTCCTATTGAATTGAGAAGGGTTGTGTCAATTTGACTTAGATAAAATCGTGTTGAAGTATAAAATAGGGCAAGTAATTATTCTTGGGGTAAAGAGTCAACTTTGAGGTGCATATGGCCATGAAGGAGTTGATAACACCAATTATGGAGTCGGATATCGGAGGAAAATATTGGAGGAATAAAAGGGAAGCATATTAGAGTCTTTGTCACTCAAGGGTCATTCAGGGAAGTCCACTAAAAGGTAAGATCATTCTTACTTAATCTTAGTAATGCACATTTTGGATGTTGTCATAGAATACACTAGAGAATTTGATCAATACCATGAGATAGTAATGTGTAGATCGAGAATCAAGATCAAAATTTGAATGTGTGAACACAAGAGAGGGAGTTCTTAAGTAGGCTAGAGGCTGAGATAAGGAGGTTTTTGAGTCAAATGGTATAGTGAGTGCCTAATATGATTTATGCTCTACATCATTTGGTATCAGCTCCTTGTGTTGAGATGTGAATTAAATTTGATTGTTATTGTGGTTAATAGTGTTGTGTGAGAGTGTGTGAAGAAGTGACAAGTGAGACGAAGAGCTTGTGAAAGAAGATAAAATTTACAAGATGCCACCAAGAAGGAATACAACAAGAAATCCAATAGGAGAGAGATCAACAATAGATAGAGAAAGAGCAGCTACTTTACAAATGGGTGAAGTCATCCTTCAAGAACTAAGGAATATGAGGGATATCTATGATGTTAGGCTTGCAACAATGGAGGCTAATTAGAGAAGAGGAGTAGAGATAGGTGACTTGAGTGATCAAGAAGAAGAAGTGGATCAAAAACCACAAGAAGCTAGTTGAAGAAGAGAGAGATGAAGAAGAGCTGAGATTAGAAATATTGTTGAAGGCAGTGAAGAGTGAAGGATCCAAGCCTAAAATGGAGTTTCCAGTGTATGCAGGAATCTTGAATGGAGAAGAACTTCTAGATTGGATAATCAGAACTAGATAAATACTTTGACCTTGAGAATGTGCCTGAGGATCAACAGGTAAGGTTTGCTAGGAAAGCTTAAAGGACATGTATACATCTAGTGGGATTATATTCAAGAGGAGAGGAGAAGGAAGAATAAAGCCAAAATCAATTCATGGGATAGAATGATAGCCAAACTGAAAGGTAATTTTCTACCTAGTGATTACATGACTAGTTTGTATAGAGAACTTCATAAGTTGAGCATTAGATCAGATCATATACAAGATGATGTGGATAAAATTCTTAGGTATCTTAATGGGCTAAGGTATAATATACAGGATGAACTAAGCCTTACTAGTCCTAGAACATTGGAAGAGTGATATCCGTTTGCATTGATCAAGGTGAAGACAAAGGTGAATAAAATAAAAATGCAACATGTTAGAGGGTACAAAGGAAAGGAAGTTAGAGGTATAGGGCAACAAGCAAGCAAAGAACAACAACAAGAGCAAAGACAAGTAAGTAAAGAGGATAGTTTGCAAACACAAGGTGTTATGAGAAGTAAGTATGAATGGAGGAGAGTAGAATTCATAGGAAGATGTTTTCAATGTAACAGGTATGCAGGTCATAAGGCATATCAATGTCAGAGTATTCACAAATGAACAACAGAGAGGAGAAGCAAGAAATCAGGTTATGGAAGGTGAAGAAAAAGAAAGTGTGGGTTCAGTAACTCAAGGAGAAGAACCTGAAGTTGGTGAAGCATTGATGATGAGAAGAGCCTTGGTGAATGCAAGCAGGAGTGAAGAACCAATTCAGAGAAGAACATTGTTCAAAACTATATGCAAGGCCATAGGTAAGTGGTAGTACTAATAATTTAGTGTCATCTGAGATGGTTGAGAAGTTAAACTTGAAGAGAATGAAACATCATAATCCATACATAGTCTTTTGGGTTCGAAAGAGCATCAAGTTTTAGTAAATCAACAGTGTTTGGTTGATTTTCAAGTTGGTAGGTACCATGATAAGGTTTTGTGTGGTATATTTCCCATGGATGCATTCCATCTTTTGTTGGGAAGAACATGGAAATTTTATGGATGGTAAAATACATATACATTTGTGAAGGATGGAATTAAGCATACCGTGAGTCCATTGTAGGATAAACAAGCATGGAATGGAGAACAATCAAGAGTAATGTTCATGGGGTTGAAGACATTATTTTAGAAGGGACTAGAAGGTAAAGTGATGGAGAATGGAACTACGACAGGTTAAGAAAGTGTGGCAATGGGTAAGTGGAGAGCATGAATACCAAGGTCATTTGTAAAATAAAATGAATATGGAAGGTAATGAAGGTGAATATGCAGACCATGCTGAGAACAAGGACAAGGAAGAGCTTCTAGAGGCAGCCAAGGAAGTATACAACTCAGACCTTGGGAAGGACATGAAGCAATAAAACCCTATCATGGATAATTAGAGTCGTGAAAATCATGATAAAATAGTTCAAAAGGACATAGTGTGGCAAGAGAAAGGAGAAATCAAACATACAAAAGATATGGATGTCAAGAATAAAGGAAAACCTTAGCATTTACAAATTAATCTTGCTTCTAGTGTTGTTTATGCATGTGTGATGGGTGAAATGAAGTTGGAATAGTCATATGAGGATGAAAAATCAAGCAAGGGGCCCAAGGAAAGCAAAAGAAGAGTGGCAAAATAATGTAGCGATCAAAGCTGGAAGGAATACCACCGGTGAGTATGGACTAGATGTATAAACTCACTCAAGAAATAAAAATTATAAGTGCAGTCTTCTTACAGTTTATAAGTTCATGAAGATAGCTGATTTTAGAGTAAGAAGACTTCAAAGGAGCATGACACATTCATTAAAGAACCTTGAAGTAATGGTCCCTTTCAAGGAGCATCCTCAGAAGGTTGTGTACAATTGGAAACAAAGGAAGAAAGAAACAAGGAACTAGCCTGCAAATACAAACTCCATGGAAGCTTCTTTTTCCCCTTGGTAGTATGATGCATGGGCATCACTACAAGGGTTAGGTTAGGCATGTAAGGTAAAATTTTTGGTTTAAAGGTGAAAGCACAATAGTATGTCCCACTTTTTTGCATTTTTGTACCTTTATAAACATGATTTTTTAGTTTCATTGATTTTCCAAAGGTAAAAGCCATAAAACCGTACACATTCATGAAATTCCAAAACTAATGAAATGTTGTGTTTAGAGTGTAGAATACATGTAAAAATTTTAATTTTTTAAAGAAAAAAATATGGTCTTTTTCTTAATTTTATTCATGCGTTGTTTCTTATTTTATAATAGAGGAACGACTATCCGACGTGGTGTTTTTAAATGAAAATTTATTTTTCACCATGAAATTTTATATACTTTTTCTAGATTTGAATATCAAGTTCCTATCAAATTTTCATATTTTTTTCTATGCCAATGTATTTTAATATTTATATTGAAATTAAATTTTTTTCATAGCTACGAAGAAGACTTCAACAAATAGTAAGTTTATTTTTTCAAAATAATTTGATATATTTTGCTATTTTTCAAATTGTGTTGACTGTGTACTATTGATTGTCGTAAAATACCATATGTTGGCAAAAAATTAAAAATAAATAGTAAAAATATTTTTAAAAAATAAAAATTATATTTTTAGAAAGGTAATAAAAATATGTATTTTAGTGTAAAATTTTGTAATTTAACTAATTAATTTACCCTAAATATGTGGCACCTATGTGGCACATTTTGGCAAATAATTATCCTCCAAATGGATTTGGAGCCAAAATGTGCCACATAGGTGCCACATAAGGGTGTTCGCACTACGGGTGGTTCATGCACGAACCCTTCGCATGAACACCCATTCACGTGAACACCCCTAAAACCCCCAACCCACCACCCGAGTGCTACCAGATATAATTCCCATTTTAAAACTTTGTCAGTAATTTAAATTTAGTTGCAAAAAATAAATTTTAATAACTATAATTTTAAAGTAATTTTTTTCCAATATTATTGTTTTTTTATACTTTAAAGTTAGAAAAATCATGTAATTAAATATAACCTAATTTCTATTAAGATTTCTATATAGTAATCTGAGTTAAATGTGTATAATTTTCTATTGAATTTATTCTTAGATCCAGATCTAACTCAATTTGTGTGTGCGGTGAAAATTATCAATGTGGAAGAATCATGGGAAATCGAAAAAAGAATGACAAACGGAAATATAGCGAGTAATGAGAAAATAGAGGAGAATGTTAGAAGATCAATTCGTAGGAAGAAACAAATAGAGAGAGAGAAGACTGCAAAACTCTAGTATAGTTCCTTTTTCTCATACGTGTTATGATATATCTCGGTAAATATTCTAATTTCCTTATGGAATTCTTGTGATATGGGTCTTATGTTCTTAAATTTTTGTATGGTGTCTATTACGCAATTGAATACTTATTTATATCCTATATTTTAATCTAGACTTCAATGTGTCGCAAGTTGTGATGTCGTAATCGATGAACCTCGTTAATAATTACATAACCATAAATCTGTGGATAGTATCCTATAGATATCAATGGTTACACAATTGCCCCAACCCAGTTTGCAACCACTTTTCTACCTAGACCAGAAGATTCCACAACTAGCCTTAGAATTCCTCTTTCTATAGACTAGCTAATTGTGAAACATATTTGTGATTTGTTGATGAAGATGATTTTTTTCTATATTCTTATGGATCATTAATTCAAATACAACCTACATAAAATATTTAATCATAATCCTAATTAGGCTAGGTACATGCTCATGTACTGAATTTCTAACCTTCTCTTATGCCGGATGATGTAGTTTAAGTTAGGGGCCAAACAAATGACAACCATATCCTAAAGCAACCAAAACTAGACTAGGTTTCTACCCAACTATGTTATTCCAACTCTTTTGGTGGCCACATGCAAGAAATTTGGAAAATTTGTCATTTAACAACAAAAATATCTAGAAGATGGTGAACTTTTCTAAAGCTTCAATGATGAGTTAGGAGATTGGGTATGAGTACTCAAAATGAAACTTAAGGATATTGTGGAATATTTCCAATACTATATCAAACCTAACTAGAAAAGGGATGCTTTTTTATTGAAATAGAGTTTTTTTCCTTTTCAAAGGCATGCAAATTTTTGAAATTGTATAAAAACTCTTTAATCAAATCCTACAACAAGGTTATCGGGGTAAAATGCTTCATTCTAAAACTACAATAATCTTTTGCAACCCTCGAGTAGTTATTTTCAGAAATTTTTTCAAACAATTACATTATTTTTAGCACAACTTGATTTCTTTCATTGGGCTCAAAATTACAATCAAAACTATATACATCCATCATTAAGGGAAGCACCCATTTCATTTCAATTTTCAAATCTTTTTGGGGATTCCTAAGTTGTACCAATCTTCATGTGACTGGATATTACCTTTCTAAGCTCTAAATCAACCTATGCATTCATATTTTCTTTGCAATTCTTTGAAGATTGATTTTTCTCTATGTTTGTAAGAGATAATTGTTAGGAATATCATGTTAGTGTGTTAACATATTGTATGTGGTGTGATGAGTTGTAATAACTACTCGTGTAGATATTACTTAATGGGTTAATATCAAATGAATTGAGAGAGAGATTCTTGGAAAAAAATCATTTTAGAGTTAGATTGTTGATTATGGGTCAATTGTAACTCACACTATTAATAGATATGAGTGATTGAAGGTGATAAGTGCTAACTCCTCCTTTGTAGGAAATAAACTCACTTTATATGTAATCTCTCTATGAATATCATCTCAAGTTTATTTTTGTATAGATTATAGTTATTATGAGAAGAGTTTATTTTTGTGTTAGTATTATATTGATCTCTTAACCAAATTCATCAATTGGTATCAGAGAATATTGTTCTCGATTACATAATGATTTAATCTTTGTGAGGGTCTCTTCAAATTTTTATTTCCCGATGGATGAGAGTGTGATTTTAATCTAGTATGCCTCTTTTAGGGTTGAATATATATATCTAAGACTTGTGATTAGAGGGGATGTAATGTTAATGCACAACCTATTATTTTTAGGATATAGGATCTCTTCAATCCATAGTAGAACACTTTAAGAAAATTTCTCAAATATTTATGTGCATAGAAAGTTGTTCATTCTTTAGAGATTTGAAGCAATAACCAACTGAGATCATCTCCAATTATGTGGATTACATATGTGGATAGACATCCATCAAGTGATTCATGCCTCCATTCATATCATTGGTCCCCTAATATTGATGTGTTTTCTTTCCTCCCTCGTGAAAGCTATATCACTTGATAGTCCAGTCGGTGGTTTGTTGTTTAGTGCTTAGGATGTTATTATAGGTTTTCATATTATATTGATCTACCATTGTAAAATCATAGTTTGCTAATAGAACAATGTCTCTTTGTTTAATTGTATTGATTTTAAAGTGATTAAATTATCATTCTGCAAAGTTATTAGCATTTGTAGTGTGATGATGTTAAGTTCACATTTTAAACATACAATATTTAGTCCGATCCAAAAGTGTGTAATTATCATTTTAGTTTATGAAAAGTTAATAAGTTGGTTAGTAGATTAGTGTTTTTCAAAAATGTTTTAATTTTTTTAAAATGTATCATTTGTAAATGGATGTATTTTTGGACAAATTTAGCATCGATGTGCATGTAAAAATTGAGGGGATTTTTCTATTCAAATGACATGTGGATAATCTTCAAATCTTATTTTGTTGAGAAACAACATTAAAATGGAGGATGGAGGAAAGTGATGTTAGAAGACATTCATTGTCCTTTCATTAGCCACTAGGAACAAGGCCCACATTTGATATAGTGACATATTTTTCCATTTAAGTTTTTTTTCGTGTTTTGTGTGGTGTGCAGGATAAACCTCTATTGTAAAATTTTAGAGAGTAATTTGTTTTGAAGAATCTTGTTTTTTAGGGACGAGAGATAAATTAAATTAAATATAAATCTTAGGTGTAATTTTAACTGTAATGGAAAATGTTTCCTTATTTGATGGAGAGTGTCATTTACGGTCTTCTAACGGCTGAAATTTTGAATTTATATTTCGATGAGGCTATATAGATCATGCCACGTGTGCTGCCCTAAAGATACATGCATGCACTGGAGGATGCTTTGAGGTGTTATACTTACTGTCACAAGGCTAGACATAACTAAGGGGATGTTGCAACGAGGACCATGGGGTCCCCAAAAGTAGTTGAAGTCAACACTTTTGGGGACAAAGTTGAGGTTATTGGGAAACTTGTCACTCTTGTCTTTGAACAAAAGCCGATTTGACTAAGCCGGGCACGTGGGCGGGGATTTTCAAAAACCTCTTATTAGGAATGTGGACCCCATTCGCCTGTGGATTCCCATGCCTTCTCCATTTTTTCTAGATCTAAGGATAATCAATGTATCATTTATATTCAAATACCTGAGCTCTGCCTCAACCATGTGATTCAAATAAATCGAGACGGTGTTGGTGGGTAAGTTTCTAGGTCCTTATCCTAATATGGATGTTGTTAGTAAATGGACCTTAAGAAAATGGAATCCACTAGGTAAAATTATTATCTCTTCTATGGCTAATGGTTTCTTTTTCATCAAGTTTAACCTCCAAGAAGATATTGATGTTGTTTTTGGGAGGACCTTGGTGTTTGGGCAATATGGGGATTTTTATTAAAAGGTGGTACCACAGGTTTGATCCTTTCAAGGAGAACATCAACACCATTCCTTTATGGTGTAGACTTCTAGGCTTACCATTACAGTACTGGGATGACGAGATTATGCTAAATATTTCTAGATCTATTAGATCTCCAATAGGACCAGATAGCTCCACATGAAGCAGTATCGGTTGGCTTTCACGAGATTTTGTCTCTACTGATATGGAGCAAGAGCTTCCATATCATGTCATTCTTCAAACTTGGTTGGGAGCATGGAAACAACTGATTGTTTATGAATCCTTTCAAATTTGATGCACAAAATGCCACACACTAGAGCATTCCACCAAAAATGTCCTCGACTCGAGAAAAAATGGTGAAATAAAGGTAAATTTGGAACCTCAATAGACTAAAATGTCCAACCCTAAGGAGATTGAAAAGGAAAATAAAATCTCCAAGAGTGTTCACAAACCAAATTCGTAACTCCTAGTCCTTTCCGAAGAAAATGAAGGGGGCTTTAAGACTCAAGAAAAAAACCTCATGTTCGTAGGACTCTTTGAGTCCCTGAAAACCCTCTACAAAAGGCAAATAAAATAGGTGGTCTCAACACTAAAGAAGACAAAAATTGAAAATATTGTAGATCCCATTCTCACAAAGAGACGAAGTTCTTAACATGGTTAAGATCCATCTAAACCCCAGAGTAGAGAGCCAAGAAAATGATCCGTGAGGATACACCGAGTCAACCTATCTTGAATGAAAAATCCCCTTAATACATCCTATGAAGCCATACTCGGTGATCTCGGTAAAAAAAAATGCTCCGACATCGATCTGTCAAAGTATCCCGTAACAACACCTAGATAGCCTAGTAATAAAGAGAACAACAAAGATATTGGCACCATGGCGGTGGTACTAGTTCACAAGGACATCTAACACTTGCGATAGTTGGAGATGAGGAAGTAAATAGACCCACCTGCGAGTCTCAAAAAAAGCAGACGATTAGCAAGATCAATACCTCTCCCTCGTCTTTGGTTAAGAACAATAGAGGAATGTTAAAGACTCTAGGACTTGAAAAATGAGGAGATCTCTCTCCGAGTAATAAGCTTCCTTGAAGCAAGTAGCCCCACTGGTCTCGGAACACCGAGACAATTAGCGAGGATAATACTCCCTCACCTATGGTGACGAATGACAATAGAGGTATGTTGAAGACACTAGAACTTGGAAGAGAAGAAGGAAAAACTCTCTACAACAAAAAGTGTGCAATAGGTGTACTCAATACTCGACCACACGAGTTCACACTAGTTAAAGAAAAAATAATGCTTGAATTAATTATTCATATAAAGGATTACGTATATAGGAAAAAGATTTCCTATTATCAAAGAGGTTGCTATAATAACACTCCACACAATTCTCCAGCATATAACAACCCAATATGCGCTTAAAACTATTAATGTGGGTTGTTATAATCTCATTAACAATACAATATTAATCAACCAAGGAGCACTAACATAATATTCCTAACATTCCCACCTTAGTGCAAACATGGGGAAAACATGCCTTTGTACTTGCACTTGCTCATGATCTGGTGATTTTCACAGGATGATCACAAACCTCAAGGATGGTTTTGCAAATGGTTGACCAAAAACTGAGAATGGTGGTTTTTCAATTGGTTTACCACAAACCACAAAGTGATGGTTTTTCAAATGGATTACCAACAACCAAGAATGGTAGTTTTGCAATTGGTTTACAACAAACCACAAATTAAGGTTTTCAAGTGGGTTACCTACAACCAAATCATGATGTGCCAAGTACTATTATCAGTCCTCATCACATTTCACTGCAGGAATAACATAGGATATTCGATGAATTCTATTGCTCATACAAACAAACGGAAAACTAGAAATGGAACATTGGATCATGTTCCCCCAATGTGAATTTCCACTTATTCAATCGGGATTACCGCAAACAAGAACACCGAGACCGACACTCGAAAAACATGACAGAAATCACATTGCACATCACGAAAGCAAATACACAACAAAAATGTCACCAAACCATTTGTGTGGCCTCATCGTTGGTGGACTGTGAGAGAACATTGAATGAACTCCTTCCTCTATTTCCTCCAACCTCTAGTTGACGTTGTTAACTCAACGAATTTGGAATTTGAGCATCAATAGTTTTCAGGACGTCGGGTAACACCGAAAATGCATCTCGTAAAGTATTTTTTTAGGACTTTGACTCTAACTCATGATGCAAACTTGACTATTAATACAGAAAACACAATAAAGACTCGACGATCTAATTTGACTTGAAAATGATTATACAACTTGTAACTTGTGACAAAGATGACAATGAATACCGATAATAAACTAAGACATTAAACAACTAAATGGACAAACCTAATCCAATAATTTTCAAACTTTTATAATAACTCTACTAGACGTGGACAATGAGATTGACTAAACTTTATTTGAATAGACCAAAAACATATCCAAATAACATAGACATTTACTTTGACACATGATAATAAAAAATGTCAATTAAAAAAGTAATATTTAATTACTTTTTCTTTATACGACACAATATTAGATACCAAAAAACTATGGATACTTGCACAATGTCATATAGAAACCCGACCTAAATAAACACTACCTATTGATAAGGACAAATTAAATTTAAATGAACATTCACGGCTCAGTAGATATCGCTGCGACTGCCATGCATTCCTCCTGAGCCACATGTGGATATGCACAAATGCTGCTCTTCAGAATAATTTCATCACTCCTTGTTGCAATGCCTTAGGCTAGACTTCACTACACACTATTCCTTTAACCCTCAGAGCTGCGTTATGTAATAACTAGTGCCTAGAATTCTGTGAAAGAATAGGCACCACGGGGGGTTCACTTAGTAAAAGTATGGTATAAAGCACGTGTGTTCGCAGGGTATTAAAGAATACCCTTAATTCTAGTTTCTACCTCTAATTATTCAATTGATAATACCCCCTCCTGTTATATTATTAGAATGAAAATAACCCCTATTTTTTTCTGTGTACCTTACCCATTTTTCAATTACAATTTTATTTACCCCTTTTTTATTTCTACCCTACTATATTAGACAAAAAATATATTATATTTCTCACTCAATATTTTTAGTATGCATTTCCTCTCGAAAGATAGTTTGAAGGCATCGAATACCTATTACAAATCACCTTATATATGTTAAGCTTTAATCATTTATCAATATTTCTTCTAATAAGTAAGATGGTGAAATAATATCACTTGTGTTGAAAAGCATACTCAATCTTAGTTTTCTACCATCTTATTATTTCTTGGTTAAGAATCTAGATTTCTTTATTAAAAAAGAGTTTACATTTTAATTTATGATTACACTCCTTTTGCAATTTTAAGGTATTTACTTTTAAAAACTAGGGTTCAAATGTTTTAGTTTTATATTAGAATTAAACCTCCCTTTCCTTAGGCCCACCTCTCTAACCTACCCCCAATACATGATTCAAAATATTAATAAATTAAACCCTTTCACCCCTCATATGTATCGGTATATTGACTATAATTTTATTAATTTTAATTACCTCAATATGAACCCACGTGCTAGGATATTGCCTAGCTAATGAACCCCCGTGATAGGCACGGAGAATGAAGAGACGACATTATAATGCACAAATTAATGCTTAGTTTCAAATCCGGAATAGATGGAATAAACTTTAAGTATGAGAGCACATAGGAATCAATAATAAAATGCCATCTAATATTTCAACGCTTCCTCTTACTCTTTTATCTTCCCGTATTCACACTTCTATTATCTATACCCCCACTATGTCATCTATGCACGGGTGAAAGATAACCATGTGATATAATGGGCCTTGTGAAACAATAGATCGTATCACGTATTTTTGGAGCCTGAATAGTCTTCAATCGCACCAGAAGACACTACACCTGCTAATGGGCCGTCAGGAGGCTCACAACAGGTGGCACCATGGTAGAAAAGACTAGGGAAAGCATAGCAATCGATATACCTATAGCTGCCCCTTAAGAATTTTAAACCTCCATACTCATACTCCAAAGGATCGAGAGCACTCATAAGTATATTCGTTCGGAGGAATTACAACAGTCACGCTCGGTGATGATCTGGAACTATCACGAGTAGATGTAATAACAGTCTCAGAGGAACACGACACAATGAGTCTGCTCACGTGAAATTATAATCATCTACATTAAACAATCGAATGACTCTCATCGTACATGCATAGGAATTTCAATAGCTTTGATGCCAAATGAAAACAAATAATGCTTGAATTAATTATTCATACAGAGGATTACATATATAGGAAAAATATTTCCTATTATCAAGGAGGTTGTTATAACAACACTCCACACAATTCTCCAGCATATAACCACCCAATATTCGCTTAAACCTATTTACGTGGGTTGTTATAACCCCATTAACAATACAATATTAATCAACCAAGGAGCACTAATATAATATTCCTAATAGTTAAAGCTAAAATCTGAAAATCTAAAGGCTATGAAGGAATCCATGATTCCTTATTCTTTGAAAAGATAGCTCTATCTCATGGATCCTTTATATTATCTATGCTCCTAATAATCTCCATGGTAGAAGCAAGCTATGGAAAGATCTATTAAGTTTGAGCTAATTGTGGTAACCGGGATTGGATGGTTTTGGCGGATTTCAACACCCCACTCTCCCCGCTGAAAAAAGAGGCTCGCCCGATCACATTGTAGGTATGGATGAATTTGCTGATTTTATTTCTCACTCTAATCTCTATGACTGGAGCTTCATGGTAACCCTTTCACTTGGTCAAATAAGAGACTAGGGGATGAGCACATTCAAGTGTGACTTGACCAGGCTCTTATCTATGCTAGTTGGTTGCTTTCTCAAGACTTTCACCCTCTTCTCTCCCTGAATTGGCTTAGATCACAACCCCATTGTGATGAATATGATTATTACGAAAATCCTGCAAGGTCCTCTTTTAAGTTTGAGAAAATGTGGCTTGAATATTCAGACATCAAAGATAAAATCACAGAGTGGTGGAGTCTAGATGTGAAAGGCACAACCTAGTTCAAGCTTGTTCAAAAGCTTAAAAATATCAATAAATAAGGACCTAGAATAGAAAGGTTTTTGGTAACATATTCATACAAAAGAAACATGTCAAAGAGGAGCTGGTTGATCTAAAATCATCATCTATAGTTTTACTTTAAAAAATGATTTTACGTATTGAAATCGATAGAATGAATTTCTTGTTTTTTTAATTAAAATGAATATATTGTGAGGATGTGTGAAAATTAGAGAAATAATTAGGAAAAAATGACAAGAGTAGGACACCGTATGTGATAACGGAGTTTAGAACTTACGACCTACGTCTCGGTCCAATTAAAGGGACCGATCTATTAAAATCATATAAAATAACACTTATAATCAGTATTACATGATTTTGATCTTCTCACTGGAATCCTCTTGCAAAAATGAGCCTAGTCTCCTTTGGCACTTTTTCCAAATTCTCCTCCTAGCTCGCACAATAAGCCTCTTTAATAAAAATATAGTCACTTCCTCTCTGCTCTTCAAATACAATGTGACCCTTTTTATATTGTTTTCCATAACAATAGCTTGTAGGTTAGGCCTATATCATTTTACCCGGCCGACCACCACGGTTCAACCCTCCACCTTCCATTTTCCATTGGTAATAAAGCGCCCCCATTTGCCCAGGTGGAACACTCTTTGGTGTTTGGTTTGGTGGGGGTTGTTTATTTGTCCCACATGCATGGGCAGATAAGGTGAGGAAGCCTTTTCAAAAGGCTAGGCCAACCATAGAATCCGTGTCTTGGCCATGTATAGCCCTTTCTTTTGCTGGGCACCGAGCTATTTGTGCTCATTGTGCATAGAGGTTTTGGTTTGATTGCCCAATGGTTTGGGCTGAATTCATTGGAACCCGCCCGAGTTGCATGGGCTGAAGGAGGATTTGTGTGGACTTCCACGTATGTGGCCCAAACTTGGTTAGAAGAGTTTGTAATGCCACATATTTGGCTCGACTAAACAATGTAGAACATAGATTGTCGAGCTATGTGGAGAGCTCGCCCTACAATATAAATATGAAACTCACTAAGTTAGGCCAATATGAAACCAAGTTGGCTCGGTGGCATTATAAAGAATGTGGTGGAAAAGGAACCCCTCCGTGAAATGAGTGTGTCAAACTTGGCTGAGGGCCCCGGCTAGTAAAATGCGGTGGTCCACCTTTTCAATCCCGAGTGTCAAAGACCGACGTTGTAAAACCGTATTTATTTTTCTATTTGGCTTACGCATTCTCTTTCCGCTAAGTTTCACCGCCACATTGGTTAGTTGACTCTGCTTGTGAATGTCAACCAAAATTTCAACGCCATAATTTTTGCATACATGCCCGTTTTCTACAAAAAAATATCGCTAGAAGCTCAAATTTTCCTCTACATAATATAATTGCGAGAAATTGATTCTAAGAATATTATAGATCAATGTTTCTTAATGAGGGTCCTCTGGATCATTCCTCCCCACTGAGAAACTTTTGGACCTCCAAAAGTTAATTTAATTAGTAAATAGGTGAGGGTATTTCTCCCTCACCTTTTTGGTTTCCATCCATTTCACCTTGTTTGGATGCATGCCTTTTAAACCCACACGAAGATATTCAACATCACCCCTTTGTGAGGTTCTAACCTTCCTGTCCAAGATGATATCTTCCTACAACTCACCTAGATACTCAGGTGCAAAATCATCAATAGATGGTATGACATTAGCATCATGATCGATAATCATAGGTGGTTCATACAACTTCAAATTTTCAACATTTACAACTGAATAAATTTGCATGTATGGAGGTAAATCCAACCGAAAGCATTATTACCAATTTTCTCCAAAATTTGGAATGGACCATACCGAATTGGTTTTAACTTTTTCCCTCACCTATCATCCTTTCTTTGCTGAGGTGAAGCCAAACTGAATCACCAACCTGGAACTTGTGATCAGTTCTATGTTTATCATGCCTTGCTTTATATTTCGCTTGAATTTTCTCCAACTATTCTCGAGACATATTGATGGACCTGTTGTATTCATTGCACAAACTTTTTAGCTTTTTCAGTATCACTAAGTCCACTAACAACAGTTTCTTGTTCAAGAGATAAATCTAATGGAGATTTAGGTAGATAACCAAAACAAGTCTCAAAAGGAGACTTCATAGTAGAAGAATGTATGGCACAGTTATAAGCATGTTGCACATAATACAAATGTTCATCCCACAATTTTGGATGTTTACCACAATAGCCCCTAAGAAAATGTACCACTGTGTGGTTCACAACCTTTGTTTGACCATCGGTTTGTGGATGGAAAGTAGTACTTTTCTTTAGTTTAGTGTCCATCAAACCCCAAAAAGTTAACCAAAACTCCCTAAGAAACCTAGAATCCCGATCGAAATTATTGATCAAAGAATACTTGTCAAAGATCACACAAGAAGTGCATGCGAGATAGAAGGCCGGGATCAAGGGCATAGAGGGATAGGAAGGACACACACATAGAAGACAAGTTTAGATTTCAGGACTTAGCCGATTTTGAGCATGAAGACCTATTTTAGAAGATGGCATGGGAACACACCAACGATGCGAGACATGAGCACCATGCATTGTCTATCTTTGGAGGATTGATCAAAGCTTTTACATGGAGACAAGCTAAGAATAGGATTGATACTTCAGTTAAACTACAAGAGGCCTATAGATAGCACACTTGCATGTGTGGCTATGCCTGTAAACGGTGTGTGGCTATTAATAGCATGCATCCTATTTCTGGAATAGATAAGTGGTGAAGGGCAAGTCCCCACCCTATATATAGGATGTTAGGTACATAGTAAAGAGAGGGATGAGTGTAATGAGAGTGTGATGGATGTATGGAGGTATAGAGATATACACATATGACTAAATTATTGTATCATATCCATATACGCATTGGTATAGATTGACATTATTGTAAGGAGCTTTTGTATTTATTAATAGATGGAAGATATTGGTTGAATCTAAGTGTCATTCTATGTGTAATTGAGTAGTGCATGTTATTGATTTAATCATGATTATTGTTTAAACTTGTTCTTTCATAGATCTAAGGGTAGCATGCATTGTAGAATGATGGATTAGTTATGAATCTATATGTTTCTTCCTTCATCATGCTAACATTCTCTGCTACAAAGAACCCTAAAGAGGGCCCCGGTACCTTTTCATGCTTGGGTGAGCACTCAAGGTGAGTGATGTGGCAATGCGACTAGGGTGTTATCTGGTAAATTCTAGGTTCATCATCGGTTAGATTGCAGGACCTCTTTTTTAGGTTAACTCTAGCAAGTATTAAGGAATGGATACACGATCCGGAGGAAGAATATGCACTACGGTTTAGTAGTGGATCGGAGTTTAATGCATGCACTTGGGTAGAAACGTAACCCGTATGAAAACTTATATGAGAGCTTTTTCGCTATCTTTCCAATAGAACTATACAAGTGGCTTACTTTTGCCATGCATCTCAACGAAAATGGAGGTATCGCACTTGTCTAGACACGGGGAAGAATTTCAGGCCCTTTATGATGCCGATCTAACTGGAATCGTGATGTGGATATTTGGTGTTCTAAACAGTTATATTTTGGAATATTCAATTTCGATGTACTCTTACCCAGGGAGGTACCGAATTCCAATTTTACAAAGTATCAAGAGGAGCATATTTGCAAGGTATTTTGTTGGCGATCAAGATCTTGATGGTAACTTTGAACTGGAGAGTAAACCGGTGGCTAACTAAACTTCACCATGCGCGAGGGTAGGAATAGGTTTGGTGAGAGAGGTAGAGAGATGAAATGCAGCTTAAGTATAATGAGGCATGCAAGAGGGAGATAGAGAAGTAGCTATCTATTATAGAAAGTATGGCATTGAAGAGAGAGATGGCTCGTGAAGTATTTATAGCTCATGTAGAAGACATGGAGCCAGAGCATCAAGAACTCCCCCATCTTGGAAAGCATGATAGAGATCCCCCCTCGGCCTCACATAGAAGTGTGCCAACAGAGACTACCTAGACCGCGGGCGTGCATCTTAATCCACCTAGTGACCTAGCCCTTACACTTGGTTTTTCAGCATCTAGTATGACAAGTAACTAGCAAGCTAACTTGGGAAGTAGGAGAGCAGGAGTAAGTCAGGGATCAAGTACATCAAATGGCAAGATAGATGACTTCAATGTTATTTGGAGGAACATTCTTAAGCAAATCATCCACACATAATGTGAGCACCGTAATGTTAGATTCACCTCTGGAAGTGGAACTACCTCACAAATTGTAGGGGTTCAATATAGTACCACTTTTGGAGCATAGTAGAGTACATATACGAGGTCTTATTCCTACTACGGGTGGAGGATTAGGAGGTATAGATGGTTCTAGTTCCATTGGATCTTGTGGTTCTAGAGGCAGAGGGAACACAGGAGGTTCTAGATCAAGTGGTTAAGGTCCGCAGTAACCACAGAATGTCTATATGGATATGTCTCTTCGTCTCCTGGAATATAGAGGTATAGAGGATGATGCCAAACATGTGCATATGTGTGAAATCTTGTGGCACACACTAAAGGGATCATGACTATCAAGCGTAAGGCAAGACAATTCGCTACTACATTACAGGACGCGCACACAAACTGTGGTATAGAAATTTTGACCCTGATCAAACTTGCATGGATTATGTAGCATTGAGGGATGCTTTCTTGAAAGAGTTCCATATCCTTGAGTTTGAGTAGAAGAGTATAAGTGTGCTCAAGGATATCAAGCAAGGCACTACTAAGAGTGTACATGAGTATGATGCTCATTTTAATACACATCTATCTTAGTTAGCTTATGATATTCATGCTATCCAAGATGCACAATGGTTCATTGGAGGATTGATTACACCATTTAGAAGGGAATTGTCACATAAGACATACACTAATCCGTGCGAAGCACTGGAAGCATATTTACATCCGAGGCGGTTGGAAGCATTGACAATGGCAATCCCTTCTTAGAGGCCTGATTATAGCTATGGCAAAGTAGTTAGAGAATTTATCAAAGCAAATTTAGTCCATAAAACACGCTCAAGAATTTGGTGTATAGATTGTGAAGTGGAAGGTTACACCAAGGATAGTTTCCCTTGCATATTTGTACACTCATTACTATTGGACTATGAGATCTGCCATTTGAATCATGATGCTAGTCATTGTTTTTTGTTACAGCGTGTAATAAGGAAGAATGTATCTTGCTTTTATAAGATTTGAGTTCACAATCCATGATACTGAGGATTTTTGGTTGATTGGTCAAATCCAGGATGCTATAGACATTGGGCTACAACAGACAAGTATAACAAATAATTATAAGGGTAAGAATGAGCACCAAGATTAGGATCATAATCAAATGCACTATGACAAGAATGAGGGGCGTTTTGAAGGAGGTCGTGGATATCGTGGTGGATATGGAGGATGAGGCCATGGTGGAGGAAGAGGTGAGTTCCCTCGTGGAACATGTTATACATGTGGATCTCCTGACCACTATAGGCATGAATGTCCTCAGAATATTACATGTTCTTTCTGCAGAAAGAACCATAGCTATGAAGAGTGCTCGGACTTATATGAGCATCTGAGTAAGCAGCATAAGTAAGAAAATAAAGGTGTCGGGATGGTTAGAATCTAGTGCATGGTATAAGATCAGTGGATGCCCAAGATAGTAGAAGGACCTGAGGCATTGATAGTGAAGATTACTACATGCGTTGAAGTGGCACGCGCAAGAGAGGTATTGCATCAGAAGCCTATGATCACCAAGGAGGAGGTTTTGTATACAAGGTACCCCAGATCCCGCTCATCGAATGAAGTTTACCAGATACCATGGAAGTGCTAAGGAATCTTCAGGGTGAGATACAATACCTAAAGGAGTAGAAGAAAGCATCAGAGATAGTCAAACTGATATCAATGATCTGCAAGAGGTGTGTAAAATGTTGCACCAGGAGAACATTATTCCACTATTAGGAATTTGGTTAAAAGGGAACACTTCACGCGCAAGTCTTGAGACCGAGATGGAAGATTTTACATGTAAATCTTCCCCTAATAGCATTTACTATGAAAAAGAAATTACTTTGCATGTTGTTTTGGATGGGTGGTTGTTGAGCAACATATTGATTGATACAGGTGCAGAAGTAAATGTGCTTACATTAGATGCATGGGTACAAATGGGGAGGCCTCCATTGTATCCATCATCTAATGTGTTATTTATGGAAAACCAGACTAAGGCCACTCCCATAAGAGTTTTGAAATATGCATCTATAACTATACAAGGGGCCAAGTTCATTGGGGATTTTGAGGTATTAGCACTAACAAAAGCAGACAAATTTTTCCCGCTTGGATGCCCTTGGTCTTATGCGAATAATACTGACTTGGGATTCAATAAGGGGTATATCAACTTTGAAAATAAGGAGGAAAGGGTTATGATACCTTTGACAGATGGGAATTCTACACCATATGTTGATCCTCTAAGTGAGGAGGACTTAAACAGAATTTATGTATGCGCTATTCAGGACCTAGAGGTCAATGAGCCATCAAAAGAAGGCATCCTATAGTGGGAGGATTCTCATTCTATTAGTGATACTACGAGTATTGCTTGTGATAATTGGGCTCATGGTACATATGAATTAGTAGGGCACGAGGTGAAAAGCACGGTTGTGCACAAGAATGGACTTCGTTCGATTCGATGGATAGGTAGCACAATACCTTGGTATATATGGGTAGAAGATCTTCCTACATTTTTTAAGGCCATGGAAACACAGTGGACAGATAAAATTAAGAGAAGAGATATGTTAGTATATACCTTACGCGGGACATCAGTGTGCTAGTGGGTAGTCCACAGAGATAATCTTATAAAGCGGGAAGAGATTGGAGTCGCTTTGTCTACATGGTTGTAAGGAACAATGCACCTACGCAGATCTGTACTTATCATGGTGATCAACCTATTCAGCATCACATTCAGTAGTGTGAGAGACTCTGGGCAGGATAGGAAGCATTACCACCTTCACTCTGGGTGCATAGATTGTATTCTACACTACAAGGATGCATACGCGCCTAGTATGTATATGCAGAACTACATCGAGAGACTGGAAACTAGAAATATTTGATTGCAGGAATGATCTAGACCTTTGAATACTTCTCGACTAAACCTCTCGTAGAAGAGGCATTAAAATTTGTCAAGCGCTTAACTATGAGATATAGTGCAAAAATCAAAAGAGCATATTCAGGAATTATTTGGTGAGGTAGAGTCTAGAGCATGTTTTGAAAAGGAAGAAGAAATGGACTCCATACTACTTGAATGTGCTTGCCTTGAGAAAGAGAAAGGAAAGATGGTTTACATTGTGGATGATGAGGAAGTTGAGAACCTGGATATTGAACATTCACAAGGGGTGTGCGAGGTATTAGATAGTGTAGAAAAGGATACGTGCACCTATCATGAGCCCATGAAGAAAAATAAGTTGAATATATGGTTGGAGACCGAGCCTAAGGAGGCCATAATTGGAGACTAATGATCGAGACTCATGGGTAACAAAGATCATCAAGTTACGGGGATTATCGGGACTTATTCCATCGAGGTTATCATGAACTTAAAACGTGCATGAGTCACTTGGGGAAATGAAGATAAAACTTAAGGATGGTGCATGGCCAGTTAGAAAGAGACCTTATAGAATGAATCCTAATTTGCATGAAAAGGTAAAAAAATAAATTGATAAAATTTTGAAATCTGGAATTATCAAGCCCCTTGATGAGTTAGAATGGGTTATCCCAATGGTGATCAGTATCAAGAAGGATGGAAAAATTAGAATATGTGTGTACTACATGGATCTGAATGTTGCATGTATCACATATCCATTCCCTGCACCATTCACTAAGGAAATACTAGGAGTTACATGGTGCGAAATATATTCCTTCATAGATGGGTTTTCCGGGTATCATCAAGTTAGGATTTCTCAGGAGGATCAAGAAAAGACAACATTTACTACTAAATGGGGTAGTTTTTCCTATACTATGATGCCTTTTGGATTGAAAAATGCACCTGTTGTATTCTCATGCATAGTTGTTTAGGAATTCAAATATTTTATTCACAACTTCTTACAGGTCTACCTAGATGATTGGATAGTATATGGGCTTGTGAAAGATCATTGTGACAATCTGTGCTTAATGTTTGAACGATGCTAGACAATTGAGTATCTCTTTGAACATCAAGAAATACATATTTTCTATGCCATTTGGGATATTGTTAGGACATATAATCTGTAAGGAAGGTTTGTTGGTTGATCCAGCTAAGGTTGCAATCATTTTAGGCCTGGAAGCACCTACCAGTCAAAGTGAGGTGCGTGGATTTTTAGGTCATATAGGATATTATAGAAAATTCATCAAAGGGTATGCCAAAATTGTTGCAGCCTTGAAATATTTATTGAAGGGGAAAGGTACATTTTATTGGGGAGAACCGCAGCAGCGCGTGTTTGAGATATTAAAATAGAAACTTACTACCGCGCCCATTATGCACTTTCCCTCATGGGATAAACCATTTCATGTGCATGTGGATTATTCGGCATGGTCATTAGCGTTGTGTTAGCCCAACTGGTGAAGGTATTGTAGATCATCTAATCTATTTTGATAGTAGGAAGTCAACTCTATTGAATGGAATTATACAACTATATAGTGCAAAGCTTTTTCAATGATTTATGCATTGCACAAGTTTTGATAGTACTTGTTATAACACCATTTTTGTTTTATACAGATTACATGGCATTGAATTACTTGGTAAACAAGTCCATATTATAGGGCGCATATGTAGATGTGTGCTTCTATTTCAAGAATTTGACTTCACGGTTGTGGTGAAGCTAGGGAAAAGTAATTCTGACTAGACCATTTATCTAGAATTAATTAGGAGAGGATGCACGAAAATTAAATAAACCATGCTAGATGCACAGATTATATAGGTTATAACACACACCCATGGAATTAGAAGACATTGTTGTCTTTCTACAAACAGGTATGGCACCAAAAGGAATGAAAGCATTAGAAAAGAAGCATATTGTTATATGCGCGGCACCGTTTATGTTAATCAGTGGTGACCTTTACAAGCTAGGCAGAGATGAAGTATTACGGCATTGTGTATTAGAGCATGAGCACAAAGATATCATGGAAGAATCCCATGTTGGTATTGCGGGGGCATTATGCGAGGTGATGGGACCGCCAGGAAGATCCTACTAGTTGGATTATGGTGGGAGACATTATATAAGGATTTGTAAAGGAAATTGTAAGGCATGTGATCATTGTCGGCACCTAGGAAAACCAGGAAAAGAGATGAGATGCCTTTGAGACCAATTACTAGTGCCAAACCTTGTAAGGGCCTCGCATCGAATGGTTCCAGCATTTACCAGCCAGATCTATCACTAGTTGGGCCACACTATGGACTGCATTTGAAGACAAGTATAATCCTTCAAAAGACGCATTCATGTTATTGTCATGAATCACTCACATGAAGAAGGAGGCCAATGAAACCATGCATGATTTTATCACCTGATTCAATTTGTTGATCAATCGTGTGTCACCTGCCATGTTGCCAACATTAGAGAATCAAAAGTGTTTCTTTGTGAATGCAATGAGTTCGAAAGTAAGTTTCTTAATTTTATAGGAACAGATACCCACGTTGGTCCTCACCAGGCTATGGCCATTTGGATAGAAGATAACCTCGTTATATCTAGTGAGTTAAGGTGAGAACCGTCAAAATCCAACTTCAACTTCAACTTCTTCTCAGGATACCTCATCAAATCCAACATTCTAGAAGATGGCCAATGACTTGCTCTCATTAAAGAAGAAATTGGCTCAAACATCGTCCACTACTCTGTACCGAGATATCCCACGGAGGAACTTCACTCCCAACAATGCCCCTCAAAGGCTGCGTTTGCCTATTGCTTCTCCAAGGTTAGCAATTGAGGCCCCTCCGGTTAATGCTTTAGTTGAAATCGAAGAAGACGATCCAAATTATGAAGAACCTTTGTCGTAAGATGAAGATGATGAAGATGTCGATGAACCAACTAGCGACTCTACTATTGGGTATAAGGAATTCAAAGATAGGGAACTGATGAAGAAGAAGGTACCCAAGGGTATGTGAGCGGAAAATCATACACAGTTTTCACTCACTCACAAGGAAAAGAAGCAAAGATTGCTGCTGAAAAACAAAAGGAAAAGGTTGCGGTAATTCCTCCTCCAACGATTGCTAAAAGAGGTAATCCCCTTCTTCCTCAACCTTCTGTTAAACCTTTTGTAAAGAAACCTTTTCCTCCCATTTCTCCTCTAATTCAACCTTCCTCCAATTCCATAAAGACCAGTAATCCCCCTCCACAAACGTGAAACAAAGGACTCATCCCTTCATTAGCTCAACCCTTGGTCGCATTCGATATAGTTGATCACGAAAAAGACCAAGATCCAGATATTTGAAGTTGAGTACCTTCATTCCAACCCATAGCAGCTTGTAAGATTAACTAAGTATATCAAAAGCCGGATACCATCTCTCCTCCCATTATCCCAAAAGTAATTCTTCCCACTCCTCTTACATCTCACGTAAATGTCACCTTGACTTCCACATTGAGGAAAATTGAACCTTTTTACCTATCTCTCCTGATCAATGGTCATAAACTAAGTAACTATATAATTGATCCCGGGGCTTCGATAATGTTATGCCAGAAAAGCTTCCCACACTTTGGGCCTCACACTTACCAAACCTTTTTGGTAGATGCTACTCCATGGAAACCAATTAGGTACCATTGATTGGTCAAATCAAGGATGCGCAGTTCGCATTCGCAGCATTCCCTGAGAAAAGGGTAAAAATGACTATTCTTGTAGTTGATATTCCAACAGCATACGAGATATTGCTAGGGAGGATCTTCTATAAAGAAGTTGGTGGGGAAATTCATATGGAGTGGTCCAAAGCCAGAATTTCTGTCAAAGGAGTGATGCAAACGTTGGAACCAGAGACACAAAAGAAATATCTAGTCACCAACTCTGATGACCCCAAGGCTCAGATTCTCTTCGAATCGTCAGGGATGGGAAATTATTTCTTGTCCACCGACTTAGATAGGATGGACATTCTCGTCCAAAAAGAGGATCTCAACAAAGTATGGACATTACAGTTTGATGGCAGTTGTGCAACAAGTGGATGTGGTGTTGGGGCTGTTCTAATATCTCTTGAGGAGGAGATTTTCCCTTTTTCTTTCAAGTTGCAGTTCTTCAATACAAATAATACTCACTGAGTATGAATCCTTGTTACTTGGCATACAAGCTACAAAAGAGAAAGGAATCAAGAATCTAAAAGTGCAAGGTGATGTTGAGCTAATTGTCAATCAGGTAAAACGGATATATCAAGTAAAGAATGACTGAAGCTCAGACACTACCACAATGCAGTATGGGATAACATCAAAGAGTTTGACACTTTCTTAATCAAATTAGTTCCACGAGCCCAAAATGACATGGCTGATTTGTTAGTTGTCTCAGCATCTCTCATTCTCCCTCACCCAGGGTTAAAAATAGATACATATACCATTGAGGTGGTTTTTTGCCCAAGTGTACCAGATAATTCACAACACTGGCAAGTGTTCAATGATGACAACCAACTTATCACTTTTTTGGAGAAAGCTGAAAATTTCAAATAACTTCATTTCGATGGATTAACTTCGCGTGTCGTGAGTCTCATCCTTTGGTCAAGCACATGAATCGAAAAAGATACGGTGATACAGCTCAAAGGAAATAAGATTCCAAAAGGTTTGGTTTCCTTAGAACGATTATTTGATAATCATTATTGTTTTGTTAAGAAAAAGTGACAAGATGATCCTTCCTCTTCTCTGGAAACTGAATCCGTCAATCTAGTTACTGTGGAACATCCTCATTTCGTAAACATCGGGAAGTGTTGTACGCTCAAGGAAAACTAGAAATTTGTTAAGTTGCTGAAAAAGTACATGGATGTATTAGCATGGTCTTATGCTGATCTCAAGTCCTTCAAGCCAAAGGACATTCGACACGACATTCCGCTCAAGGATGATGTTAAGCCTTTCCCTCAAAAATAAAGGCACTACAACCCCAAAATCTTAGGTACCATCTAGGTTGAAATTTAGAAGATGTTGGATGCAAGAATCATTTTTCCAATTCATCACAGTACCTGGGTTACAAATATTGTACATGTGTGGAAGAATAATGGCGAGATACACATATGCGTGGACTTTCGCAACTTGAACCAATCATCCTTAAAGGATAACTATCCACCGTCGATAATGGATCAAGTCTTTGCATGCAGCAAGAATCGGTTGAAATGTTGTCTATCTTTGGGACAGCTTTTTTGGGCTACAATCAAATTCAAGTCACGCATGAAGATCGAGTTCAAAACAATGTTCACCATTCCTTGGGGTACCTTCACCTATAGCGAGAATGTTGTTTAGTTTAATCAATGCCGGTGCCACCTTCCAATAAGTAATGGACTTTACATTTAAAGGGATGATGGGAAAGGTCGTCGTAGTTTACCTAGATGACCTAACCATGTTCTCCAAGAAATGATTGGATAAGCTGTGATCATTTGGAACAAGTCTTGATTAGATGTCAAGAACACGGAATTTCACTAAATCCCAAGAAGTCAATTTTTGGGGTCACTGAAGGAAAGCTACTAGGACATTTCATCAGTAGAGAAGGAACTAAAATAAATGTCAAAATATTCAAGGCTATTCAGAGCCTTACTTTTCCTACAAGAAAGATTGGTGTTCACTCTTTCTTCGGAAAGGTAAATTTTCTTAGATGCTTTATTCCTAATTTTTCTGAGAAGACTCGTCATATATCTAATATGATGAAAGGGTCCCAAACATTCCAATGGAGTGAGGAAGGAAAGATGGCATTCGAAGACATAAAAACCTTCGTCACTCACACTCCAGATTCTAGTATTCCTTGACTTTTAGCAAAGACTTCATCATGTACAATTATGCATCTGCGCATACTGTATAAGCTATCTTGATGCAAAAGAACTCCGAGGATATTGAATCCCTGATTGCTTTCATGAGCTCTCCTCTTAAGCCTCATGAACTGAAAATGTCACAACTAGAAAAGCATGCCTTCGCCATGGTAAAAGTAGTCAAAATTTTCTACTACTACATTCTGAATTCTCATACAGTAGTGCTAGTTCCAGACATGGTTGTTAAGTCTATCTGACTCAACAGGAGTTAGGGAGCTTATGAGGGAATTGGATCACAAAGGTCCAAGAATACGATCTAGACATCAAACTGACCAAGTTGGTAAGGGGTAAGGGCCTATGTCAGCTAATGGCTGAAAATAAAGACTCAGAGGTACCTAAAGAGAAAGATGATCACATTGATGGAGAACAAAATGAACTGGAGAAAGCGGATTCTTTGCCCATGGTTCTATTTGTTACAACCAACGACGAATGGTATTCTGACATCACATTCTTTCTCACCTATGGAGAGTGCCCAACTCACATTCCCACTAAAGAAAAGTAAACGGTGAAGCTCGAGCCACAAGGTATGTCATATGGGATGATGGATTGTACAAATGCGAAATTGATGATGTTTTTCTATGATGCGTTGACAAGCCGCATCGAGTAAAATTGTTTAAAAAAATTCATGACTCGGCCTACGGTAGTCACTTCTCCTCATCGGTGATAGCACATAAAATCATCCGGGCAGGTACTCGGCCAATGTTATTTCAAGATGCAGCACACAGGTAGCGAAATGTGAACTTTGCCAATGCAGTTTGTTGGAAAACCAAAGTATTGTGTTTCCCCTCATGCCCGTCATCATTGATGAACCATTCGGACAATGGGGAATTGATTTCATTGGAGAACTCAATCCTCAATCAAGTCTTTGGACATATTTACGTTCTAACAACAATGGATTACTTCATGAAATGGGTGGAGGCCATACTGCATCAAGCATGCCATTTCGAAGTTTTTTTAACTCCATCAAGGAGAATATTATTGTGAGATTTGGCATTCTACACAAAATCGTTCATGACAATGCTTCCAACTTCTCTTCATGGGAAGTTATTGGTTTTGTTATGGATACGAAATAACCTTGGCTTATGCTTTTGATTACTATCCTCGAGGAAATGGCCGGGCAGGATCCAGCAATAAGAACACAGTAACTATCATATGGAAGCTAGTTCATGAAAACCAGCGATCATGGCACAAGTCATTGTACGATGCTTTGTGGGTAGATCGTATCACTCTAAATAGATCTCTCGGCATGTCACCTTTTCAAGTGTTATATGGGATCGATGTTGAAATCCCTATTTCTACAAAACTTCCTGCTCTGTGCTTGGCTCGAGTAATTAAAGATGAAACTTTTCAGAATTCTCTTGAAAATAGGATTATGTACCTGACAAAACTTGAAGAAAAGTGAGTAAAAGTGGTCGACAACATCACTGAACATTAGAATCAAGTTAAGAGGTTGTTTGACAAGAAAGCAAAGTAGAGAGATTTCCAAGTGGGAGATCTTGTCCTCCTATGGGAAAAGAAGAGAAGGCTGAAAGGTATGCACGGGAAATTTGACTTTCCTTGGAGAGGACCATACAAGATCAATCAGCTCAATGGAGAGAATAGTTTCTATCTCTCATATTTGGATGGAACAGAACTCCCGCTTCCCTATAGCGGGTAGCACCTGAAGATTTTCAGGAAGTAGAGCTTGCTCTCTTCTTTGTATAGTTTTCTTTCATTGTGTGTTTGCTTCTTGTTTGTTGTGTGTTCCCTTCCTTCCCTTTTTGGTCACACTTGTTTTTGACTCTCTGTAACACAATGCATAGGCACATGTAAATCTGGGATTCTCTACCCTTAAGTTTCACTTAAAGATAGTCCCCAGAAAGAGCCAACTATTATCCTGCAAAATTGACAAGGGCAATTTTCAGTAACCATACCAAAATTTCCATTTTGGTCCCCTGAGGAAGTCTATTAGCGTTTGAAATGGCCTAAAAATCCCTTCCAAAAATCAAGTTTTTTAGAACGTAGCCATTTTTAGCTTTGTTAACTCGGCGCAGAAATTGGTGTGTCAGCACACTCAAAAGTGCGCCTTTTTGAAATAGGTGCAGTTTTTCTCATGTCGACATCAAAGAATGTGTGCCCCTTAGAAATCCCTTTGGCGCTGAAAATGTCGTGTCAACATCCTAAAACATGCGCCAAGTAAGTGCGCTAAGGCACGGGAAATGGTGTGTTGACACCATGAAATATGCACTAAGGTGCTGGAAATATTATGTTGACACCAAAATATGTGTGCTTAGGCGCTGGGAGATTTGTGTTGACATCCTAAAGGTCGTGCTTAGGCACACTTTTTGTCATGTTGACACTCCTAAAGGTGCGCCAAAGAAAGTTGGTCAAATAATAAATGCCAGGTTTTCTATAAATAGGCGCCCGACACCTGTCATTTTCATGAATTGAAAATTGTGAAAAGTGTTTCCTCTGCACCTATCAGCTATCCTTGTCACCCCCATGTGCCGTTTTTGAGCTTGTGGACCCCAACGTCATCCTTCATCTTTTATAAAACTGGGTAAGTGGATTTTGTCATCCTTTTTGTTGTTATGGTCTTTGTTTTTGGTTGTGTTAGGTTTCAGGGTTGTTAAAAGGTTAAATCTAAAAGAAGAACTTAACAATCACTGTAAACCGACCTGAAACCACCTTTTCCTCTCCTTCCAGATCTACAAATCTAGAAGGCCCCTACCTCTGAAAAACCTAAGGCCATGTTTCCCTGCTTACTATCTTGTTGAAACCCTCTCTTTACTATTTGAAAAAACCAAAAAGAGAAGAAATCTAAGAAATTGTAAAAATCATTAGACCCTTGGCGCACTGTCCTTTTATGTTACACCTCCCACAGTCATGCCTTGGCACACTATGTGCCCGAGTAACATGACCCTAACCCACGCCCAGTTTAATAAAACTTAGCAGCTTTTGTAGGCGCAGGCGCATCTGCACAACATCAACATAGGATGTTGTGTGCTTCAAATCTGTGCCAAGCACTTTTTTCCCTTGGTGCATTGATTTCCTTTGCAACATATTTCAAAATTGTGCCTTGGGCACACTTAAAACCCATGCAGTCAGCACCAGTCAAAGTAGTTTTTCCCTAAGGCACAGGCACATTTCCCTTAACGTCAACATGACATGTTGCATGTTGTAAACCCGCACCTTGCGCTTTACCCTTTGGCGTTGCCTTCTATCATGCAACACCTCTCAAAAGTGTGCCCTTTCTAAACTTGGTGCAACTTTTCTCATATCAACACTGGCACACCTTTTTCCATGTTGACATCCTCAAAAGTGCACCCAACATTTTTAAGCCTCTGCAACATGCTATAAACCTGTGCCTTGCACCCTAAGCCTTATAATTTCTCATTCTTCTTTCTGCAAGCTTTCATTATGAATAACATGATGGTTGACATGGCTCTTCTATGTTGGACCTCCTTGATCCTTCTTGTAGAACAACAACAGCCATCCTCGAGCTCACACATGTCTTCATCAAGCAAGAAACCAACAAATTCTAAAGCTAAAGCTAAACTATCGAAACAAGAGATGAAGTACAAATATCAGAAAGTTAGGATGCCTGACTCATATGCGAAGAGAAATCTTGACATTAGGGACTCTGAGCTGGGGCATATCGATATGGATGACTTTTGGGCAAGGACCAACCAGGAAAGTAGCGTTCCATGGATGAACAAACTGGTGGGCAGTGGATTGCACTTTGCGAGATGGGCTGCCGCAGTAAGTGTTGTAAACAATGATTTCATCATGTTGGTGGCTTGATTCTATAACAAGGACATAAGATGTGTCGAGGATAAGGAAGGAAATATAATCATCAACCTCACCACCCGTCACTTTGAACTGACCCTGGGCATTCCTCATCACAAGCAATATATCACCATAAGTCTAGAAGACTACAAGAAGGCCTGGGACGACAATGAGGATAAATGCATGCAAATGATGAATGAGCTTTATCTGAAAAATAAGAATCTAGTGAGCAGATGGCCACAGACCATCCACCATAGTGACTTCAACAAGGAATTGAGTGATACAATCACCTTCCTGAACAGAGTATTTGGGCTTCCTGATGCCCATTATTTCCAAAAATGGATTCTAATGTACTTAGAGACCATGAGCAAGAATACGTTTGATCAATGTTTTGGCTAGGGTGAAATCATCAGCGACACAATCTCTCAGCAGCTTCAACAAGTCCTAACAACTGGGAATTTCTACATGAATTCCTACGTTGTATACGTTATGCATCGGGGAAGATATTTCACAGGCTTAGCTGGAAATGGGGTATGGCCCTAGGTCAAAATATATGAATTCTACCCAGAGCTCAAGCTCGAGGCCAACATCTCCCAGTTCTCCAAGATTAATGATGCCTTTTTCTATGAGTTAATCTACTTACTGAGGCTAAATATGAGACACGGTCGGACTAGCTCGAGCGTGATTGCTGCCACAAAGAAATGGGGAGCATTGTTCACACAATTCCCCACATTCACCTATCTTAGAGCGGTGAATTTCAAGGGTGAACTAACAAAGTTACCAAGGTATGCCAGGCCCAAGTTGATCCTCTTTGAGTTGTCAAAGAAACTAATCAATTACCACAAGAAGTGCATGAAGAGAAATAAAGGAGAAACTCCATTCCCCCTTATAGTTGACCGATACACCTGCACCACACTGGCCAAAGCACGAGAAGATGTATGCTGAGCTGGAATTGCTAAATTTGAAGCACAACTTCCCAACAAGGCCCACCTTCGATTGTTGGAGTTGCCTCCTAAGGGTAAAAATTGATCCCATCCATGTTCCTAAGATCGAGGACATCTGGATCAACCTAACACATGAAATAGACATCAGGAAAAAGGATCACTCCCGGCTGGCTCTAGAGGAGATCATCCACTATGGTGTGGCCATCATCCCAAAGGGATTCCAAGAGATTGATCAAGAAATTGATCAGGTTTACCTTGACACGGATGGGGACGATTGGCCGTTCGTAGAGGTTGATAGAGCCAAAGCACCTAAGACCATTCAGGAAAGGGTTAAGCCCACGTTGTAGCGCACTGAGCATTGGTGCAAATAGAATGGTCTCACCTACCTCGGAGTAGATTTCACTACTTCCCCTTTAGGTAGAGCACCTCCAAGACCGGCCCAAGTGCCGAAAGGAAAAGGAAAAGACAAGGAGGGAGAATCAAGCAAGCAAGAAGAAGCTCCTCAAAGCCCTCCTACTACTTCTGAGAAACAAGTGGTTGACCTGGTGTCTCTAGGTAAAGAAGAGGAAACAATAGAAGTATCACGGATACATCCACTCAGGATGTCATCACGGCTATAACTCACCGAGGTACCCACCATTCCTTCTTCTCGCTCCTTCTCCTCCCCTGTCATTAAAGCATCTATTCTTATGGATGTGTCTTCTTCTCTCCCTTCCTCCCTTCCATCTCCCACCTCTTCCATCTTCTCCTCTCTCGCAGATCTGTCACCCAGTGTTCCCTCCATCCAATTGTAGATCCCTTCCATTTCCATGTCCTTTTCTTCTCCTGTAGTAACTCCAGGCCCCACAAGCAGCAGTGCGTTGGACTCCTTGTCGATGCCACCACCAAGTGTTTCAACATTCTTCCTGCGGCCTCTACAATTGCTTCCCCTTTCACCCCGTTTCTTCTTCTATTCCCTCTACTCCCTCTCCCATAAGTCCTAGTTGGATTTCTGACCATCTGGGTCAACACAAGAGAAAGGTTCCCATCGCACCCATGGACTTCTCCGTCATTCCGAAGAAGGGACCCAAGAAGCAGAAAGTGATAACTCACTTTTCAAAGAGCACTTGGGGAGAGGGTCATGGAGATAGCATATCCAGATCCTACCAAAGAAAAGAAGGATATGTCTCCTACAGACTTCACAGTAACTCAAGTCACAATGGGAACCTCATCTGATAGCCTACAAGGAGAAGCCTTATTTGCAGTAGATGCTCTTTGCAAGAAACTTCAAGAAGCAAAAGAGGAGAAGAGAATACTCAAAGAACAGAACAAACATCTTCTCCAAGCATTGCAGAGAATGGGCAATGCTCCTCCTATGACTGCCGCCAAACCTACTAAAGTTCTCAGTCAGGATAAGATCAATGAATATGCTAAGGTTGGTGAACAAGGTGCAGTAGTATCATCCTGGATTGAGAAAATCCTCAAAGATAGTGAGGAAATGATTAAGAAATTCACAGTGCTCTACCAAGATATAGATCGAGGCAAATAAGGAGTTACTGACCAAGTAGTAGGATCCCTCTCTAAGGAGTTGGATAATGCCAAATTACAACATGAAACATTCCAAGTAATGGTTAAGCGCTTTCGGTGATGACCTATTGAAGGTCGTCATCATTGACCACCCGGGCACATAATAAAGCTCTCGTTGCATTAGACTCTTTGGGTCGATCAAATGGAATATATCTTTGGAGAGGATAGATAAAATCAAGGATGAAGCCACTGGGACGCTTGCGGTATAACATGGAGTAGATGGTTACAAATATGTCTCGGGGATGCTCAATGAATCATTCACCTTGAGGGAAGAAAACAATACATTCCAGTGCTTCAAGGCTATAGTTACTCAAGGTTTGGCACCAAAGGTCACTTTTGACCGAGAATCAATCAATAACCTTCTAGCTTTCCGTGATTTCATTAGCTTCTTGATCATTGCATGCGAAGAGTTCACCGGGTTACCTGCAAGCTCAAGAATGAAAAATAAACTTGCGAAGTCATTGGCGACCATTTCAAAGGTCCAGATCATAATCAACTTCAGACCATGATCAGCAAGTTTATGGAATACCGAGCTCAATGTCACATCACCTCTCCTTATCAGAAGCAAGAAACTCCATTTAAGCAAAGATATGATGAGTAGTTTCTCCTCTTGTGTACGCTTTGATCATTTTTATAAAAATATTTAAAAGTATGTTGGCACTTACGATGACATCATCTATGTTGCACCATGGGATGTTGCCATCCAAAAACTTGCCCAAAGTCAACTTTTGACTTTTTAGATATTTTGTAGATAGTGGTTGGTTTTTTTTGTCTTATTTCCTCTTCTCGTTCTATAAATACTAGAATACTTGTTGTATTCCAGTGTGGACATTTTTTTGTATGAAAAAGAAGTGAGGATAGAAATACTTTGTGCTTCCTCCTAATGTGAAGAAATATTAATATATATGTTCAGACTTTGTGCTCAATATATGTGTTATTTGCATCAAATCTTTCTTAAGTTAGATCTATGTTTTTATTCTGTTGGATTCATTCCTATTATCATCATATGTTCATTATTATTGCTTTATTTTTTTATGCAAGTAAGTTTGGCTCTGTTTACTACCATCCCAAAGCATAAACCTTCTAACCTTTCTATCTTAGAATTCATTTCTTTTCTTCCTTTAGATCTATCTCTCCTCCATTCCTTCCCTCTTACCTTTCGTTCATTGTTGGAGCTACCTCTCTTGGAATGAGATCCCAAACCTCGAAGTTAGAATAGTGTAGATTTGCATAGATTCTGCTTGATAGATTAGCAATAAACCGTTTTGCTTTGCTATCTCAAAGAGGGCTTTGCCCTACACTTTGTTAGCTTGTTTTCCCATGACACGCCTAACCGACGGATTTTCAAACCAACACGGTGAAAGATGGAGTTTGGAGCCCTTGGTGTAAATTACCTTACGCATTCACTGTAAGGTATTTCCAAGCATCTATTCATAGATTTACAAACACGTGCCAACTGGTATTCAATACAGATAAGGTAGACTGCGATTACCATACGTTGAGGAAGAAGTATGTGTATCCTAGAAGAAGTGATTATACAGAGAGGATTATTTTAGAGGTGTTGAATATAAAGCCAATAAGTCTAGTTATAGCATATATAGGGACAACATTGGTGTATCTCCAACTAAAGCCAAAGATGGAGAATAATAAGTATGTGGAAGGTGGGTTCGCACTTCCAGCACCACCAAAGGGAAAGCATACAATGGAGAAGTTCTGGCACCTAAGCCCACGAGTCAATTGAAGTGGAGGATGAGGAGGAGGAGCACAAAGATGGTGGTGGTTTGGAGCATAGAGGTAGGATACATCCTACAAATAAGGGTGAAGATGAGCATGCCATTACACCACCTCAGCCCCAAGAGGGGGATGATGAGGACTTGACTGCAGTCCAAGGGGAACACAGGTTTAAGAGGGTGTTTAGGAGAACAAGGACCCAAGGTGCTACTCCAACCATGGTGTGCAGATCACCCAGACTCTCTCCACAAAAGGAGGTAACCATGTAAAGGAGGAGGAAACTGAAGTTAAATGAGGAGGTAGAAGAGTTAGAGGAAAGTGTTCCTAATTCTCCTACACTTCCAGAGAACACAGAAGAACAGGGTGAGAAATCAAAGGAAAAATAAGAGGACAAGAAAAGACCCAAGGATACAGCTGCAGAGAATGTTCAGGACATGGAGACACAAGTCCCAAATTTGGAAGCTAAAGTTCCTAAGCAGCAATGGTCTAGAAGAACAAGTGGAGACCACATTCCACCAGCCATGGGGTATACAGAGGACGTAGGAAAAATTGTATGCACACCGCTTCTAGAGCATGATAGCCCAGAAGGATTTATTTGGCAAGGAGCTAATGGATGAGGATATGATGATTGTGCACACTCAAAAGTAACTATTGTGGTCAATGCACACCCACATGGATGAGCTTGACTTTGATGTGTGTGAAGAGTCATGCGTTTCGAGATGATTGAAGAAGGCACCCCAAGATAAACACATGATAGTAAAGCCTCTTTGTCATGTCGGTTAAGAAGGTTAAAAATGCATTGGTGGAGGTTTTTGTTGAAGTGGCTAGAAGAAACATGGACAAATCTACAACAATCAGAGTGCTACACGAGGAGCTGAAGACAAAGGATGCAGAGATAGTGCACATAACGTAAGAGAGGGACTTTGTGTAGAAGAAAAATGAGGTATTTATCAACATCACAGAGGAGATTGGGGACAATGTCATCAAAGAAAGGCCACACTTAGAGGCCAAGGTACCACAGACGTTTCCTTCAGTGATACACTATATAGGAAATTTGGTGGGATTGGTACTTGAAGATGAACCTCTATTCATGTCAGCACCAAAGAGCTCAGCATAAGATGTCAAACGAGAGAAAGCATCAGTGATGCAAAATATTACATCTTATGAAGGGTTGTTGCAAGCATTATAGGAAATATTAAAGAAAGGACCAGGATTTAAACATATGCACAGCTCCAGAGGTGCTTATCAACATTAAAACCCTAGAAGAAAACAATGAGGTCCATAAAGCAATGAAGGATGAGGAATTGGGCCATGTAGAAATATTGTCAATGGTTAAGCGTAGAAGCACGAGGCCCGGGAGAAACACAAGAGCCTCACAAGACTCGGCTGGAAGAGCTTAAGAAGCTAATTGTGCAGAAGATGGATCTTTTAGAAGGTAGAATGACATCAATGTCTAGCGTTGTGTTGGTTCTATAGAATGAGAAAGGAGAGATTGCGAGGGATGAGTTGGAATCCATTGCTGTGGACATCCCAGAAAAAGTAGAACAAGCACTCACTAAATGGCGAGTTTGAAGGTCAAAATAAAGGAGGATTATCTAGAGTTGATACTTCAAAGTGATACGAGGAGGAGGCTACCTCATAACCTCATAGAAATAATTTATTTATCTACATTCTTATTATTTCCATTCTTCTATTCTTTACTTCAATTTTTGGAGATACCCATTGTCAAGAAGACAATGAGATTAGTGTGGGGTAATGTTGATCAAATAATACTTGTCAAAGATCACACAAAGAGTCCGTACGGGATAGAAGGTCGGGATCAAGGGTGCAGAGGGACAGAAAGGACATGCATGTAGAAGGCAAGTTCAGCTTTTAGGACTTAGCCGATTTTGAGCATGAAGACCTATTTTTAGAATATGGCGTGGGGAACACACCAATGATGCGGAGACATGCGCATCATTCATTGTCTATCTTTGGATGATTGGATCAAAGTGTTTTACATGGAGACGAGCTAAGAATAGGATTAACACTTCATTTAAACTACAAGAGGCCTATAGATAGCACACTTGCATGTGTGGCTATGCCTGTAAATGGCGCATGGCTATTAATAGCATGCAACCTATTTCTGGAATAGATAAGCGGTGAAGGGTAAGTCCCCACCCTATATTATGATATTATATACATAGTAAAGAGAGGGATGAGTGTAATGAGAGTGTGACGGATGTATGGAGGTATAGAGACATACACATATGACTGAATTATTGTATCATATCCATACGCATATTGGTATAGATTGACATTCTGTAAGGAGCTTCGTATTTATTAATAGATGGAAGATATTGGCTGAATCTAAGTTTCATTCGTCAGTGTGTAATTGAGTAGTGCATGTTATTGATTCAATCATGATTCTTTGTTTAAACTTGTTCTTTCATAGATCCGAGGGTAACATGCATTGTAGAATGATGGATTAGTTATGAATCTATATGTTTTTTCCTTCATCATGCTAACATCCTGCTACAGCAACCCTAAAGAGGAACCTGGTACCTATGCATGCTTTGCGTGAGTGCTCAGTTAAGGTGAGTGATGTGTCGCGACTAGGGTGTTATCCGGTAAATTCTAGGCTGCATTAGAAATAATATAAGTGGGAAAACCAAAATGAACCCATACAAACTGAAAGAATAAATGTGCAGTCCCTTCACCAGTTATTTGTTTAGTACAAGGAATCAACACACACATCTTGTTAAACATGTCCACAACCACATATAGATAGTCGTGTTTCTTTCGTGACATGGGAAAACCTCCTACAAAATCCATAGAAACACTTTCCCATGGACATGTAGGGATAGGAAGAGGAGTATAAATTCCTAACTTCCTGTTACTAGGCTTGCTCATGGCACAAAGAACACATCCTTTTATATACCTGGTTACATGTTCATGCATTTTAGGCCAATAGAAATACCTCTGTAAATGTGTAACTATTTTACCAATACCAAAATGTCCAGATATAAGAGAAGTATGAGCTTCCCTAATCACATGCACTCTTTCATTTTGTGGAATGAAAATTTTACCAGAATGATATAAAATTCCATCATGCACATGATAATCCAATTCTCCTACCTATTTACCACTCATTAAATCTTCATATACTTCCTTAAAATCAACATCATACACATATTGCTCTTTATAACTATCATGAGCTAAATAACTATGTTGTAAAAGAATAGATGCAATAATGACTGGAGGTCTAGATAGCATATCAACAACCTTGTTTTGTGTACCTTTTTATACTTGATCATGAGGTGAAATTGATGCAAAAATCCTATCCAACGGAAATGTCTAGAATGTTGCAACTTTTGTTTATGTTTGCAAATACTAAATGGGATGATGGTCGGTATGTATAACTCTTTCTTTTCCCATGAAGTAATGCTTCCATTTTTACAATCTACACCAAAGCATAAAAATCTTTATCATAAGTTGGATCATTTCTTTCCACGCTTGTGAAGGTTTTGAATGGTAACACACGGGTCATTTTTTTGCATCAACACTTGCCCCCATTGCATAGTCACTAGCATCCATCTCAATCTCAAATGACTGCTGCAAATCTGAAAGTGCCAAGACCATAGTGGTACTGATTTTCTCTTTCAGTGCATCAAAAGACTTCGATGTTTTCATCCCCAATGAAATACTTGTTTAACACTTTACAAAGCATGCAAAGGAGATGCAATAAATGAGAAGTTAGAAATGTTTTCTCCAATATTTTACTGCACCAAGAAAAATCCTAATTTCCATCACATTATTGGGTCTAGGCTAGTTTACAATGACCTCTACTTTTGCATGATCTATTTTCAATTCACCATTTCCCACAACATAACCCAAATAAATTAAAGATGTTTTCCCAAATTCACATTTTGACATCTTCAAAAATAATTTCTCTCCTCTTAATGCATCTAAGACTTTCTAGATGTGATTAACATGATCATCCCAAGACTTACTAAAAATAAGAATATCATCTAAGTAGACAATAACGAAATCATCAATGAATGATCTAAAAACATCATTCATAACCCTCGTGAATGTTACTGGTGATAACCACTATTTAAGTATAACTTCTTAATCATTTATCCTTAGTTAAGTCTAACTTGCTGAAATAAATAGCATTCTTTAATTGATCCAGTAAATCATCAATATGAGGAAGAGGGTAACAATTTTTCACCATGATTTTGTTTAAAGCATGAAAATCAACACACATCCACCATGTGCCATCCTTCTTTGGCACCAAAATTATTGGTGAACCACAAGGAGATGAACTTGGACAGATGATACCTTTTTCCAAGAGTTCCATCACATGTTTCTTGATTTCCTTGTTTTCAACCATGGACAATCTATACATACCAATGTTGGGAAGAGGTGCATCCTGTAGCAACTGTATCTCATGTTGAACCCCTCTTTTGGGAGGTAGACCTTGTGGATCTTGAAAAACATCATCATAGTTAGAAACAATTTTAACCAATTCATTACAATGTTTAGGATCACAATCCTCAAAATCCTTTTTGTGATCTTTTCTTTGGCTTTGATCACCATGAGTACAAAAATCTTTCTTGAATTAACAATCCTTTTCATATATCCTGCAAAGTAACCAAGGAAGGACTATTTTTACACTATGAGCTCTAACAATATACTCAATTCCATTCTTCACAAACAAGTACTTATTTTCTTCCCTATAGAAGATTGTTTTATGATCATATAAGTAAGGACTTCCCAAAAGAACACAACAAATATCCAAAGGAATAACATCCAAATGAACCTCATCAATAAAATTTTCTATAATGGAAAATCGAATCTACAATTTTTAGTTACATGCAACTTCGTGTCATCACAAGCCCAAACCAAAGGATAAGGCGTAGGATGCGGATTGGTTTTGAGTCCTCGTTTCTTAACAACCTCCTTAGAAATCAGATTAGCTTGATATCCACTCTAAAAAAGAGTATCAATTTTTGTATGTTTTGAAATTACTCTAAGGTGGAACAACTCATTATGTTTCCTTTCATCATGTATAGATTTTTACTAGAAGAAGATGCAACATTTGAAGTACTAGTGTTGGAAGAAGAGAGATAGTGATTACCTTGAAAACTCATGGTCGTGATCTTGGTTTCATCCCTAAATCAGACCCAAGATCATGAACCACAATATTCATTTTCTTCTCTTTCATTTCTTAGGAATCCACTTAGGCCTAATTTCAGGATGTAATTTCCAACACCTATACTCATCATGGTTCTTTTTACAATGATTGCAAAATGGTTTTTCATCTTTCTTATTAATAGTAGAGTTCGGTTTTTGCTTACCCTTTCCTTTTCCTTGTTCTTTCAAACCTTTTCCTTTTCCTTCGGAATGTTTGTTATTTTTCTTAAAAGAAGAAAAGGACTCCTTAGTCATTTTCAATCATGCTTCCAAATGACTAGCTTGAACACATATTGTATCAATATTAATAGGACCTAAAACAAGAATCATATGCCTTAGGTAACTATACAACCCACCAATATATTTAAGCAGTGTTTCTTGTGTGTTTAGGGAAATTCCAAGAATTAGAGCCATTTTCCTAAATTCTTGTGTATAGTCTTGAACACTTTGTCCCTTAGCTTGTCTTAATGTTTTCCAATCCATCATAGCTTGTTTCTTATAACCAAGAGGATAAAATTGTTGTCTAAGATTTGAAACAAAATCAAACCAAGAAGTAATCCCTTTACCTTGGGTTTCCTCTACTTCTTGTAGCTTACTCTCCCACCAAATGAGTGTTGTGCCACCCATCTAAAGAGTTTCCAAATGAATTCTTGCTTCATCATCAACAAATTTCTAAACCCTACAATATACCTCAATCTGCTTGATCCAGTTATCCAACTTCTCTACATTAAGCTCTCCATTATATATTGGCAATTCAAACTTGACATCTAATTTTAATGAAGGACAAAAATCAGATTTTTGAGATTCACCTTTAGGAATATTAGAACTAGAGGCCTCTTTTGTTTTACCTTCTCTAGTTGATTTTTCCCTTTGTCTATCTCGGTACAATTCTTCCACCATCTCTTTCATTTGAAGGAATGATTTTGAAACTCTGTTTCTTCTCGTTCCTCCATTGATGGACTTTGAGATCTTCTTGAACCAATTTTGGGATCCTCTCCTACTAATTTTCCTTCACCCTTCTTAGACTAGGACCTTGTTATCATTCACCACAACTTGCAATCCAAACATGGTTAATCTGATCATAGACCAACTCTGATACCAATTGATCCAAAATCATAAGAAAAATTACAACATTCATCCATAGTTTTTCTTTAAACAATGATTTTACAGATTGAAATCGATAGAATGACTTTCTTGTATTTTTAATTAAAATGAATATACTACGAGGATTATGAGAATCAAAGAAATGCTTAGAAAAAAATTGACAAGAGTAGGACACCGTACATGATAATGGAGTTTGGCACTTACTATCTATGTCTCCGGGTCCAATTAAAGGGACCAATCTATTAAAATCATATACAATAACACTTACAATCAGTATTACATGATTTTTGATCTTCTCACTAGAATCCTCTTGCAAAAATGAGCCTAGTCTCCTTTGACACTTTCGCCAAAATCTCCTCCTAGCTCTCACAATAAGCCTCTTTAATAAAAATACAATCACTGCCTCTCTGCTCTTCAAATACAATGCGACCCCTTTTATATTGTTTCCCATAACAATAGCCTATCGGTTAGGCCTATATCATTTTCCCTAGCTACCCACAGTTTGACCCTCCACCTTCCTTACTTTTTATAAAGTGATATTTGAATTGATTTTCCATTGGTAATAAAGTGTCCCCATTTGTCCACGTGGAATAATATTTGGTGCTTGGTTTGGTGGGGGATTGTTTATTTGTCCCACTTACATGGGTGGATAAGGTGAGGAAGCATTTTTAAAAGGATAGGTTGACCATAAAATCCATGGCTTGGCCACGTATAGCCCTTTTTTCCACTTTGAGTTGTTTGTGCTCATTGTGCATAGAGGTGTTGGTTTGATTGCCCAACGGTTTGGGCCAAGTTCATTGGAGCTACTTTGAGTTACATGGGCTATTGGAGGATTTTGTGGACTGCCATGTATGTGGCCCGATTGGTTAGAATAGTTTGTAATGCCACATATGTGGCTTAGCTAAATAATGTAGAACATAGATTGTCGAGCTATGTGGAGAGCTCGCCCTGTAATATAAATACGAAACTTGCCAAGTTAGGCTAATATGAAACCAATTTGGCTCAATGGCATTATAGTGATACGTTGGCAAAGGAACCCCTTAGTGAAAGAGTGTGTCAAACCTAGCAGAGAGCCCTCAACCCGGTAAAAGTGGGGTCCACATTTTCGATCCTAAGTGTCGAAGATTGGCGTCAAAAACCATATTTGTTTTTCTCCTCCGCTTACGCATTCTCTTTCTACCAAGTGTCACTTCCATGTTGGTCAGATTGACCCTTCGTGGGTGAATGTCGACCAAAATTTCAACGACCATAAATTTTACATATGTGCTCCATTTTCTACAAACAAGATATCACTAGGAAGCTCCAATTGTCCTCTACGCAATACAATTGCCAAAAATTGATTATGAGAATATTATAGATTAGTGTTTCTTAGTGAGGGTCCTCTGAATCACTGGTTGATTTGTACAAAAGAGTGTCTTCTATTGGTATGTCTCGAGAAGACCATATTCGGGAAAAAAGCTTTTGTCTAAGTTTCACTATATTTGTGCTAGAGAGGAATTGTATTGGAGGATGAAATCTAGGGCTTTATGGCTGAAGGATGGTGATAGAAACACCAAATTTTTCTATATGAAAAATCTCAAGCACATGACTCATAAAAGGATCTCAAATGTTTTCATGCATAATGGGTCGGATTGCTATAGATCAAAACATCATCAAGGAGGAAGCTCTCAATTTTTATAAAAATCTCTTAAATGACAACTCTTCTTGGTCTTGAAGTTTCCAATACTTTGTTCGACTCTATTCCTAATGGCCTTATGGATCCAGAATATTTTAACATCCTCAAAGCAAGCTTGTCACTTTGGATGAATTACATAAGGTGGTATTCTCTATGGAAGGAGAAAAATCTCGGTCCGGATGGATTTTCGCTTGCCTTTTCCAAAAATTATGGGACATTTTTTCTGGAGATCTACTTAAAGCATCTAATGAATTTCTTAGGATAGGTAGGTTTCTAAAATAAATAAATCACACCTTCATTGTTTTGGTTCCCAAGAAACAGGGAGTCAAATATTTCAAACATTTTAGGCCTATCAAGACTTGTTAATGTCATCTACAAAATCTTTACTAAAATTCTAACTGCAGAATCTAGCGATTTGCTTCTGTCATCATCTCCAAGCAACATGGAGGTTTTGTTAAGGGAGAGCTTATCCCAGATGGTGTGGTGATGGTTCATGAAACCATCCATTCGATGGAAAAAATCAAAAAATCAGGCATGGTCTTAAAGTTGGACATGAATAAAGCCTTCCAATGATTCTCTTGGATGTTCCTTGACAAAGTGATGGAAAAGTTTGGGTTTAATGCTCATTTTAGAAGGATTATTAAATCATGCATATCTACCCCAAGATTCTCTGTTATAGTTAATGGCTCTTCGGTGGGGTTTTTCTCTAGAAATAGAGGTATCGAGATAGGAGATCACATATCCCCCTCCTCTTCATCCTCATGGTAGCCATCTCCTTGGGCTATCTCAAAGGTTTCAAACCCACCTCGTTGGAGATCATAGTCTCACATCAGTAATTTGTTGATGACACTATTCTTCTCCTTCTCGCCTCTCTCCTTGAAGCTAGGATGATGAAGAATATCCTTAGAATCTATGAGGAGGATTCGGGTCAACAAATTAATTTTGACAAAAGCTCTCTCTATTTCTTCAATACTCCTCTTAGCAGGAAAAGAAGAATTGCTCAGATTTTGGGTCTGTGAGATAAAATCTCTCCCCACTACCTATTTGGGTCTTTCTTTAGGCACTAACAAAGTTTCTATGAATGTGTGGAATTATTTTCTTGACATGTTTCAAAAGAAGATGGCAGGATGGAAGGGGACCATGCTCTCTAATGCAAGAAAATGCCTTCTCATCAAAAGCACATTGCAAAACCTACCTATCTACATCATGTCCTTTTCTACATTCATGTTGTTATCATTGATATGATAGAGAGAATTCAAAAAAACTTCCTGTGGACTGGCACTGAGGAGAAAAGAATATATCACCTAGTGGCATGGGATAAGGTGTGTACTAGAAAAGAGTGGGTGGTTTAGGTATTAAAAAAATCAAGATAATGAATGTTTCTCTCATCTCCAAAATGATTTGGAGACTTCTTAAGGAGGACCACCCATGGATTGATCTCATCTGAATCAAATACCTTGATCAAGGTAAATCTCGGGATTTTGTGAAGAAGCGCAATCTCCTATTGGGCTTTATTTTTGGAATAATATGGTAAAGACTAGAATGGCTCTAGAGGTTGGTTATAAATGGAACTTGGGAAATGGGGAAGATATTCTTTTCTAGGAATATAGTTGGTCCTATTTCCAACACCTTAAAAATAGCAACTCCTGAGAGCAGCTCAAAAGCGATAGTCTTACAACGGTAGTCGTTAGTCAGAAGGTCAATGAATATATCCATTTTGTTAATGGTAAGCCTCAATGGAAGGATATGAACCATGAATCTCCTTATCATAGTGAATTCATTGAGGAATTACAAAGAACACTTTCCCACATATTTATCATCCAAATTCAATCTAAAGATGAATTCATTTAGACACTTTCTTTTTATGGGGATTACTTGGTAAGATCAAGGTTTTACTTTCTCGTTGTTGAAACTTTGGGTAGCTTTGACTGGAGCAAGATCTAGTATAAAGAACTCACTCCCAAGATCAACCACTTCCTCTGGCTAGTTTTGAACAAGATAATCCTTACTATTGAAAACTTCATTAAAAGGGGCTCCACTATGTGCAATAGATGCTACCATTGTAAGAAAGATCTTGAAACAATCCCTCACTTGTTTTTGCATTGTCATAATGTTGATGCCCTTTGGAAGATTATTTTCAATAGACTTGGAATTAGTTGGATGTTTCCATATGATATTGTTCAAACCTAGGAAGAGTGGCAACCCCTTTCAAGCATGGAATGCTCAGACAGTTTTGGAGAATCTTATTTCCCCACACCATCTAGAGAATTTGGAAGGCTCGCAACTCCATCATTTTTAGAAATGTCAGAAAATCAAGAAAAAGGATCTTAAATGAAATTACAATTTTTTTCAAGGAGAACATCCTTAAATTCAAGCCCCCAAAGAATGGTAAGTATCCCAAGGATGAGGAGAAACTCTTAACTACTTGGAATATTGACATCCATAACACCCAAGATAAAACCCCTAGCATTTATAGGTCTCTAGCTCAGTGGATTCCCCTACCTGTAGTTGGTATAAATTGAGCTTCGATGGTGCCTATAAGGGAAAACCTAGTGCAGTGGGTGGAGGTGGTCTCATTAGAAATCACATAGGTCATCTCATTGTTGCTTATGTTGGGCCCATGGGTATTCAATCAAATCACTATGTGGAGGCCCTCGCCACTCTCTAGGGAATTAGAACAACTAGGGACCTCAAGGTGAATAATCTAATGATCAAGGGGGCTCTATGAACATTATCAAAAACCTCTCTAATACCCAACCCCAGCTAGACCATAAGGGAGTTCATTCAAGAGGCAAAATCTCTATGTAAAGGTTTTAATAACATTAGTTTGGGCCACACCTATAGGGAGGGTAATAGTGTTGCTGATGTACTTGCTAATGATGACATCAACAAAATTCATTTCAATACTTGGATAGATCATGGAAAAATCCTCATGCTTCTCAAACAATCATTTTTGGGAAGTTATGGACACCTTCCCTCTCGCTTAAATCCTATCGCATTTGGGATTACACATGTGTGGTGGAATTATGATCGTACACAAACCAATTGGGGGTCATTTCCCCAAACCTGTCTTTTCTTCCTTGTTTGTTGTCTTTGGTTTTGGCTTTTGGGCAATTTCACGGCTTACTGGGAGTGGTCTCCTTCTATTTGTGATTCTGTAGGTCCTCTCTGCCTCGGCCCTAAGCTCTCAACTAGTGTTGTTGGGGGCTATTTGTAATCTACGACAAGGGCACTATGACTTTGTCCAGAATTCTCATCCCATTATGGGTCAAGCTCCTTTCCATGTGGAACCCACCTATAATCCCTCATGGAAGAAGAATGCAAAATTGAGGAGAGCTCTTGATGTGGACATGGTTTTACGATTCCATACAAATAATTAGAAGGCATGATACATATATGCCCCTTACTTTTACAAGAAAGTGGAAAGACAGGGTGATTACTTTCAAGAACAAGGAATTCACCATCTTTGAGAGTTTGATTTCCTTCATCACTGGCCTAGGGATGGAGGGGAACAAATTTTACAAGAATAAATTTGATAAGGATGCAGAGGAGAAATGCTTTGTGGAAGGAGAGGAAGCTCTGTCAATAGGGAAAACTATTATTATTTTCTCATCTATTCCTCCCCCATTTGGAGACGTTGCAAAAATGGTTGTCAGATATGTCACTTTGGAAGGCCGATACACAACCTTGCCACTTCATCACCTGGTGCTTCTAAACCATTTCAGGCATTCGGAAAAGGTTAGTCTCTCGTACTATATATTGCACTCTCTTGAGAAGTTTGTTCTCGATGTTCAAGCCCATCTTCATGCCCTCCCTCTTCATCAAGGGGTTATCTTTCTACTTCACCGGTATTTTCTGGACGTTGTGGCCAACAATCCCACTCACCCCTTAGCCCCACCCCTCCCCAACAACCCAAGATAAGAACTAAGAATCCTAGCTTTAGAGATCCCCCTTACGGCTAACCCCTAGCTAAAAGGTTTATGCGCAGATAGTATTAAAGGTAAATACATCACAATGGCCAAAATCTTGTTGGGCATCAGCTAATCTAAGTCTTACCCTCATGCTACCTTTGACATTAAAGACTATTTGAGACAACAAGATGATACCATCAAAGGAATTGAAGATAATGTCACTTTCCTTCTTAATGAAGGAAGAAAGAAGGATGTATACCCATTTGCTAGCTCTAATATTGAGGAAAAATTGGAGGTTTTGACTATTTAGATTGGTGTCCTAGAGGATAAGGGTGCAACGAGGTTGTGGAAAAATAGATCAATCATCTTTCCCCTGCATTAAAAACTTCTGGACTTTGTTCAAACCCAAGTTCATAAATTTTTTGATGTATGTAGCATTCGGAAGAGGCTTAGAAGGATGGAAGGCTTAAGAAGAATATTTTTACTTCTAATATCCATGACAATGCCCCGTACCGCCATCATTTTGTACAAGTTTGTGAGAAAGGCACGTAAGGTTTTGGTGAGATTCTTAAATAGGTCTATGTTTTTTGGTGGTTCTTTTGTTTCGGTGTTGTTTTTGAGTGGTTTTATTATTGTTGTATCATTATTTTTGTCTGTAGTTGGGATTGTTGTTGGCATTTTTCCCTGCCTTGTTTCCTATCATTTATCTATCATTGTAAGGTTTTTTTTTTTGGGTGTGTTAGGTTGTCGAGCCTATTTTCATGTGAGAAAGTGTTGAAGACTCAGCTGCCACACTAAGATTACTATACACTTTCCACAATTGTCTCGTCACAGTTCATGGGTGTAGCCCCGAGAAAAAAATTGGCCTTAAAACATGCCCGATATACTAGGAAATGTGCTTTTCTCATATGGGCAAGATTTTTGACCCATAGGTTTATGGGACGGTTTTGGCCCATGGTTTTGATACCCATGGTTTTGTAAAACTACTTAAGCAATTGTCTACTTATATGGTTTTGTGCATATGGTAGGTATTATGTAACATTGCATATGTGTTTTGAATTCGAGTGTGAATTATGTAGATTTTTTTAGCATAGCTCCAAACAGATATGGGTATTGTATTGAGAGAGTGGTGGCTTGTAATAAAATCTAAGTAAGTGATTCTTGGTGGACATAGCCCAAATTGGGTGAGACAAGTTAAATATTGTCTCTTTGTGTTGTGTTATTTTATTTTGCACTTTTATTTTAGATTTGTAATATTTTTACGCATATTATTTTCTACTATTTTGATTTTATGAGGACTGTTCCACGTATTTTATCCCTTATTTCCTAACAATTGGTATCAGAGCCAGGTTTGGTTTCCTAAAGTGTTGAATCATAGGGAAATTTTTATCTTGGAAGATCAAGGGTTGATAAATTCAACGGGCATAATTTCAATATTTGGAAGATGCAGATGGAAGATTACCTTTATCATAAGGATTTGTATATTTTGTTGTCTGAGAAGGTGAACAAACCCTCAAGCATGATGGATTCAGAATGGGATTTTTGGATAGGAAGGCACTTGGGACAATCCGGTTGTGTCATGCATCTTCGGTATTATTTAATGTTTCAAATGAAAAGACTACAAAAGAGCTAATAGATGCACTAGGAAGTTGTATGAAAATCCCTCTACCTCTAATAAGATATTTTTAATGAAAATTTTGTTTAATATGAAGATGTCTGAGAATGGTTCAGTAGTAGATCATTTAAATGATTTTAATATGGGTGTAAATATGCTAGTTTCGGTTACAATAGAATTTGATGAAGAATTTAGGGCTTTATTAGTTATGTTCTCTTTACCTGAGAGTTAGAATAGCTTGGTAATGGTAGTAAGCAAATCAATTTCAGATAACTCAAAGTTGAAGTTTGAGGATGTTGTAGGGGTGATTCTAAGCGAGGAAATGTGAAGAAAAATCTCTGGGGAATCTTCTACTTCAGGGAATGCTTTGACAATGGAAACTAGAGGGAGACAGAAGAATAGAGGAAGTGTGGAAAATCAAAGGATCGAGCAAGGTCAAAATCCAAAAGAAAGATAGTATGTTGGCACTATGGAAAGTTTGGGCATGCAAAGAAGGACTTTTATGAACTTTGGGACAAGAAGAAACAACATGAAAAAAGAAAGGAGGAAAATGTGGTAACGGGTAATGTATGTCGGAATGCTTTGATTTTTTCTTGTGCACAATATTACTGAATCTTGGGTTCTAGATTTGGGGGCTTCTTTCCATGCTACTCCACATAGGAATTATTTTGTTGATTATGTTTGAGGAGATTTTGGGCATGTTTTTCTTACTAATGATGAGCCTTACAACATAGTTGGAAAATGTTATGTTCGAGTTAAGATGCGAGAATGGGAATACTTGGCTATTAAAGGATGTCAGACATGTGCCTACATTAAGACAAAATTTGATATCGGAATGGAATTTAGGAAGTGATGGTTATATTGTGATATTTACAACGAACTCTTGGAAGGTTACTAAGAGTGCTCTTGTGGTGGCAAGAGGTAAGAAGGTTGGAACCTTGTATTTAACCACTTATAACACTAATGTTTATAATCTTGTTGCTTCAGAAGTAGATACAACATTGTGGCACTATAGGCTTGGTCATATGAGCCATAAGGGCATGGAGATCATAAAGAAGTATTTTCCTAGATATACATAAACAAGTTTGGAGTTATGTGAGGACTGTATATATGGGAAACAGAAGTGAGTAAGGTTTCTCAAGGTTGGACCTATAAAGAAAGAGATTAAGTTAGAGCTGGTGCATTCTGATGTATGGGGGCCGGCTCAGGTATCATCTCTTGGGGGTTCAAGTTATTATGTTAATTTTATTGATGATGTAACAAATAAAGTTTTGGTTTATTTTATTAGAAATAAATAAGATGCATTTGACACTTTTGTTAAATGGAAATCCTTGGTAGAGAATGAAATAGGTCTTAAGCTAAAATGTCTCAGGTCAGATAATGGAGGGGAGTATTGTAGCAATGAATTTGATGATTATTTTTCTAAGAATAGAATCCGCAAGAAAAATACGGTTCTAAGAACTTCCCAGTAGAATGGGGTGTCAGAAAGGATGAATAAAACAATAATGGAATGTTCTAGGAGCATGAGGTTACATGCAGGACTACCTCTTTATTTTTGGGCAAAAGCGGTGAGAACAGTTGTGTACTTCATAAACAAAAGGACCTCAAGTGCCTTGGATGGAGGCATACGAGGAGGCTTGGTATGGTAAGAAATATGATTATTCATTTCTTAGAGTCTTTTGATGTGAGGTGTTTTTCCATATAGACAAAGATGATAGGACTAAACTAGAGGCTAAATCAGACAAATGTACTTTCATTGGTTATGGTGGTGATGACTTTGGATATAAATTTTGGAGTATTAAGGACAATAAAATCATTCGATCTAGGGATGTGGTCTTTAATGATAAATTCATGTATAAGTAAAAGTTGTAGGAAAATAGGGAAGAATCCAAGAAAGAATATGTAGTGGTAGAGGATCTTTCGGATGGGAAAGTGACACATGAATCAGTTCAGGAACCTCCTCAACAAGAACCCCAAACTCCTATATTGAGGATGTCTTCTAGGGTAAGAAGAGAACCTGAATGTTTTTCTCCTTCTCTTTATTATTTATTACTCACTGACAGTGGAGAGCCAGAGAGATTTGATGAAGCAATACAGGTAGATGCTAGGAAGAAGTGGGAGCAAGCCATGGATGAGGAGCATCAAGATCTCATGGAGAACCAGACATGGGATTTGGTGAAGCTACCCAAAGGAAAAATAGCATTACAGAACAAGTGGGTGTTCAGAGTCAAAGAGGAAGAAGGAGGCAAGAAAAGATACAATGCCCGGTTGGTGGTTAAGGGATCTGCACAGAAAAAAGGTATAGATTTTAATGATATTTTTTCTCTTGTAGTAAAAATGACTTCTATTAGAACTATTCTTGGAATAGTTGCAGCATAAGACTTGCACTTAGAGAAGCTTGATGTAAAGACTATATTTATCCATGGTGATTTGGAGGAGGATCTATATATGCAGCAACTAGAGGGCTATGAGGTCAAAGGTAAAGAGGAGATGGTGTGCAAGCTGAAGAAGAGCTTGTATGGATTGAAACAAGATCCACGTCAATGGTATAAGAAATTTGATAGCTTCATGATGGAGCAAGGTTATATTAGATTCCATTCTGACCATTGCATGTATACAAAGAAATTTGAGGATGGAATTTATATTATCATGTGTTTGTATGTGGATGATATGTTGGTTGCAGGTAAAAACATGCGGGAAATAAAAGTACTCAAAAGAAAGCTGACTAAGTGAATCCTTTACCATGAAGGATTTGGGGGCAGCCAAAAAAATCCTTGGTATGAGGATATCTTAGGATAGGAAGGAATAGAAGTTGACTTTATCTTAGGAAGAGTACATTAAGAAGGTCTTGGAGAGGTTTAATATGCAGGATGTTAAACCGGTTGGGACTCCTTTGGCAGGCCATTTCAAGTTATCAAAGGAGCAGTGTCCCAAGATAGAGCAGAGAGAAACTAGATGTCCAAGGTACCTTACTCATCAGCGGTTGGCAGTTTGATGTATGCCATGGTGTGCACTAGGCCTAATATTGCCCATGCAGTGGGAGTGGTGAGTAGATTTATGAGTGATCCAAGTAGAGATCATTGGCAGGAAGTAAAGTGGATCCTTCGGTATTTGAGAGGGACCATGGGGACAATTTTGTGCTATAGTGGATCAGACACCACTTTGTGTGGTTATGTAGATTCAGATATGGCTGGAGATGTAGACAACATGAGGAGCACAATAGGTTATGTTTACACTATAGGTGGGACAACAGTGAGCTGGATTTCATGACTATAGAATTTGTGGCTTTGTCAACCACAAAGGCTGAGTATGTTGTTGCCACAGAGGCAAGAAAAGAAATTATTTGGTTTACAACAATTGCTTGAGGACTTGGGGCATAAGTAAGAGAAAGGAAAGCTGCATAGTGATAGTCGTGAGTGGTATACACCTAGCTAAGAACTCTGCTTTCCACTCTAGGATGAAGCATATATAGTTAAGGTACCATTTCATCAGGACAACTTTGGAGGAAGAGAAGTTGAAGTTGGAGAAGATTCATACCAATTAGAATCCTATAGACATGATGACTAAGGTGGTCACAAGGGAAAAATTGAAGTTGTGTTCAACTTTGGTTGGTCTTCACGGAAACTAGTGAAGGGTTGAGAAGCTTGCTCAGAGGAAAATTAGTCTCTAAGTGGGAGATTGTTAGGTTGTGGAGCATGTTTTCATGTGAGAAAGTGTTGAAGACTATACACTAAGAGTATTGTACACTTTCCATAGTTGTCTCATCGGGGTTAGGGGCCCGGGCGGAAGCCCCAAGAAAATATTTTTGGCCTTAAAACGTGCCCGATATACCGGGAAACATGTTTTTCTCATATGGGCGGGATTTTGACCCATAGGTTTATGGGATGGTTTTAGCCCATGGTTTTGATACCCATGGTTTTGTAAAACTGCTTAAGTAGTTTTCTACTTATATGGTTTTGTGCATATGGTAGGTATTATGTAACATTGCATATGTGTTTTGAATTTGGGTGTGAATTCTGTAGAGTTTGTTGAGCATAGCTCCAAACAGATCTGGGTATTGTATTGAGAGAGTGATGGCTTGTAATAAAAATGAAGCAAGTGATTCTTGGTGGATGTAGCCCAAATTAGGTGAACCACGTTAAATACTATCTCTTTGTGTTGTGTTATTTTTATTCTACACTTTTATTTCAGATCTGTAATATTTTCTGCATTTTAGTTTCTACTATTGCGATTCTATGGGGGATTGTTCCACATATTTTATCCCTTATTTCCTAATAGGGTGTGGCCCACATGCATAAAAAAATCATGTTGTTCTAATTTTATATCCTATATTTTGAGCATTTTTTGTACCATGGTGTATGGTCCCCTTTAAAATCATTTACCCTTAATAAAAAAAGACAAAGTAAATTCAATATGGATTGTTGAGAGTTTTGATGTTCCCATAGTCCATGAAATTGGGAAAAATTATTTATGGGATTAACTGTGCCCAATATTTGACACACTTAATCCTAAAATCATTTTCCCAATATGGATTATTTTCTAAATAGTTGTGATCTTTAGGAATAAAAAGGAATAAAAATTCGATAACTTGAGGAACAAGAAATGGCCTACACATAATTCATCTCACAACTACGCCTTTACAAGGGTAAAAAAATAGGTTGATGGAGTTTTCCTAGTGTAAACAATGTATTCAAAGATATTTTTGACTTCTTGATAATATTTTTTTCTTCTCCCACGTGCACAATGAGGGTGGAATGTTAGGAATATCATGTTAGATTTCACATGTTAGTCTGTTAGCATATTGTGTGTGGTGTGAAGAGTTGTAATAACAAATCATAAATATTAGTGAGTGGGTTAACAATAGATGAAGTATGAGATATTCTTGGAAATGTTACATTCTAGAGTTAGAATGTGATTATGGGTGAGTTCTAACTCACGCTATTATTAGATATGAATGGTTTAAGGTGATAAGTGTTGACTCCTTATTAGGAGATAAAATCAGTATATATGTAATCTCTCTTTTTCTCTATGAATATCATCAAGTTTATTTGGTGTTTATATTTTTGTTATTCTAATTAGAGTTTGTTTTTGTGTTGAGTTCTTGGCCAATTTCATCAATAATGACCATTATTTTCAACTCCTAGTGACATTTTTCTATCCAATAATCAAAATAATGTTGTATTGGCCTCCAAGAATGACTTTTTATTTGGGATATTTCTTGCACCAAAAATCATGTCTAGATTTTCTTTTCTAGAAAAATATCTTTTCAAATCCATCCTTGTGCCAATACAACAAGATCTGCAAAATGGTCTTCTATTGAATGGCCCCAACTCCGAATCTTCACCCATGCACAAAAATGCCTTAAACAAGGGATGATGATCATTTGACTTTGAAGAGGGATATTTTTAAGGTTTGTGAGTTGTAAGAGGTTGACCACATCCCAACTAACATTGAATATGTCACACTCATTGATAATATACCTTCCATGCTACTACAATTCACCCTTGTCATGCGGCTCCAATGAGGCACATAATAAGAAACCAAGAATGGAGAATGGTTGCATAATCTTGATGAGATCCCCTCTTCAAAAATACATTTTGATGTTTCTAAGGTGGCCCCTATTGCTCCAAATTTGACTCGGATAAAATATCCCACGAAGAAGGAAGCCTTGATATACATACTTGAAACCCTTGATAGATCATAATTTTATTTTTCTATCTAGGGTAAATATGAAGTTTTAGCTTTAACATGCCTTCTAGATAGAAGAATATTATATTATAAATACAATAGAATGATTAGTATTGTGCAAACTGTCTGTATTTTGCTTTTGTATTGTGTGTTTTTTAATACAGTCTGTGTATTAAAATCTGAGCTCTACTTCAAAGGATAATTTCTTCCATTCTTGCAACCAGACATTATTCAACCAAATTAAAAATTGAAAAATCATCCTTCACTACAAACTTATAGATAACTACCAAAACTAGTATATTGCACTCTTCAAAATTTCCATCTAATATATACATGGAATATTCAATGAATGCTGAAACTAAATTACATTTGTAATCAATTTACCACTTACATGTTGTATTTTGGATTCTATAATAACAATATGTTATTTCCCTTCAATTTTGCAATGGATGTCTCAAAAATGCTCAGTCATCTTCCTTGTTCATGTCTTTAAATTCACCTCCATGCTCTATGACATCAATCTCTCTTGTAACTTGAAAATCAACCTCATCTCGATATTTACATTCATGCATGCAATCATTTATATGCCTATAGTTTTCAAGAGATATCTCAATCTATTTCTCCTCCTCTTGGTGACACATTAATACCACCATTTTTTATTCTCCTCATTTTCACCATTCTCCATGAGATCAATTAAAGACACATGTTGAACACCCTCAACTACACCATCACCATGCCATATCCATGTCTGAAATCCATTGTCAATAAACTTCTTTCTTGTTTCTTCTCAACACTAGAACTCTCTTCTTCAAAAAGAGATTCTTTCATCTCTTCCAATATTTTCTTCCTTCTTCAAGAAACCTTTTTCCTTTTCATTCCAACCCATGGTGTGATCCATGCCATCTTTCACTACTCTTTCTCTTCTTTATGATATTGAGAAAACTCTGTTCTAACAACTATCTCCTTCAAGTCTATGATAACCTCCATAATCATTTTATTTTTATACTACATCATTTATTGCTCCATATTTGTTTCCTCTTTCTCCATGTGCCTATACCTCAAGGGTGAAACTATCTTTCTTTTAAGATACTTGTCCACCCTTCTATCAATTTCTTGAACCATTCGTAATTGTTGTCCAAATTCCATCTCTGCATCTATAGCCATAGCAACAAATCTACTCAATAATAACTAAGGATGTCCAACAAGCTCTCTACTCCAAGTATTTTTGGATCCTTTGATACCAAATGATGCAAAAAAACTTAGTTATTCCTGCAAATTTAAAAAAATATTCTCCACATACAAAGAATTTAATCACGAAATATGTGGGAAGACAACAATAAATAAGATTCTCCATTAAAAATGCATACACAATATAAAATATTATTTATTCATCAAAAACAAATTACATCAACCTTTGTTCCCAATTTTCTCTACACTCTACACAAAACATACATTGGTTTTAAATACGAATCTAGTAGAATCCTATTTGGACTTACTAATTTTAAAATTTGCTTACTCCTCTAAGTGTTCCCTTACCTACACAACAACATTGCAGTTAGGGGAATGACTATTAATAATAAGCAAATATTAAACAACTCCTCTTAAAAACACTCTTAATAATTATTCCACTATAAAAATAACCACTTAATTAATTTGTTACATCATACTTTGTGATTAAAAATAATATGAATAAGTAGAAAACATACATCATGAAAATAATGATTATAATGCCAAATAATGCCTCATTCCACTAGAAGTATCCACCCCTTATTGGCATTGAAGACTACTAAAGTTTCCAAGCAAGACTAACACCACATAGTCTAATTGAGAAAATTATTATTGAATCTAACAATAGTTACATCAATGATAAAAGCTTAATGGAATGTTTGAAACAACTAACATGAATATAATTCAAAACCTAGCTAAAGCATGCCTACTAGTATGTTCAATTGCTAACTAACATAGACCTAAATAGATCTAGGAGAAATCAAATTGGGGGTTTGTTGCTACTCAAGGAAAGGTGAGATGGTTTCTCCAACAATGACTACAAGATCATATTGGATACCCATCTATTAACCCTATTGATGACTTGAGGAAATGAATGAGCTTGGCTATTAATCATATTCTTATGTGATATGCAAATCAAAGCATGGTGTAAAGTTGGAAGGTAGTAGTACTTAGTATTATTTATAGCTTTTCATTTTAGTAAAACTTGCATCTTAGTACATGTGGGACTAAAAGTATAAAGAATATTAAAGGCTTGTTAATCCCGACTAGTGAATTAACAAGTGATTAGGATGTGAGGAGCCTTAATCAACCACTTAGGGTCAATTAGGAGGCTAGGATAAGCTTTTGAAGCCTTTTGAGATGTTGTGGAAGGAAGTGGGGTGATTTTGAGTGGTTGGAAGAGGGGTTTGAGCCAATAATAGGGTATATTGATCAAAACAAGGGTAAAATAGGCTTAATTAGCTAATAATCGCTAATTATCTATTTGGAAGAGGATTTTGACTTACAATTTGTCGTAAAGTGGCATCCTGAATGTGAAAGAGGATAGGTAATCAACAAATCACTATTAATTGACCAAAATGGTAAGAAACATTAGTTAATTAGTGGAAATCACTAATTATAATGGAAATGGTAAGAATGAGAGTGATTTGTGTGCTTTTAGCAATAAGATTGCAAAAGTAGAATTTAGGTGTCTACATTTTCCCCTGTTTGAGGTGAAGTAAGTAACTTCACTTCAAATATAGTAGACAAGCATAAACAAGTAAATTTTTGAAGAAAAATTAGTAGAATGAAGGATGCCCCCTCGAGTGTTGATGGGGTGATAGAAGAAGTCAATCGATGATCGAAAATATGATCAAAACAGATAGAAGAAATAGGATAGGAATAAACATGATTGTTTATTGCCCCAGGTGATTTGGAAGAAAAATTAATAGTGATAAGACATGAAAGTGGAGAATAGGAATAGCTCTTTGCATCCAATATTCAATAAACAACTTTGTTTCATCATGTTTCCCCTATGATCTACATCATCGGCCTTTATTAAAATAAACAAAAGTGTAAAATAACATGAAAGCTAAATTACTAACATTTGTTCATTGTTAAAAATACGTAACTCCATGCAACATACATAATGTAATGCAATACGAGAAAGTAAAACGATGCTTAACTCCATGCAACATATATAATGCAATGCAATACGAGAAAGTAAACCAACTAACCTAATAGAGAAATAAGTACAATCACACATACTCAAACAAACAATGTTCAAGACGCTTGCACAATTTTTTTCATCAAGCTTCAGTTCCGAATGTGCATGTTATAACGACAAGGATTAAAATGGTTCCCCAAGAAAGGATACATGTAAGGGGAATAACGGAGGACACAAGTAGTCCCATGGAAAGCATTTGTGCACTATGACACAGTCTCTGACAACTCACTATTGCACGAGTACCAACATAGTAAGCAAGCCAACTTTGTTAATGGAGGTAGATCACGATGATCCATAAGTCGTTTGAGACAAGAACAAGATAAAACCTAAGAAAGATGTTTCTATAAGAAAAAATTTGATGTTTGAGGACAATGTAATTGATACTGAGGCCTTATCTGCGTGCATGTTGTTTACCAATTTTTGAATTTTTGAATTTTTGTAATTTTTGGAATTTTTAATGATTTTACTTTTTTTTTTTTAAATATATTGTTTTGATTTTTGAATTTTATAGAAGAAAATATTGTAGAAGAAATGATGCGAGTCATGACACATTTTTCAAAAGGTGTTGGAAGGCTAAAATATGCCCTGTAGCAAAAGGGTCGTCGAGAAGCAAAAATATGCTCCAACATAGGAAAAATAGGCAAAAATAATTATTTATTAAAAATAATCAATGCGGAGATGCTAGAAGAATGTAGAAGAATCATAACGGTCTTAGGGTGCTTCGAGGGTGAGAGACATGCTACGGGAGTCAAAATGGGTATATAAACCACGCGACAAGGGGTAAAAACCATCATGGCGAGTTCATTTTACCAAGCACACTTACCATCTTACCATGATACTTAGATTATACCATGTTTTATTTTATGATATGGATGTGGGGAAGATAGATTTTGGTATTTACAACCCCTCTTACCCCATTAATGATACAGTATTGATGATTAGCTTTAGCATATATGTGTGATGTAGAATTAACTTTTATTGATATATGATGTATAGATTTGATGGTTTATTTGATATGATGATGAAATGATAACAAAATGTGCAAGTAAAATAACAAGCACAAGCTAATCAAAACAACACAACTATCTATAATTATGCAAGATAAAAATAACTCAATGCAATGCACCACAGATTAAAGTAACATTCAATCTAAGTAAGCAAGTGAATTCAATTTAAAGCACACAATATGAAAAATTAATGCAACTAAAACCATACAAACCAACAACTAAAAGTAAGCAAACTACTACTTTGTTTTTGTGGGATGGTTTTGGGATGTTTTTGTTGTTTTTGGTATTATCTCGAGACAATTTTCTATTGTTTTGGATTTTTCTACGAAATGTATTTGAATGTTTTTTATTTTCTCAACTAACATATATGTATGTTTTGGGATTTTCAAAAAGTTATACGAATGTTTTTTTATATTTTCTAAGAAGTTTTCCAAAGTGAATGTGCAAGGAAATGAAGAAACATGGATGCCCCCAAAGCATTAGATGGGATGTACAAGGGTAGAATACCATGTGCTATGTGCAAGAAGGTGACGATGCGAAGTTTCCCCAGCGTGAGATGGGAATATTCAAAGTCAAATTATCCACATTCAAAAGTAGGATCAGCCGGATCAGGGCAAAGAGGGATAGGCTCACAAGGGATTCAAACAAAGGTAAGGACTAACTTAAGACAAAGCTATCATACTCCTAGACCTGAAATGTTTGTGAACAATGGACCCTCCATTGGTGCTGGAAACCGGTTTTACTAAAGGATTTTTCCAAAGTGCCATCATTGCGTGGTTTTCACTATTAGACACACTTGTTTATTTCTCTTTTTATTTTTCTATTTTTATACTTTTTGTCATTTTATGATATTTTAGGGACCCCGCATCTAAGCATATAAATGCTTAAGATGCATTGTGTTCATGGGTTCTGAAGCTCTTGGCCATCTAAATAGGCAAGCTTATAGGCACTTGAACCGAACTTGGTAACCACAACATATGGCCCTAGCCAATTAGGCTCAAATTTTCCCTTCTTTTCTTGGTCCTTTGTGGTGTTGAATTGATTTTATTTTAACACCAAGTCTCCTACCTCAAATTGACGAGGTATCACTCTTTTGTTGTATCTTTTCGCACTCGATCCTGATACACTTTAAGGTGATTGAGGGCTTGAAGTATTTTTTCATTCAATAGCTCCAACTCTGTCAATCGAGCTACTCTGTATTCCTCTTCTTCTTTCAGGTAGTCCCTTAGCTCGATACGCAAAGAGGGTATCTCAATCTCTAGGGGTAGCATGACTTTTGTACCGAATACTAAGGATTATGGAGTGGCACTGTAGGAGTGTGCATAAACATTCGAAGGCCCAAAGGGAAGGGTGAACCGTAAATTATAGTTTTGGCTGTGGTATTCACCATCTTCTCCATAATATGGATGAGGGTTTTATTGGAAGCTTTGGCTTTCCCATTACCTTGAGGGTAATAGGGGTTGAAAACTTGAGAGATATTTGAAAACGTTTGCATAATGCTTTCACAATTTTATTTTTAAATGGCTTACCATTGTCAGTGATAATGGCAGAGGGGATATCGTATCAACAGATGATATGGTTCATTATAAATTTAGATATTTGGGCACCTTCAACATAGGTAAGAGGAACAACCTCTACCCATTTTGTAAAGTATTCAGGTATCGTGATGATGAACTTATGGCCATCTGAGGATACAGGGTTAATATTTCCTATTAGATCGAGACCCCACTTTGATAACGACTAAGGTGTTGTGAAAGGCCGTAAGGATTACATTGGCGCATGTATCAAATTGTCATATTTCTAACAATCTAAGAATTTCTTCACATTTTTGCAGCAATCATTTTCCATGGTAGGCCAATAGTAGCCTACTCTAAGTATTTTCTTTGCCAATATGATCCCATTAGTATGAGCCCTGCAGATTCCTTCTGTACCTCTTTGATTGTTAGGATGGATTTGTCTAAATTTAGACAGTGCAACAAATTCCCATTATAGCTTCGGTGGAAAAGGGTGCCCCAAGTAGGGTATAGCAAGCTATACGTTGGATGAGGTTTCCTTTTCGGTACGGGAATTTTTTTCTAGGAAAGGTTCCATCATGGTGGTAATTAAATATTTCATAGTACCACGGGAAAAGGGACCAACAACTTCGCACACCAAACAAGACTCTAGTATGTTGTATGTTGGTGTTTGTAAGTGCTCCACAAAAATGGCATATCATTTTTTATAGGTGGAATATTCAACATGGATCTTACTGTAGCCATAACATATTACGCTCTATTCTAAGCTCTTGCTATTTGTTTGAATTTTATATGCTCAAAGAATCAACCATTCTCTTGTATGGAAGAATTTTCTCATATTTTACTTTATATTCATATGTCGCATGTTTTATAATCAGCATGGAATCACCGATTACATTTACTCATCTGATATCCCACTTAATAGCTAGCTTCATCCCTATAATAAGGGCCTCATACTCCACTATATTATTTTTGCATGGGAATCCAAGTCGAAATGCCTATGGGATCAAGTCTCTTGTAGGAGTGATCAACACAACTCTGGCACCTGAACCATGAAAGGTAAAGGAGCCATCAAAGTATAGTTGTCATACGATTGATTCCTTGAGGTACATCGTAGATGTGTCTGGGAGCTCCAAACTCAAAGGTTTGGTACCTAGTAGTGGAGCTTCTACTAGTTGATCTACTAGAACCTATCCTTTCATTGAATTTTGATGTACATACTCAATGTCAAACTCAGCTGAGTAAGATGATCCAATTAGCCATCTTTCCTGTGAGTGTGGGCTTTGACAATAAGTATTTTAATGGATCTACCTTTGAAATAAGCTTGACCTTATTGTTGAGAAGATAATGATGTAGTTTCTAAAAGGCAAAAACTACGGCCAAGAAATCCTTTTTGATCTGTGGATAGTTGAGCTCGTAAGCTATCAACGTTCTGCTTAAGTAGTACATAAAATTTTCTCTCTACTCCTTGTCACACTAGGCCAACATTTCCCCAATTTTAAATTATGTGGCATATATGTAGAGTAACAAGGGTTCTCCTTCTGTGGGTGGCATTAAAACAGGGATTTTATCCAAATAGATTTTGAGCAAAGCAAGTACATGTTGTTGCTCTGGTTCTCAGTGGAAATTAACATCTTTCTTGAGAAGATGCATGAATGTATGACACTTTTCTGCAAGCTGAGATATGAATCTTCTGATAGCTTGGATCTTTCCTTGTAAGCTTTGCAATTTTTGATATTGGTAGGAGGAGGAATTTTTGTTATAGCGGCAACCTTTGCCGAGATCTACTTTTATTCCTCTCCTTGAAACAATGAATCCTAGTAATTTTCCAGATAACATGCCAAAGACACACTTCTTTGGGTTTAGTTGGACCTTGTAGTCCTTTAAACACTAAAATATGTGTCCAAAAATCTCTGAGTTCTCTTCCGAGTCTGGACTTTTCCAATATGTCATCTACATAATCTTCCATGATGTCACTAATCATATCATGAAAGATAACCGTCATTGCCTATTGATAGGTAGTGCCTGCATTCTTGAGGCCAAAGGGCATGACTTGATAATAGAATGTCCCCCATGGGGTAGTAAAATTTTCTTTGTAAAATTATTTTGTTCTTGAGATCAAAGCGAATCTCCTAACTTAACTATTCTAGGAAGATCTTTTGTGTCAATGTTGACATCTATTGTCTCCTCCACCAATAACTTGGATTTTTCCTCTATACACGTAGGATCAAGAGGAAGATTGAGATCTTGTTATACCAAAGGTGGTTCAAGGATATCTTCATCTTTAGGTGGGTATACTATCTTGTCCATAGGTTTCTCTATTTGTTTTTCCACAAGCGCCTCAAAGAGGTTTTTGCTATAGGACTTGGAATTTTTCTTTCCGCAAGGATTTTCTATAGGAATTTTTCCCTTGCTTAATTTTTTACTTAAGTGACCGTATAACTCTACCTCCTCTCTAAAGTACATGTATGTGTTGAGATGAATGGAGAATCCTTTCTTGTGGTCATTTCTGGGAACATTGTCACAGATACCAAGGAACTCACCAATAGCCTCGTCGTTCTAAAACACATCGATTGACACATGTTGTTGTTGGTCCCAATTCATGAGTGATGGGTAGATGAGTTTTAGTGTATGAGTTATAGGGGATATCGGCGGGTGTTATGGTTAGGATAGCCATGTTAGAAAATAGGTTCATGGAGGCAAGGTCTTTATAAAGACTACACTAGGAATCTATTTCGCTTTCATATTCGGATGGACTATCTTCGCATTCAGAAGAGGTCTCTTCATCATCTAAGGAGTGAGACTCATATAGATGAATGCCAATACCAAACTTACCCATTATACGATGAGGTATTGGAAGAGATTCCAATGAACCTTGTTCTTTGACGGCCACAACTACATCCTTTATATCCCATAGTAAGCATTATTTGGTTAGGAATAACATACTTGGGTGATTGGTAACATAAATCCATTTCATCATCTTCAGGATGAAAAATAATATCGTTGAGTATCCTTTCATCTTCTAGTAAGCCACCTGGAGTAAAATTTTCAAAAGGGTAGTTCTCCCTTGATCTTTGGAACTTATAACACGGTCTACCGTGTGCTTTGGCAGATAGGGGAATGTTTTGAACCATAAGGGCCTGATGCAAATCATACTCTCCTACCGGCCGCTTGGTATAACCTTCATATCCCATGCAGCGAAAGGAGTTTCTGAGGTGGAAGCACCATTTTCATTGGGAGACAAGGTATCTGGATCCACTCATGAAGTGAGGGCCTTTGACTAAACATGAACAATGATATCCATAGAGGGACACTCATAGATGGTGGGAAAATATCTTGACAATGCTCTGCAATGAGAAAATGGTTAGGGATCTCCTTCTATATTAATTGTATGTATGTCATGATGTAACTTTAGATACTTATGATACGTTGAAGGTACGGCCTGCATGGCATGAATCAATGGGTGAGTGAGTAATATGTTGTAAGGGAGCTTCAAGTCCAAGACATGGAACTTCATATCATGGTTTATAGGACCAACTTCCAATGAGAAAGTGATCATTCCAGTTGATTTTTGTTCTTCATTTTCATATGCCTTTATGGTGATGACCTTTATCTCCAAGTCAGATTTTGTGCACCCTAGTTTTCAAACTAGTTTAAGAGTACAAATATTTAGACCTGATCTACCATCCACAAGCACTCTCTTGACCTTCTTATGCTTGATTATTACTTCAATGTGTAAGGGTAGGTTATGGGAGGGATTTTCTACTAAGACTTCCATCGATGAAGGTTATGTGTTCTAAAGGAGTGATTTGCGCTACCATGGCCTGTAAGTGTGTTGGGTCAATATCAATGGATACTCCTGATCCCTGTAAGGTTTTGCAAAGGATATCCTTATGGACATTAGAAATCTTTAAAAGGTCTAAGATTGAAATCTTAGTTGTGGTCTTCTCTAATTGATCTAACACATCATAATGACTCTCTTGAGGAGGAGGGGGAGGAGGTTCTAAGATAACAAGGTAAGCTCATCGTGTTGTCATGGAGAACTATCTTGTTCTAATTTTGATTGTGTTGATATGCTCAATAGGAGAATCAACACAACCTATTAAGGCATCAAAATGGTTTGTCTTTGATACATAGTTGGTACTCTTATTTTGAGACGATTGTCCCTGATCCTAATTTTCCTTTCCTTTATGTTTGGGGAAAGGTTCTTTTAAGATCCCAATATTTATGTTTGGATATTTGGTGGGGATGACAGAATCTATTTCTACATTTTCACTCTCAATCAAGTCTTGGCTCTAATGTTTTAATTTCAAGCACTTGTCATTTTCATGACCTTTGATGCAAAGTGGAATCTGCAAAACTCGATGTCCCTCAACCATGATGGCTTATATGCATCATCCTCGTAAGGTATTGCTTCAGGGTATCGAACCATGTTGACGGCCTCTAATTGCTTTAGTATTGACAATATTGAGTCAGATAAAGGAGTGAAACCACGACATTTAAACTCCGTAGGTGAAGCTTCCTTTGCAAGATTCAAAGGAGTGTGGTTTTGAATGGCTTGTACTCACTTAGAGTCTACTATCCCATCACCAAAAACATTTTTGTTCCTATTAGGGACAAAATTTTTCTTGTCATTGGTTTTGGAATCATTATTATTAAAAGGGATTTAGAGTCCCTCTAGCTAACAAGAGTCCATTTTTTTATTTGACTCCCTTTTTATTACCTCTTTGAACATGTTTCCACAATGCATTTTCAAGTGGAACGTAATGTCATGGTGGAGGTTGGGAAAAAATATACTTATCAACTATTTTTTAGGTATGGAGAAAGGGAAGTGGATAACTAACCCTCTCCATCATTGTAGGAAAGTAGCGAAGTTCTTGTTGTTTCACATTGCATAAGTCTAGCATAATGACATCACTCCATATATTAACAAATAAGTGACATACAAAAATTTTCGCTAGTTTCGGCCATGTAGATATAGATCCCTTGGGGATGTGTAAAAACCACTCTAGTGCATGTCCTCCTAAACTCCATGGGAAGAGGCAAATAAGATAGTTGTCATTATACGTGACCTCTTGACATGCCATATAAAAATATTTGATATGATCTCGGGGATCACCTTTTCCCTTGTATTTATCAAACTTTGGACAATCAAAATGTCATGGGAAAGGTACTTGTAACATGGCTCTATCAAACGGATAAGGGAACAATTCATCGAACTAGTATTTCTTGTTGTTATTACTAGTTTTGCCTTCTTGCAATGTTAGAAGGGTGTTCTTCATAGTGGACCACTCTTGATTGAAGAGTTGGTCTTGTGTGGGTGGCATAGGTCTATACGAAGGGTTAAATCTAGGTGTATTCCCACCCCTATTCTCTATAAGAAATTATTTATAAGGGTATTTTTGTCTCTTGTCAAGGATTATTTGTTTGGAACTCATGATATGAAGCCTTAGGTTTGGATTTTGGTATGGCTTGTTTTAATGGTTTCAATTGTTCCTTGTTTACATGTGAGGCTAAACTTGCCAATTGGTGAGTGAGATCTTGCACTTGTTCTTCTAAGGTTACCTCTCAAGTGGGTACTTCATTATGATTTTCACAAGGAGGAGGTTGTTCATGATGAGCATGGTCTTCATGATCTTCGCAGTGAACTCTAACCATAGGTATACAATAGTCTCCATCATTTTCAAAAGGTACCTCCTCATTATTCTGTCGTCCAGAAGTAGAGGCATGTCTTGGGTTTAAAATCTCATTAATATTATGATGAGGACATTCCACTTCTTCTTCTCAAACCATGTCAACGGTAAGAGAAGGGTCAACTATGGAAGGTAACTTAGCTCCTAGTTCCAAAACACACATAAGAACCTTATGTTTGTTGTGAAACAAGTAATCGTCAAAATGGGCAAGCTGAAGCTCCAAATCCACTTGAGGAGAATCCTTATCTCCACCACTATAGTCAATCATGATCTGCAAACACAAAATCATGCACTTTAGACATTATTTAGCTTGGTTTTATACTACTATTTATAAGGTTCTCAAGTGAATAAATTACTAATTAATCCCACCTTTTTCCATCTTTATTTAATATTTTATTTCGAGTTTCCATGTATTTTCCAACACTTATCCATCTATTTCGCAAATGCCTCGTCATTCTATCCCAAAATCATGGTGCTCCACTGCATTTTAGGGTGCCTCGATCTATGCATATCCTTTCCCACTTCTTTTTGGGGCCTTTCTATCTATTTTTCATCCTTATCCTTTTCTCAGTTGGCCTTGTTAGGATTAATTATGAAATTAAGCTTGAGATCCCTATAAATATAAAATTATAAGACCATAATGAGGGTCCTAGCATCACATACTACTATCAATCCATCTAGAGTTGCATCCACATAGTGTCATGCATCAAGGCTAGGATATCTACATCACACACACTACATAGGGGGATGTATTCTATTCTATTCCATGCACACATGTTATTTACATTTTCTATAGTTACTATTGCTCGCTACTTCACAAAGTGTGACTAACACAAGAGCACCTAGGGCATGACATGCACACACTCACCAGAACTACATTTGGGTCTAAAATGTAGTGCAACACTCAATGATAAGACCACTAGTTTGGCGCGAGGTTAGTCCACCCATTCATTTGCATCTTTATTTTTCTAGGGTTTTGATACTTCCTTTTGTCTTGCAGGTCATTACACACTCATCCGATAAATCTAGTGTGACAAATAGGCGGGTCTAGAACCAACTTGTGACCATACCGTAAGCGAGGTTCTAAGATTTTACATGATCAAAGCACCCAAACCGGCAGACCAGGTGGTGCCCTAGTACCCTCCCAGTACCTCGGTTAGCTTAAAACTTCTAGATTTGGCCTTCGCAGGACTTTTGAGTGATTTTCGCACTTCTCAATTTTATTTCTAGACCTGCAACAACCTGTGACAAGTCTCTTCGAATAAGCTAAGCCATTTCCTTTCCTTCTCTTGCATACTTAGGGTTTCATTTCACTTAGAATAATTAATTACAATTGTTCCATACTATTTTAGTTCATTTATACAATGTTTTAGTCCTCCTAATTAGATTAACATTAATACCCTATTCCCCCTTTAGGATTTACATGTTTGTTAATCATTTTGGTGAACCCAACGTGTCTTTCTAAAGCACCTTCAGGGTTTTCATTTGCACCTCCCATCATGGGTAAACGTCATAGAAAGTATTCTTCCTCTAATTCTTTAGCTACTCTATAATTTGATAGTCGTGGCCATGCTTTTTCAACACTCCTACTGTTACTTCTGGTTATAGCCCTTGTCCTTCTTTCATTAAACTTCCATCTTCTGGAATGGATCCTTATGTCATTGTTGATGTTGTTACCACTTATTTATGCGTTATTAATCCCTGCTTCACTATCTCAACTTTTGGTAGAATTCCGTGCTCTCCTTCTTGAGGACATAAATGATTGTAGCGATACATTACCTCTCCTTACATCTCCTTCTTCTCGCCCACGATTAGTTCTCAACCTCGAGCAACGACCACATGACGTAGTTCCTACCGTCCGCATGGTTCATATGGTCCATTTTACTTTGCCACTTACTCCCATTGTTACCAACACTCTAATACTGTCTACCATGCCTACTCTACAATACTCGATTGCTTTTCATATTCCTCCCATGTCCCCTTTTCTCTACAAGATGCCATTTATACCACTATTCACATGCTTAGAATAGTCTCTTCCCCACCGTCACATTATTATTACCACTATTATGACATATCGGGCACCTTTACCATCTATGGATCTCATCCCATCCTCTCTACCATCATCCTCCTCCTTAATATGCCCACCATTCACTTGCACTCTCTTCATCAATAATTCTTATTGGGAACACATACCACTAGACACATCATGTATGACCACCGTATGTTCCCATGATGGTCTCCTTCGACTTGGGTTTGACTTGATGACCTTCATGCTCCTTTATGCAATCCACATTTGTATCATGGTTCTGTCATTATCACTTTGTTGCTTATGGCTTATGCATTTTCCACCTTGTTTTCGCCTTGCGCGTTATCCTACTACTTCTCCACTTACACTTGGCCAGTCTTGGTTAGATTATATTGGAGGCACACTTGATCTTGATCATGTTGATATCACATTCCCATTCCTTTTGGCATAACTCACATTTTTAGTAGTTCCTTTTTTTGTTATACACCAAACTTCACTATTTGGTATGCTCAAGGATGTCCATTACCTCCCTTTATGGATGAACAATATGTCATGGTCATGTACATCTTACGCATTCATGGTTACTTAGATGACCAACCACACACCCTTCCTTACCAAGTTTCTCACGTTGTCCAATATGATTTTGATACTTATATTGATGATCCTTTAGAAGATCTTGTTCCTCCATTTCCTTTTTGTGTTAACACCGATCCACCATTGTCTCCAGTAGGCTCTATATCTACCACCATCATTTTTGATTCTCACCCTTGCGATCCTCCATCTAATACACACCTATTGGAGGCTATACAAGCACTACAAGTTTAGTGTCATTCCATGGAAGCCACAATTGTGTCTCTCCATGCTGAGATAGGGAAACTTAAGGATGCCTCTACCTCACATGCTCCTACTACTCCTATAGCTCCTACACCATCCACGTCCCCTACCAGTCCCTCACTAATCCACCACTATACCATTACCTCCACCTCTTATCTTTCCTTCCAATGTTATGCCACAAGACATTCTTGGCCACCTTCTTCATCAACAACTCCTTTCTCTACCGTCTAATCATCACTACCCTCCTTCTCAACTAATACAATATCATGATCAACCATTTTGTTACTACCATCGAATTTGAGGGCATCATATCGACTCATGTCACGCTTTGAGCCATATTATTTGTGATCTCTAGTAGTTAGGCCTCCTCTCATTTTCTCCACTACCACCTTCTATTCCCTGTTCCACCCATCTAGCTCGTTTGGCTCATAGCACTACCCAGGACCCATCTCAACAACCCTCTCTCCTCAGTAATTCACCATCTCAGTCTTCTTCCTTCGCTCATCCTTTGCATACACATATTTTTCATTCACAGGCACAAATTTTATCTACTATATTCCCCTTGTGGATCGTGGTCCTACACTTTCATAATCCTCGATACCGGTCTACGAGACCTCTGTCCTCGACCTTATAGGTTGACTCATCTTTCATGATTTTTCGGGGGCATTTCCATTACACAACCCCCCCTCCTCATATTAGCATAGTTGCACATCTAATCTTTACATTATTTTTCACATATAGGTATACTTCTTACGCATTCTAGTACCCTCATAACCTGATGAGGCATTCTTGTGCTTTGGTTCATAGTGGACTATTAAGGGATTACCATTACATTGAACCCTGCACATTGCACTCTAGGGTTTACACATTTATTCCATCACATACACCATACATCCTACATTATTTTATACATCCCTCATCTAATAGTCATTTATACATCATCTATCTTATACATATTATGCTAGTTGTCATATGATTTACGTCTAGTTTTGCATTTACTTCATAATTTCTACATGCTATACTAGATTTCATTATATGCGGGTCTATTTTTCCTTATCATCATTTACGTATTCCATTTCTATATACACTTATTATTGCATTACACACTTTACATATCCTCTACATACTACACATCTTGTATTGTATGGCCCACACAACACATTTGCATCTCATATTCATCACTTGGTAATTTATACTACGTTGTCTTCTACGCACTGTACTAACTACCCTATTACGCACTCTAGTTCCTCATTCCATACTTGACTTCGAGGGTTTACCATTAAAATGGACCTTACTTTCATCACATGAAATATTTTTCATTCAACATTCCCCACGTTAGTAGCATACACCTTAGGTTAAATGGTCACCCATTTTACCATCCAATAATGGTATACACTTTAGGCGAAATCACCACCCTATCTTATCATCTCATAGTGGTATACACTTTAGGCTAAATTACCACCCCCTTGCTCATCTTATAGTGGCATACACCTTAGAATACATCACCACTCCCTCCTTTCATCTTATAGTGACATACGCTTTAGGCTACATCGTAACCCATCTTCATCCCTTCATCTTTTAGTGGTATCTTCTTAGGGCTAAATCATCACTCACACATTCAACAAGTCATGGTATAAATTTAGGATATAGGGTCCACGCATATCTTTCCATATGTCTCATCCCTATACACTCATTATATAGTAATATATTCTTAGCGATGAATCATCACTCTTCCATTCAAAATTTGTGATATACGCTTTCGGCTATAGGGTTCATGCACATCTCCCCATATGTCACGAGTTCATCACCATCACATATACACACTCATCACATCATGTTAGATACAACCAACACTACTCGACCATTTCCCGATGATGCACTCTCATTTATGGTTCATTCTTGACTTCGAGTGGGAAAACAAAATGAACCTCACCGTTAGTGTAAAATCACAGCACCACTGGATGTTGGTCAGGTTTCTAGGTTGACCATACTATCATCCAGTGTGATTGCATAACATTGAATCCTTTCTCCAAGTGTGGGACTTGAAAAGTGAGAAAGGATTCTCCAGAGAAGGTTGGTTCCTATTCCTTTGTTCAGATGCACACGAAATATGCAGAGGGTTTGCTCGAAACCTAATCTAATCTGCCAAGGAGACAGGGTAAGGAGATGCATAAAAATAAATCTAAGCTAATAGAGGTGATGCACCGAGGAATGAAGAACACCTATCTTTCCAGTAAACACAGACCATTCAAATATGACATAAGATCATGCACAGATAACAAAACTTGCAGTGAAAGACCAGGAGGATGCAAAATGAACACAGAGAGGGTTGAGAATCATCCACAGACATGTATTACTTGCTCCAAAGATTGATACAATACACTACAGAATGCCAAGAGGCAGAGTCATATTACAGTTCAAATGAGAGGTTCGAACTCCACAAATTCGCCTGATAGGAGAAGAAGGGAGGAGCAAAACAGAAAAATGTTCAACCTTTTGAAAGAAGCTCCTCTTTACAATATATAGGAAGAATGAGAGAGGGAAAAGAGAGGAAATTCAGAATCTACCCCAACCACTTCTAGGTTGTATTTTAAATCATCTCATTATGGCAGAAGCGGCGGATCCTGGCAAAATGGCGGGCTGTCTAACAGAAGCGATGAACTGTCTGCTGCATTAAAGCTGGTTGTTGGAGCGTCACTTCTGGCATTACCACACGTCAGGGACATTTTCTCAATTTTCTCTCTCCAGACTACACCAAAATGCAAGATTGATCCTAGAATCATGTAGATAATTTCAACATCTTTCCGTTGATATAAAGAACGTGCAAATCTGAGCTCTGGATCAAAAGATACGACGATCCGAAGATTTAGGGCACGAAACAGGCCAAAACGGATTTTGAAATCTTTTCCCGCGCTCTGCCACCTGGACGACACATGGAGCTCGATTCACCGAGTAATTCTCTCTCCTCCACCTTTCTACAGGATTTTCTTTGAAATTTCTTTGTGGGCCCTTAAACTTGGACACGTGGCACTATTTCATTGGTTCGGTCGATGAGCTTGAAACCTCGCCCTTTGACTTCTGGACTTTCTCCCTCGTGACACGTGTCGTGATTTGATTGGTATTCAGGTCTGCCGGCTTTTCACTTCCACAGCGTCCATTTGTCCCAGATGTCCCAGTGCTGTTTGGGACAGAAACCTCGATCCGCCTGAAATGGGCTTCCCTGTCCCTTTTCTGCTGGTGACACGTGGCGTTGCTTGATTGGCTTTCGGCTCCTTCGGCTATCCGCGTCCCATGCATCCCTTTGTCCCAACTGTCCCAAAGTCTTTGAAGTTCCTGTTTCGGCAGAACCGGTCGGTTCACGTCCTTCGCGTACATTTGTTCCAACTGTCCCGGACTGTCTGGGACAAATTCTTCCGAACCGCCGAAATGGGCTTCCTTTGCTCTCGGCCGCTTCGCCTTTTCGCGTCCTTCGCGTCCTCGTGGCCCAGATGTCCCAAATGCTTAGTGTGAAAGTTCTCCTTTTCGGCCGAACCGGGCGGTTCGCGCCCTTCGCGTCTTCATGTCCCAAATGTCCCAGCGCTTAGTCGATTTTCTTCTCCTTCGGCCGAACCGGCTTTCCGCGTCCCACGTGTCTCGACAGCTCGATGTTCCTTTACCCGCAGACGCTTAGCGGCCTTTCGGCCGATTCATGTCCTCCGCGTACATTTGTTCCAATTGTCCCAAAGGCGGCCTTGAGCAGGACTTAGCCAATTTCACGATTTTCTCCTGAATCAATCTACTTGCTTGGAACTGAAAACTCTGATGCATGTTATCGAAATTTACCCTGGGGGGTGAACTTTGGATAACAATTTGGTGACTTTTCGGGGTCACCTGCCTGCTAGGTAGAAGATCAGTGGCCTTTTAGCGATCCATTGGGCATGGAGTCATAAGCAATAACCTGAAACGAGCCTGATACTGCAACTCCCTCTACGAGAGCACGCTGAACTGTAAAAACTCAACCTAGGAGCAACAAAACCTGCGCCAAAGCACTTAGGGAAACTGAAACCTAACTACAACAAGACAATGTGCAAAGCACTTGGAGGAATGAAAATCTAATTAATATTTACAAGGTGGTAAATTTCCCTCTAGAAGCAATGCTTGAGATAGATTCCATTTACTGGAATCTGCAGTTCTTCACCATCCAATGAGGCCAATTGGAAAGCATTGTTGTTCTTGCACTTTGTGACCATGTATGGGCCACTCCAAATGGCATCAAATTTTGAATGCCTTCCCGGTTTTCTCTATCCACATCCCATTTCAACACTAGATCTCCAACCTGAAATGATCTATCCTTGGCCTTCCTATCAAAGGTCCTTTTGATCAAAGCTTGATCCTTTTCCATTGCTTGGGATGCCTAATTTCTGATCTCTTGCAGCTCCATCAACTCTGCATACCTTACCTCCATGGGCCCAAACTCTAGCAACTCAGTGCTTCATGACTTCCAATGTTGGCAACTCAAGTGACATGGGAAAGATTGCTTCTCTTCCATAGACAAGTTTGTTATCTCCGTTTTGAGTTTACGACAAAACGATTAGATAACCCATACGAAATTTTTGAAGTTGATTTTGCATTATGGCCTCTTTTAGCGAATTTCAGGTTTTCGGGTTTTACCAACAGTTCGACATGAGTTTTAACATGCTTTATGTCTTGTGTCTTCCGAAACCCGAAACCCGCTTCCTATTGTGAAAATCGGGTTTTCGGACCTCCGGTGCATCGGAACATGCCTTACCTAAAACATGTTTTACGCCTCATGCTTTCCGATACCCGAAGTCCGCTTAGTCCTTTGTATCGGGTTTTCGGAGCTATGTAACATCTAAACACCTCATGTTTTTTGCCTCATGCTTTCCGATACCCGAAACCCGAATTGCACTAAGTCCCCTCGTGTCAGGTTTTCGGACCTCTCAAACATGCTGACATGGCATTCATGCCGAGTTGTCGGTGAATTGGCACGTGCCGAGCCCAAGTGTATTAATTGCCAATTTTCTTATAAATACGCAGATTTCCACGTCATTGTTACCGGACTTATTTTTAATTCATGGATTTTTCGCGCTGCTCTTCCGATTTCGAAACCCGACAACTCGCCTTGCCCGATTGAATCGCCTATTTTCGATTTTCCATTTCTCTGATTGAAGGTATTTCTTTCTCCCTTCTTTGTTCTTGGTTTTTACGGATCGATTGCACGTGGTTTCTTCTCAATTTCTCGCCGAGTTTTGGGGTTTTTCCTTCCTTCTTCTTTCTGGAGTTATTTTGAAAAGGGTTTTAGGTTCTAGGTTTATCTCTTCTGAGACTACCACTTGGTGCTATTTCTTCCAAGTTTTATTATATGCATGAAGCATGAATGACAAAAAGGAGATTGTATGTTTTGAAATCCAATGGAAAACCCTGTTTTTCTTCTCGGGTTTTGAAGATTGTTTTGCAGAGTTGAAGACCTGAAGTATATCGAAAGTTTGAGGCGTCGAGGTTTCTCAAAGTTCCGATCTCCACAGTGAGTGCCGGGTTTCCCAGAGTTCCCGTCACCAACACAAGCATCGGGTTTTCCCTGAGTTCCAACAGTAGCAGACGTGCCGGGCTTTCCCCAAGTTCTGAACTTACCAAGTGTGTCGGGTTTTTCAGAAGTTCCGACATTTTCAACACATCGGACTTTCAGGATATTCCGACATCTTCTTCAACATGTCGGATTCTTCTGTTCTTCCGGCATATTCAGCAGATTGAAATTCTGACGGTAGACAACATCTCCTGAGCTTCAAACCTTTCTCCCTTCAACATTCTTCATGTCGGATCCCGGTCCCTCTCAGGAAAAGGCCGAGAAGTCTGGCAGAATGAAATACAAGTTCAAGAAGCCGGAATCTCCATCATACATTGATTGCAACTATGATATCAGAGACACCGAACTCGGGAATATAGACATGGAAGATTTCGGGAATAGGTTGAGGAGTTCCTCTCAAAACCCATGGATGAAATCTATAGGTGACAAGATGGCTTGCCTCTCGCGCAAATGGGTTTCCCACGTCCGCCCAATGTCCGGAATTCATTTTAGCTTGTGCATCCAGTTATGACTCGGCTTCTCGTTACGTGAGAGGTCAATCGATCGGGTGAGGTAGTGGTCAAATTAGATGGAGGTTATTTTGATGATCTCCTCAAATTGCCTAATTTTGAAGAGTATGGAGAGTTGGACATGAAGTCAGCTCGAAATCTGGGACAATGATCGGGAGGATCAGTATCAAGCATGTGAACAAGAATTTCTTGATCAAGGCCAAGCCACCGTGTCCGATTTCCAAGGACTATCCCGGAGTGATTTCATCCAAGAAATCAATGACATCATCACCCTGCTGAGTCGGGTCTTTGGTTTGCCCGAATCAAACGTATTTCAAGGATGGATGTATCAATTTATGATCATCATCAAGAAAAATCAGCAGGGGATTGACTGGGGTACTCTCATCAGCAATGAGATTGATTCCCAAATGACAACGGTCTTGTCAACTGGGAAATTTTATATGTCATCATATGTCACATATGCAGCAGCTGGGATGAGGAACTATCCCGGGCTGGATACTAAGGGAAGCAGAACGGTGAATCAGGTTTATCAATATTTCCCTCAATTGACAAAGAAGGGGTCAAAAGACCATTTCAGGAGGGTAAATGATGCCTTTTTCTATGAGAATATCTGCAGGATAAACCCTGAGCTGAAGAAGACAAGAGTCTCAGATGAGGCTTGGGCAGAAGTTTCTAAATGGGGATGTATCTTTGTACAATTCAAGAAGTTTACATACCTTCGGGTGGTCATGTATTCGGGAGATCCTTTTCGCCTGCCCCGATATCCAAGGGATAGATTGATATTAATGGAGTTTGTTAGGCAGCTGTTGGATTTTCATAAATTCCAACAAAGCAAACATAAGGCTCTTTGTATCCTTCCGATTTCTATTGGGAGATACACTTGCTCGATGGTAGTAAAGGCCAAAAATGTTGACCATGAACTTCAGGACAAATTAAAGAAGCATATGAAGCCTCGAGATGGTTTTGATATCCAAGGAGTGCTCGGGGCATATGGAACCCAACATTTGCAGTGCCAAATATAGAGGATATTTGGGTGGATCTGCGTAATGAGGTTGCTATTCTGTGAGAAAGGATCATAGCAGATTAACTATTGCCGAGATTCAAACACTGGAGCTTGCTGATTTACCGGAGGGTACAGTGACAATGAAAGTGTTTTGGATCTTTCCTATGATGGATGAAGGAGGATCAATATGTTTTCCCACCTATTGATTGGTCACCAAAAAAAGCCTCTATTACAGATAGGTCGGCTCTAATTCTTGCTCGCACCAAAGCATGGCTCTCCTCTTGGGGAATGAATTTTAAAGATGATAAGTTTTCAAAGTTGGTTGTTTTAGAGGCGGGGCCCTCCAAAAAGGAAAAGGACAGAAAGTCTTCTAAGGCACCTATAAAGGTCAAGATTGTCAAAAAGAGGAAAGAAAGAGAAATCTCTTCAATTGTCTCTCCTGTAGAAACGGTGAATGTGCCAGAATCACCAACACCACCAGAAATAGGAGAAATTAATTTGGAAGAAGGAGGAAGCCAGCTTCTGTCTTCACCATTTGCTGATTGCTCAACTGGAGAGACCTTATCTCTTGCATTCAAGGCTTTGGAGTCTGAATCTGCACCTCCTCCCTCACAGCCACTTCTACCTCCTCATTCTCCATCTACTTCTACAACCATGGCAAGATTTTCTCCGGGCTTTCACCCTCTCCGCCTGGAACCCAAGTGATCATCAACACGCCCCCTCCTGTGCCTCTTTTTATTGGATCTACTACCACATTGGTAACTATTCCTCCTTCAATAGTAGAATCTTCTCCTCTTGAGAGTAGAATACCAGTTGCTACAACATGTGTAACTTCCTCTGATACGCCGCAATGGCTACTCGAGCAAACTCCGAGGAAGAGGAAGGTGATTGTGCCCATACCAGCTTTTGATTTCAGCTCACTCAAGGCTCCTACTGCAAAGTCAGCCAAGAAGCCCAAAACAGTTTCAAGGGTTTTGGTGGATGCTTCAGGAGATAAGTTTGCAGAGATTGCCACTCCCTCAGCTGACAAAACTAGAGATGATATAACAGCTGCTGATTATCAGGTAACTAGGGTGGCTCTAGGGAAAGTGACAGCAGAAGGGGCACAACAAGATGCACGAGATTCCATAAACGTGTTGTGCCAAAAGTTGAAAGAAACAAAGGACAGCAGAGATGAGCTTAAGGAGAAAGTGGAGCAATGATTGTGAGGTTTTGCTTAAATTCTCAAAACCCCTTGAATCCATACCACCTTCTTCTGTTCCTGTCGGATTCGATTTCTCATCAGTGCCTACAATTGAGAAGATTGCTAAACAAGGAAGGGTGGTTGATGAATGGGTCCAAAGGTTGCTCCAACAGGGGAAGGAAGTAATACAAGGCGTTGTGAAAGTTCATCAATCTGTGGGAGACATTCAGAAAGATGGAGAAAAGATGGATGAGGAGATTTCTCAAGAAATTGGACAAACTTGATTTGACTTATGAAGCTCTCCAAGTGTTAAAGCAAATACCAACACATCTCTTGGTCGAAGAAGGTATTCTCCCTCATACGAGATAAGCATTTCCACCTGACCAAGGCCATCAGATTCAGGGTGAAGATTCTCAACGAAGCTTGCTAAGTTGAGAGAATCAAGGGATAAATTGATTGATGGGAAAAGTGATTTAGAAGAAGAATTGCTGAAGATTTGTTCAAAGGTGTCAGTAGGAAATTCAGGTTACTATCAGTGGATGATCTTTTCAAACAATTCCAAGAGTCTGTTCAGCATGAATCAATGCTTGGATTTGACCTTGAAAAGATGGATCGGTTGGTAAAGATTGAGCATTCTTTGGAGGCCTTAAGAAAACTCAGCAAAGGATTGAAGAAACTTCCCGGTACTGCCAGCGATGTTCATGAAACCTGCGAAATTTGGAACGACCATTCCACTGCACCTGATGAGAACGAAATGCAAGGCATAATTCGAAAGTTTTAGGAATTTCAGAGCAAAGCAGTCTCGGCGGGAGGAAGAAAAAGAGGAAAGAGCCAAAGATGATGATTCGATTAAGTCCCAGCGTTTCATGTCATTTCGGTCTTGAAATCGACATGTCTTTTTCATTTTGTTTCGTCACATTTTTGAATCATGTTTTGACTTGATCTCTGCATGAGAATCATGCAAAACAGTAACTCTTGTTAAAGCTCTAATTTTTAGGATCTGCCCTAGTTTATCTCTACTTCTTTTGTTATAAATAAGGGATGCTTGTGCATTCCAAAGGGGTCTTAGATTTTTGGAATATTTAGGGGCCATTGGAAAGAAGAAAAACTTTGTGTTTTCATTCAATCATTTTGAAGAATAGGAATCGATATTGTTTTACAGACTTTGTGTTGTGGAATATATCTTTCTTAAGACAGAGTTGTTCTTATGTTCATGATCTTAAAGCTATTCTTTGCATAGCATCTTAGTGTTTCGATTATTTCGGACATTATATTTGTGATCTAAAACTCGTATGATTATTTCGTGTTTCTGTGTTTACTCGAAAGAAAATATGTTTCTCCCATTTCCTTTCTATTGTGCTTCTTTCATTTCAGAATAGCTTTCTAAACCTTGATTCATTTAAAGAAATACCCTTGAATTTATGAATGTGGATTTTGGGATTTCATTTCAACCCCCAATGGTTAGATTAGTGTGAATACTGTATATATTGTTTACCGTGTTTTAGATTAGCAATAAACAGGCAGCCTCACCTATCTTTGAGGAGGGATTTAATCCCATGTACTGTGGTTGAACCTCATATTTTGGTTTGACAAAATATCCAACCAACAGTTTTTGGCGACTCCACTGGGGAATACGGATCTATAGTATAAAGCTTATCCTCTCGGTGTTTGGCGACTCCGTATTTGCCTTATTTTTCAACAAGATCTCCTTTCAGTTCAAGCTGGCCAGGAAGATCTTCACTCGGTCTCGCCGAGCTCAAGGTGAAATTGATCCACTCTTTGAGTTACTGCAACAGCACAATTTCAGTCTTTCTCCCAACAGCATTGTCTCTAATCGAACCAGAAGTTCTTCACCTGTTCGGAGAAACCGGATCCCTGTGGAAGAGGAAGCATCTGCAACTTGTCGTGCACTACTCTTGTCTGATACTCGGATCCCTGTACGCACTCTTTTCAGGAAGGATGGCGGTTCAACCTGTGCCTTGGGGCGCAGTTATTGGTCCTCTTTCTTTGACTCCTCCATTGAATGAGTTACCACGTGGATCACGTAAAAACATTCCTAAGTTCAATGGGGATGGGAAGCAGCATCCTGACGAGCACATAGCATCTTTCTTTGTTGCATGCGGTGTTCTCGGAGTAGCCCACGAAGATGTCTCCATCCGACTCTTCGTTGAAATGTTGCAGGGTGTAGCAGCTGAATGGTTTTATCACCTCCCGAATGCATGCATTCCAAACTGGGCTACCATGCGGACTAAGTTCGAAGCACGTTTCAAACCAGCCGAAGATTCCCATGCTTTGTTAGCTCAGCTCACGCATATGAAGAAGGAATCGCATGAACCTATGCGGGAATTCATGGCAAAGTTCAACAAGCTGATCCGAGAAGATTCCAGAAATAGTTGTACCTACTCTAGAAAACCAAAAATGCTTCTTCATCAATGCTCAACCTCCTGATATAAGATTTTTATTAAGAAGGTCGGTTATCCCAGATTTGGCTACTGCTCAGTCAACAGCTACTGAAATAGAGGATGATCTCATCTTGGTGAAAGGATCAAGAAAGACATACCCAAACTCAAAATCAAGGTTCTTCTCAAGGTAACATAGATCCTATGTTTCAAAAAATGGCTAATGATTTGATTGCTTTAAAGAAGCAAATGTCCCAGCAGGTGAGCAATGTTCCATATCGGGATATACCTAGGCGGAATTTCAATAACAACAATGGTGCACCTGCCAGAGATAGGCCACGGTTAACTCCTGCTCAACCTAGACTAGCAATTGAAGCTCCTCCCGTCAATGCAGCAGTGGAAATAATTGATGAATAAGATGAAGGAGAAGAACAAGAATCCCACGAGGCTTTCGAAGCTTCAGGATATGCTGATGAGTCTTATGATGAGTCAGCTGGTGACTCCAGCATTGGGTATTTGGAATACGATGAAGATGAATGTGCGCCAGATGGTCAATCATTTGCTGTCTTCACTCGGTCCCAATCTCAGAATCCCAGAAAACCTCTTGAAAACACTAAGGAGAAGAATAAGGATCCTCCCATATCTATAGTTAAGAGGGGTACCCCTATTTCGGCGCAAACTGAAAGAGAGGTTACCAAAAAGGCAGCTGCTCCTTATTCTCCTTCTCCTAAGATCAGTGCCTCGGCACAAGCTCATGTAATTAGATCTGAGCCTACCATCATTCCTTCTTATACTGCTTTTGACATTATTGATCATGTAAAGAGAACCAAAATTCAAATGTCAGAGGCGTAATACCTTGATCGAATCCTCGAGAGCAGTTTGAAAAGCCGCCAAGTTCATCAGAGTAAAGTGGCCGTTCCATCACCTTCCAAAGGTCTCCTTCCAAATCTGTTCAACTTCCACCACGAGATAACTCGACCTCCGCTTCTTCCTCAGAAAGATTGAACCATTTTATTTGTCTCTACTTATAAATGGGTTTAAACTCAGCAATTACATCATCGACTCGGGGCCTCTGATAATGTTATGCCCGCAAAAGTGGCCCATGCCCTCGGACTTACTTTGACTAAGTCATATGGACGGTGCTATTCCATGGAAACTAAACAAGTCCCTTTGATAGGTCAAATCAAAGATGCACAGTTTGCATTTGTTGCCTTCCCTGAGAAGAGAGTGAAAATGACTATTCTGGTTGCTGACATTCCTGCAGCTTACGGTATCCTCTTGGGTAGAGGATTTTGTAAAGACGTCGGAGGAGAGATTGACATGGATTGGACAAAAGCTAAGATATCGGTCAATGGGGTTCATCAGGTTCTTCATCCTGAACCACAGGCAAAGTATTTGGTGACCAAATCAGATGATCCAAAAGCTCAGATTCTTTTCGAAGATGCTAGCTTTGGGAATTATTTCATGACTTCAGAGATACCCATTGTAGATGTTGAAGAAGAAGATCCCAATGTTATTTGGACACTCGAATTTGATGGTAGCTGCTCAGCCTCTGGATCAAGGGCTGGTGTTGTCCTTATATCTCCTAGCTCCGAGATTTTCCCATCAGCTTACAAGTTGCAATTTGATAATACTAATAACACGGCCGAATATGAAGCCTTGTTATTAGGATTAGAATTGGCCAGACAGAAGGGAATCCGAAATCTCAAGGTTCAGGGAGATGCAGAGCTGATTGTCAATCAGGTCAGGGGTATATATCAGGTGAAAAATGATCGGTTGAAACATTACCGGAATAAAGTTTGGGATAGTATAGAATGCTTTGATGCATTTTCTATTAAGGCAGTTTTGAGAGATTATAATGACAAGGCTGATTCTTTGGCCATATCTGCATCTCTTCTTCTTCCTCATCCTCAGTTCAAGCAAGATACATACTCTATTGAGATTGTATATCGTCCCAGTATCCCAGATAATGCAACTCATTGGCAAGTGTTCAATGATGATCAACAGGTGTTGGCTTTTCTAGAAAAGGCTGACAATTTCAGTGAGTTATATTTTGAAGGTTCAGAATCAGCCTTCCGTGAAACTATTTCAGATCCATATCAGGAGGTTGATGGAGAATATATCCAGCTGAAAGGCAACAAGATACCCAAAGGTTTGGTTTCTTTGGAGGGCTTGTTTGATAAGCATGATCATTTTATCCAAAACAAAAGGCAAGTCGAAGGAGTTTCTTCCTCTGAAGTAGATCAAATCAATCTAGGTTCGTTTGATCAACCTCGGATGGTGAATGTTGGGAAATGTTGTTCTCCCGAAGAGAAGGTGAGATTCACTTCGCTTTTGAAGAAATACATCGATGTGATGGCCTGGTCTTATGCAGATTTGAAATCCTTCAAGCCCAAAGATGTACAGCACAGTATCCCTTTGAAACCTGATGTGAAGCCGTACAGACAAAAGCAAAGGCATTACAATCCCAAGATCTCAGGAACTATCCTGGCAGAAATTCAGAAGATGTTAGATGCCAGAATTATTTTCCCAATCCATCACTCCACTTGGATTGCAAACATTGTTCCTGTCAGGAAGAAGAATGGCGAGATCCGGATTTGTGTTGACTTTCGGAACTTGAATCAGTCCTCGCTGAAGGATAACTATCCCTTGCCTATCATGGACCAGGTATTACAAACTGTTACTGGATCAGAAATGTTATCCATGCTCGACGGATTCTCAGGGTATAATCAAGTCGAGGTAACCACAGAGGATCAACACAAGACAGCCTTCACGACCCCATGGGGTACCTTTGCTTACAGAAGGATGCCTTTCGGCTTAATCAATGTCGGAGCCACTTTTCAAAGGGCTATGGACTTGGCATTCAGAGATCTGATGGGCAAGGTCATAGTTGTGTATTTGGATGACTTGACCGTTTTCTCTAAAAAACGGAGTGATCATTATGGTCATTTAGAACAAGTACTTTTGAGATGCAGGCGTCATGGGATTTCACTGAATCCCAAGAAGTCCATGTTCGGGGTGACCGAAGGAAAGCTGCTAGGTCATATTGTGACTAAAGAAGGAACTAAAATTGACCCAGAGAGGGTAAAGGCCATTCAGAGTCTTACCTTACCCACAAGTAAGACCGGAGTTCATTCTTTCTTCGGAAAAGTTAATTTCTTGAGAAGATTTGTACCTGATTTCGCTGACAAAACCAAGGATATCCTTGGAATGATGAAAGGCAAAGTCCCATTCAGATGGAGTGCAGAAGGGAAGCTTTCATTTGAAGAAATCAAAAGGGCAGTTGCTTCCGCTCCTATCTTAGTATGTCCAGACTTCAAGAAAGATTTCATCATGTATAGCTATGCCTCTGCTCACACAGTGTCAGCCATCCTGATGCAGGAAAATGGGGAAGGCATTGAAGCTCCCATCGCATTCATGAGCTGTCCGTTGAAGGAGCATGAATTGAAGATGTCGCAGATTGAAAAACATGCTTATGCGGTGGTGCGAGCGGTGAAGCATTTCAGGTACTATGTGCTGAATTCCCATACTCGCGTTCGTTCACGATCATCTTTGTTAAATCCATTCTGACTCAACAAGAGCTGGGAAGTCAACGAGGTACCTGGATAGCTAAAGTTCAGGAGTACGATTTAGACATCAGGCCTACCAAGTTGGTACGAGGAAGGGGCCTGTGCCAATTAATTGCAGAAAATCATGCCGAAGCAGAGTATGAAGAGACTCAAGACACCTCTTCAAAGTTGCCCATGGTGCTTTTTGTGAGTACGGCCGATGAATGGTACACGAACATTGCTTTCTTCCTAACTTATGTTGAATGCCCTCCCCATTTAAATCAAAAGGAGAAGAGGACCGTCAAGCTGAGATCTGCGAAATACCTTTTGTGGAATAATGCAATATACAAGAGAGGTATCGATGGTGTTTTCCTGCGTTGTGTTGATAAATCACAACAGGAAAAGTTATTGGAGTCCTTTCATAGTCTAGCTTGTGGAGGACATTTTTCATCCTCTGTGACAGCTTATAAGATCCTACGGGCCAGGTACTATTGGCCTACTCTCTTCCGGGATTCAGTAGAATGGGTGTCCAAGTGTGAGGCTTGTCAACATTTCGTTGGTCGCCCCAAGCTAGCAGCTCTTCCTCTGAAGCCTGTGGTGATTGAAGAACCTTTTCGCCAATGGGGGATTGATTTCATCGGAACATTGAATCCTGCTTCCAGTGCTGGACATAGTTATGTGTTGACTGCTACAGACTACTTTACCAAGTGGGTAGAAGCCGCACCAATCAAGCAAGCAACTTCTGAAGCTGTTTGCAAGTTCCTTAAGGAAAATATAATTGTCAGATTCGGTGTACCTCATAAGATTGTAGCGGATAATGCTTCCAATTTCTCATCACATGAGTTAACTGAGTTTTGCTATGGATTCGGCATCACTCTAGCTCACTCATCTGATTATTATCCCCAGGGTAATGGGCAAGCTGAATCCAGCAACAAGAACCTGGTTACCATAATCAGGAAACTAGTGGATGAAAATCAGAGGACATGGCACAAAGCATTGTATGATGCGTTGTGGGCTGATCGGATCACACCAAAGCGAGCCATAGGGATGTCTCCTTTTCACCATGTGACGGATTGATGCTGAAATTCCTATCTCGATACAATTGCCGCCTTACGGTTGGCAAAAGTGGTTGAAGATGCGGCTTTTCAGAATGCTATCGAGAAGAGGGTTATGTATCTAGCCAGGCTAGAGGAGGAACGAATTAAGGTGATTGATCGCATTGCAGATCATCAGAGCAGAGTGAAGAAAATTTTTGACAAAAAATCAAAGCAGCGTAACTTTCAGATTGGAGATTTGGTGTTACTTTGGGATAAAAGGAGAGAACAAAAAGGAATGCATGGGAAGTTTGATTCTTTGTGGAAAGGACCTTTCAAAATTCATCAGCTGAATGGCAAAAATAGTTTCCTACTATCATATCTGGATGGAGGACTACTCCCGTTGCCTTTCAGTGGACAACATCTAAAGCTGTTCCACCATTAATGCAAGATGCTCTCTTGCATTGTACATATTTTACTTTTGTTGTGTGTTTGCTTTTGGTTTTCTTTCTTTCTCCGTTTTGTTTTGTTTTGGTTTTCTTCTTGACCCCGTAGCCCAATGGATAAGGCCCTGGTCTGCGAGACCAGAGATTCTGAGTTCTCTTCCTTTGGTATTACAAAGAAAGTCCCCAGCTAGAGCCAGCTGTTATCTCCATTTTGAGTTTACGACAAAATGATTAGATAACCCATACGAAATTTTTGAAGTTGATTTTGCATTATGGCCTCTTTTAGTGAAAATTGGGTTTTCGGGTTTTATGAGCAGCTCGACATGAGTTTTAGCATGCTTTATGTCATCTGTCTTCCGAAACCCGAAACCCACTTCCTATTGTGAAAATCGGGTTTTCGGACCTCCGGTGCATCGGAACATGCCTTACCTAAAACATGTTTTACGCCTCATGCTTTCCGATACCCGAAGTCCGCTTAGTCCTTTGTATCGGGTTTTCGGAGCTATGTAACATCTAAACACCTCATGTTTTGTGCCTCATGCTTTCCGATACCCGAAACCCGAATTGCACTAAGTCCCCTCGTGTCGGGTTTTCGGACCTCTCAAACATGCTGACATGGCATTCATGCCGAGTTGTCGGTGAATTGGCACGTGCCGAGCCCAAGTGTATTAATTGCCAATTTTCTTATAAATACGCGGATTTCCACGTCATTGTTACCGGACTTATTTTTAATTCGTGGATTTTTCACGCATGCTCTTCCGATTTCGAAACCCGACAGCTCGCCTTGCCCGATTGAATCGCTGTTTTCGATTTTCCATTTCTCTGATTGAAGGTATTTCTTTCTCACTTCTTTGTTCTTGGTTTTTACGAATCGATTGCACGTGGTTTCTTCTCAATTTCTCGCCGAGTTTTGGGGGTTTTCCTTCCTTCTTCTTTCTGGAGTTATTTTGAAAAGGGTTTTAGGTTCTAGGTTTATCTCTTCTGAGACTACCACTTGGTGCTATTTCTTCCAACTTTTATTATATGCATGAAGCATGAATGACAAGAAAGGAGATTGTATGTTTTGAAATCCAATGGAAAACCCTGTTTTTCTTCTCGGGTTTTGAAGATTGTTTTGCAGAGTTGAAGACCCGAAGTGTATCGAAAGTTTGAGGCGTCGAGGTTTCTCAAAGTTCCGATCTCCACAGTGAGTGTCGGGTTTCCCAGAGTTCCCGTCACCAACACAAGCGTCGGGTTTTCCCTGAGTTCCGACATAGTAGCAGACGTGCCGGGCTTTCCCCAAGTTTCGACATTACCAAGTGTGTCGGGTTTTTCAGAAGTTCTGACATTTTCAACACATCGGACTTTCAGGATATTCCGACATCTTCTTCAGCGTGTCGGACTCTTCTGTTCTTCCGGCATATATTCGAGGAGATTGAAATTCTGATGGTAGACAACATCTCCTGAGCTTCAAACCTTTCTCCCTTCAACGTTCTTCATGTCGGATCCCGGTCCATCTTAGGAAAAGGCCGAGAAGTCTGGCAGAATGAAATACAAGTTCAAGAAGCCGGAATCTCCATCATACATTGATTGCAACTATGATATCAGAGACACCGAACTCGGGAATATAGACATGGAAGATTTCGGGAATAGGTTGAGGAGTTCCTCTCAAAACCCATGGATGAAAGCTATAGCTGACAGTGGCTTGCCTCTCGCAGCGGGTTTTCCCATGTCCGCCCAATGTCCGGAATTCATTTTAGCTTGTGCATCCAGTTATGACTCGGCCTCTCATTCTGTGAGAGGTCAATCAGGTGAGGTAGTGGTCAAATTAGATGGAGGTTATTTTGATGATCTCCTCAAATTGCCTAATTTTGACGAGTATGGAGAGTTGGACATGAAGTCAGCTCAGAAAGCCTGGGACAATGATCAAGAGGACTGTATCAAGCATGTGAACAAGAATTTCTTGATCAAGGCCAAGCCAGCTGTGTCCAGATTTCCAAGGACTATCCCCAGGAGTGATTTCATCCAAGAAATCAATGACATCATCACCCTGCTGAGTCGAGTCTTTGGTTTTCCCGAATCAAACGTATTTCAAGGATGGATGTATCAATTTATGATGGTCATCAAGAAAAATCAGCAGGGGATTGATTGGGGTACTCTCATCAGCAATGAGATTGATTCCCAAATGATAACGGTCTTGTCAACTGGGAAATTTTATATGTCATCATATGTCACATACGCAGCAGCCGGGATGAGGAACTATCCCGGGCTGGATACTAAGGGAAGCAGAACGGTGAATCAGGTTTATCAATATTTCCCTCAATTGACAAAGAAGGGGTCAAAAGACCATTTCAGGAGGGTAAATGATGCCTTTTCTATGAGAATATCTGCAGGATAAACCCTGAGCTGAAGAAGACAAGAGTCTCAGATGAGGCTTGGGCAGAAGTTTCTAAATGGGGATGTATCTTCGTACAATTCAAGAAGTTTACATACCTTCGGGTGGTCATGTACTCGGGAGATCCTTTTCGCTTGCCCCGATATCCAAGGGATAGATTGATATTAATGGAATTGGTTAGGCAGTTGTTGGATTTTCATAAATTCCAACAAAGCAAACATAAGGCTGTTGTATCCTTCCCGATTTCTATTGGGAGATACACTTGCTCGATGGTAGTAAAGGCCAAAAATGTTGTCCATGAACTTCAGGACAAATTAAAGAAGCATATGAAGCCTCGAGATGGTTTTGATATCCGAGGAGTGCTCAGGGCATATGGAACCCAGCATTTGCACAGGCCAAATATAGAGGATATTTGGGTGGATCTGCGTAATGAGGTTGCTATTCGCAGAAAGGATCATAGCAGATTAACTATTGCTGAGATTCAAACACTGGAGTTTGCTCATTTACCGGAGGGTACAGGTGACAATGAAAGTGTTTTGGATCTTTCCTATGATGGATGAAGGAGGATCAATATGTTTTCCCACCTATTGATTGGTCGGCCAATGAAAAGCCTCTATTACTGAGATAGGTCAGCTCTAATTCTTGCTCGCACCAAAGCATGGCTCTCCTCTTGGGGAATGAATTTTAAAGATGATAAGTTTTCAAAGTTGGTTGTTTTAGAGGCGGGGCCCTCCAAAAAGGAAAAGGACAGAAAGTCTTCTAAGGCGCCTATAAAGGTCAAGATTGTCAAAAAGAGGAAAGAAAGAGAAATCTCTTCAATTGTTTCTCCTGTAGAAACGGTGAATGTGCCAGAATCACCAACACCACCAGAAATAGGAGAAATTAATTTGGAAGAAGGAGGAAGCCAGCTTCTGTCTTCACCATTTGCTGATTGCTCAACTGGAGAGACCTTATCTCTTGCATTCAAGGCTTTGGAGTCTGAATCTGCACCTCCTCCCTCACATGACCACTTCTACCTCCTCATTCTCCATCTACTTCGCGACCCGGTGCCAAGTATTTTCTCCGGGCTTTCACCCCTCTCCGCTGGAACCCAAGTGATCATCAACACGCCCCCCCGTGCCTCTTTTATTGGATCTACTACCACATTGGTAACTATTCCTCCTCCAATAGTAGAATCTTCTCCTCTTGAGAGTAGAATACCAGTTGCTACAACATGTGTAACTTCCTCTGATACGCCGCAATGGCTACTCGAGCAAACTCCGAGGAAGAGGAAGGTGATTGTGCCCATACCAGCTTTTGATTTCAGCTCACTCAAGGCTCCTACTGCAAAGTCGGCCAAGAAGCCCAAAACAGTTTCAAGGGTTTTGGTGGATGCTTCAGGAGATAAGTTTGCAGAGATTGCCACTCCCTCAGCTGACAAAACTAGAGATGATATAACAGCTGCTGATTATCAGGTAACTAGGGTGGCTCTAGGGAAAGTGACAGCAGAAGGGGCGCAACAAGATGCACGGGATTCCATAAACGTGTTGTGCCAAAAGTTGAAAGAAACAAAGGACAGCAGAGATGAGCTTAAGGAGAAAGTGGAGCAGTTGACAGAGGTTTTGCTTAAATTCTCAAAACCCCTTGAATCCATACCACCTTCTTCTGTTCCTGTCGGATTCGATTTCTCATCAGTGCCTACAATTGAGAAGATTGCTAAACAAGGAAGGGTGGTTGATGAATGGGTCCAAAGGTTGCTCCAACAGGGGAAGGAAGTGATACAAGGCGTTGTGAAAGTTCATCAATCTGTGGGAGACATTCAGAAAGATGGAGAAAAGATGGATGAGGAGATTTCTCAAGAAATTGGACAGCTTGATTTGACTTATGAAGCTCTCCAAGTGTTAAAGCAAATACCAACACATCTCTTGGTCGAAGAAGGAATTCTCCCTCATACGGATAAGCATTTCCAGCTAACCAAGGCCATCAGATTCAGGGTGAAGATTCTCAACGAAGCCTGTGCTAAGTTGAGAGAATCAAGGGATAAACTGATTGATGGGAAAAGTGATTTAGAAGAAGAATTGCTGAAGATTTGTTCAAAGGTGTCGGTAGGAAATTCAGGTATACTATCAGCGGATGATCTCTTCAAACAATTCCAAGAGTCTATTCAGCATGAATCAATGCTTGGATTTGACCTTGAAAAGATGGATCGGTTGGTAAAGATTGAGCATTCTTTGGAGGCCTTAAGAAAACTCAGCAAAGGATTGAAGAAACTTCCGATCGCCAAATGATGTTCATGAAACTGCGAAATTTGGAACGACCATTCCCACTTTTGATGAGAACGAAATGCAAGGCATAATTCGAAAGTTTCGGGAATTTCAGAACAAGCAGTCTCGTAGGAGGAAGAAAAAGAGGAAAGAGCCAAAGATGATGATTGATTAAGTCCCAGCGTTTCATGTCATTTCGGTCTTGAAATCGACATGTCTTTTTCATTTCTGTTTCGTCACATTTTTGAATCATGTTTTGACTTGATCTCCTGCGTGAGAATCATGCAAAACAGAACTCTTGTTAAAGCGCTAATTTTTAGGATCTGCCCTAGTTTATCTCTACTTCTTTTGTTATAAATAAGGGATGCTTGTGCATTCCAAAGGGGTCGAGATTTTTTGGAATATTTAGGGGCCATTGGAAAGAAGAAAAACTTTGTGTTTTCATTCAATCATTTTGAAGAATAGGAATCGATATTGTTTTACAGACTTTGTGTTGTGGAATATATCTTTCTTAAGACAGTGTTCTTATGTTCATGATCTTAAAGCTATTCTTTGCATAGCATCTTAGTGTTTCTGATTATTTCGGACATTATATTTGTGATCTAAAACTCGTATGATTATTTCGTGCTCTGTGTTTACTCGAAAGAAAATACGTTTCTCCCATTTCCTTTCTATTGTGCTTCTTTCATTGTAACAGTTTCTAACCCAGTTCATTTACGAAAGAAATACCCTTGAATTTATGAATGTGGATTTCGGGATTTCATTCCAACCCCCAATGGTTAGATTAGTGTGAATTGTATATATTGTTTACCATGTTTTAGATTAGCAATAACAGCAGCCTCACTGTCTTTGAGGAGGATTTAATCCCATGTCGTGGTTGAACCTCATATTTTGGTTTGACAAAATATCCAACCAACAAAGTCTGAATGGAGAGTTACTGTGGATCTCTTGGGAGTTATCCTATCAACCCATAAGGCTGATTTCAGTTTGGTATGCCAAGCCCTTTGATTCTCATCAAGAGTCCTCCTAATGATCCTCAGCAGGTTCTTGTTTGTAGACTCGACCTGGCCATTACCTTGAGGGTAATAGTTTGATGAAGTGCTTAGGTAGATCTCGTTCTTAACAGCCCACTCGGTCACCTTAGATCCAATGAATGTCAATGCATTATCGAGAGATTATTGTAGCAGTACGCCAAATCTAGTAGTTATCCCCTCATAAAAGTCTAAGATGCTAGACTCATTTGCCTCTTTGAGTGCTAACTTTCTTGTCCATCTGGTGAAGTAGTCCGTGGCTATCAAAATCCATTTGTGCCCTTGGCTTGAATTGGGATTAATGACTCCAATGAAGTCCAAACCCCATTGCATGAATGGCTGGTCAACTGAGATTGGATGTAATGGAAGGGCAGCAAGTCTTTCTTTTCCTGTGAAGAATGCACAATTCTTACACCTCTTGATCCATGCATAGCAATCACTGAAGATTTTAGGCCAATAATAACCAGCCTTCATGATTTTTAGAGCTGTCACTCTTGGTGCAAAATGACCACCAGCTGGTCCACCATGAAACTCTTCCAACACCCTTTGAATCTGATTTGTGCTAATGCATCTCAGCAGCACTCCATTCACATCTTTCTTGAACAAAACTCCATCAACAATGGCATATGGAACAGCCTGCAACCTGAAGTATCTCCTCTTCACTTTGCTCATTTTTGGAGGGCATAGGCCTGTCTGTAGGAAGTGTATCATACTCTGAGTCCAACAGGGAGTGGGCACATTATCATTTTCCTGTTCTTGACCATCCTGTAGTACCAAGACAACATCTTCTTCATTACCTGCTTCAACTTGTTGACTCAAGGCTAGTTGTTCGCATAGTCCCTTCCCACGTACTAGTTTGGTGACCTTGATCTCGATGTCATATTCCATGACATGAGTTATCCATCCTGCACGTTTCTCATTCAGATCCTTGTTTAGAAGGAAGTCCCTGACTCCCGCATGAGAGACCAATAATTGGATCTTGTTGTTTGAGACTAGGTGCTTGAATTTCTTTAAACTCCTGATCACTGCAAGTACATGCTTTTCAATGAAAGAGTACCTAGTTTCGTATTCCTCCAAGCCTTGACTGAAGAAAGCAACTGGTTGTTCTAATCCTTCTTTGTTTTGTTGTGCCAAGATTGCAGAAATTGTATCTCCACCACCAAAGGCGTATAGCATGAAATCCTTGGAGAAGTTTGGATTGACGAGAGTTGGAGCTTGAGATATAGCCTCTTTTATTGCCTCAAAACTTTCCTTGCCTTCAGATGTCCACTTAAATGCCATGCTCTTCTTTAACATCAGTGTTATTGGCTTTACGAGAGCTGCAAAGTTTGGAACAAAACTGCGGACAAAATTGATCCTTCCTAAGAAGCTTTGAAGAGCCTTCTTATAACTTGGCAATGGCAATGCTCGAATTGCTTCAACTCTTTCTGGGTCAATCATCAATCCCTCCTTTGAAACAATATGGCCAAGAAGTTTTCCCTCATGAGCCAAGAATATGCATTTTTTGGGATTCAATGATACCCCAAATCTTCTACACCTACGAAATACCGCCTCGGATGAAAGAGGTGATCCACTGCATTTTTGGAGAATACAGTGATGTCATCAAGGTATATCAAAACTATTTTATTGATCAACCCCTTGAATGCCATATCCATTGCCCTTTGGAAAGTGGCTCCAGCATTTGATAGCCCAAATGGCATCTTCTTGTAGGCATAGGTCCCCCATTTGGTGGTGAAAGCCGTCTTGAACTGGTCATCTTCCTTCACCATTACCTGATTATACCCTGAGTAGCCATCTAGGAGAGAGAATCTCTCCGAACCGGATACTACTTGCAATATTTGTTCCATTGAAGGAAGTGGGTAATGGTCTTTGAGAGATGCCCTGTTTAGGTCTCAGAAATCTACACACAACCTGATTTCTCCGCTCTTCTTCCTGACCAGAACCAAGTTTGCGACCCAGCTTGAGTGCTTGATCGGGAATATAATGCTTGCCTCTATTAGCTTATTTAGCTCTTTCTTCATTAGAGGCTCAATGTGAGGGTTGACTGGTCTCTGCTTCTGCCTGATGGGCTTAGCATCTGGATCCAATTCTATGGTATGCTGAGCCAGGTTGGGATTGAAACCTTTCAAGTCTTCATAGCTCCAAGTGAAGACATCTAGAAATTCTTGGCAAAGTTGTATGAAATCTGATTTCTCCTGTTCAGTGGCTACCTTGCCAATTTGAAGTGTTTTGTTTTCCCCAACCGGAATTGGCTCTGAATCTTCTCTTTTGACCTGTATGTTAGCCTTTTCCTTACGGAACTGGTCATTAGGGTTGAAGATAGACTCCAATGTTACTAAACCCCTAGGAAGCTTGTTTGTCGTAGTTGCACTACTTGATCCCCATACTGCTGCTCTAATCTATCCTGATTCCTAGCTGAGAATTCAGCCTCTTCTTGTAAGAAATTGACGATCTGTTGATCGTTCTCAAACACCTGCCAGCTAGTGTTATTATCTGGAACTACTGGCCTCACAATCACATGGACATGTGGCTGTGTTTTCTCCCTTTTGATGTTTTCCACCACATCAAACATTGCTCCAACAGCTGTGAGCCTATCCGCGGCTTCATTTTTCTTCCTAGGTATGGACGCGATATTGAAAGCTTCGAAATCCTCAACGAGGTCCCATACCCTGTTCTTGTAGTTCCTTAGCAGTTCATTCTTTGTAGCATATTGTCCCCTAACTTGATTGACGATTAGTTCACTGTCACCAAAGACTTGCAAGTTCTTTATTTTCTTGATTTCCCAATGTATCCCTTGCACCAAGGCTTCATATTCAGCAGTGTTATTTGAATAGGAAAACTAGAAACGGAAGGCTGAGTAATACCTTATACCTTGTGGTGAAATGAGCATAGCTCCTCCTCCTGCACCTTGTCTACTCCTTGATCCATCAAAGAATAGCTGCCATACTTCATTCTTGTCCTTATGATCTAGCTTGGTGATGTTGGGGAGAGGTTGATCCTCTTCATGTAAATAATAAACCCCTAGCTCAGATTCTTCTACTTCTTGATAAGGATCAAAAGCATGAACCTTGTTTTCCCATTCATCAAGAGTCAAATCTAGGATACTTCCAACCTTGGTGTCAGCCTCGTCAGTGCTAGGGTGATCTTCTTGATCAAATGCTGAGCAATTGGCATTAATTTGACTTGGAGTGTAAGGCTCAATATGGAAGTTTGCAATAGGTTCAGACCTAATTGTAGCCTTAGTTCCATACCTTGTTCTAAACAGCATGTGAGACCAATCCGCCGAAAGATAGCCTCCAATTTTAGCAGTGAAGTCTCTTGACAAGCACAATGCAAAGAGTGGTGGAAGGTCTATGACTGATACATCTTGTAAAACAACATTTGGACATGCATGCAAGGTAAGGCTCAAATTTCTAATCACTCCAACTGTCGTTATTGCTATCCCATCTAGCTGTACTACCCCTTTAGATGTTATTTCATACTGGAGCCCTAGCTGATCAGCTATCTGTTTAGGCATTACTGAGCTACTTGCCCCGGAGTCTATCATGCAATTATGTACTAGCTGATTTCCAATGATTAACAAAACATAGAAAGGGGGGGGCTTCAACATTTTACCTTGTTGTGCTCCATGACTTCCTTCAGGCTGGGCAGCATTTGTAAGCACTTTGTCTTGCATCTGAACCTGCTGATTCGAAGTTGGCCAGTCTTTCATGGCAGCTTGCAGCAGATCTCTTTGTCCTGGGATGGATAGGGATTCCCACATTGATATATTGACATTAGTCTTCTTCATCTGTTCAATGATACTGAATGGTGATGAAGGATCTCTCTGTTGTCCCTTGGTTTGCACATTTGCTCCTTGCACATGGGCAGCAACAGCTGGTATTTGAGTTGGCCTAGGGGTTGTTCTTGGCTGCCCTTGTGCATTTGAAACTGGGCTTTGCTTGCCAATCATTTGTGGAACCATGGGAGGTTGTGGATTGGCTGGGGCTAATGGCTGTTCTTCACCCAAATTTCTCCTCTTTGACCTTGTGTTGGCTGCAACACTTTGAGAAACTACTTGATTCATGCCACAGAAATCTTCTGCTTGCCAGTTCACCAATGTGGTGTCATTTGGGGCTGATTGCTGTTGGAATGTTTCTTGTTGTTGGTTGTTTCCTTGACTACCCTCACCCTCCACACCAGTAGTTGTCACCATCAATGCTTGATTGAGAGCACCATTGAAGCACATGGATTGGTTATGAGGCTCATTGCATGGAAAACACCAATCATATTCCTGAGCAATGTTGTTCTGTGTTGGCACTAATGCCTTAGAGGCAGATATGGCATTTGGATTATAGGGCTGGAATGGTCTATTGGCAGGAGGCCTTGTTTGATTCATGTTTGCAACTGGATTAGGGGGCCTTTGTGGTTGGTATGGCTGCCTATTAGGTTGAGCTTGGGGTTGATAAGAAGGTCTAAAACTTTGGGCTTGTTGCCTTTTGAGAGTAACCAGCTCATTGCCTAGATTTTGCAATTGCTTCATGACCTCTTGAAGCTCATTTGGGGCACTTGGAGATGAAGTGGAAGCTTCATTTGAACTCTGATTTCTAGGAGTGGGAGAAGGAGCCAAATTAGGTGCTTGACTAGTGTTTGGACTCTCTAAACTTGGAAACAATGGCATGGGAGGTCTAGGGGCAAGTTTTCCAGCTTGAATCAAACAATTTTCAGCCCTAATGGCAATGCTATAAGCCATAGGGATTGTTGTGCCTCCCATGGACTGAATTAACATAGAAATATCAGAATTTAGAGCTTTGAGATAGTAGAGAAAAGCACCTTTCTGTTGGCTGTTGGCGATCAAGCATCTTGGAATTCTCTCCCAAGTCTTTTGAAATCTGAAGTTGAAATCGGTCAGCTGCTCATTGGGAGCTCTCTTGATGGTTGTCAGCTGCTCCAAAAGAGACAAGTTGTCTCCCTTCTCTCCAAATTGCTTGTGAAGTGCTATACACAGCTGATTCCAATTTGTGATAGAACCAGCTCCAAGGCTCCTAAACCATTGCAATGCTTTACCCTTGAATGAAGATGCCAGTAACTTGACAGCCACTTGCATTTCATTGATTTCATGGATTGCACAAAGGTTAGCAATATCTTTAACATGATCACCTGGAGTAGTCTGATTTTCTCCAGTGAAGTAGGGAATGTTCTTCAAGGCTGCAATAGGAACTGGATGTTGTGCATTGAGAGCAAGTGGGCTGCTTTGCTGTGAAGTTGACGTAGGGGTTGTTACGAGCCATTCTAATTAGTCTTAAAACCCTTGTATCTTGAATGAAAGACCTATCAGATGGAGGAGTTGAGAGAGTTCTGTTTGGTGGAGATGGAGACCTCTGAATCCTTCTTCCTCTTTGCCTTCTTCTCGGAGATAATTGCAGGTATTCAAACAACACTTCTTCTTCTCCGACTCTTGACCTTGTGATTCTTCTCATAAGTTTTCAGGCCTGTACTGCTGAAACCGATTGATTTTCCCCTTGGAATCGCAGATATGTAAATAATAGCTCTTTTAAGCAAGAAAAATGCAGCAAATGCACATCAACCCTGCTACAATAAAAATGAGACCTCTAGGTCCCACCGGGCGTGCCAAAAATGTTAGTGAAAAATCACAGCACCCCTGGATGTTGGTCAGGTTTCTAGGTTGACCATACTATCATCCAATGTGATTGCATAACATTGAACCCTTTCTCCAAGTGTGGGACTTGAAAAGTGAGAAAGGATTCTCCAGAGAAGGCTGGTTCCTATTCCTCTGTTCGAGATGCACACAAAATATGCGAGACGGTTTGCTCGAAACCTAATCTAATCTGCGAGAGAGACGGGGTAAGGAGATGCATAAAAATAAATCTAAGCTAATAAAGGTGATGTACCGAGGAATGAAGAACACCTATCTTGCTAGTAAACACGAGACCATTCAAATATGACATAAGATCATGCAAAGATAACAAAGCTTGCGGTGAAAGACCGGTGGATGTAAAATGAACAGAGAGGGTTGAGAATCATCCACAAACATGTATTACTTGCTCCAAAGATTGATACAATACACTACGAGAATGCCAAGAGGCGAGTCATATTGAGTTCAAATGAGAGGTTCGAACTCCACAAATTCGCTTTGAAAGGAGAAGAAGGGAGGAACAAAACAGAAAAATGTTCGACCTTTTGAAAGAAGCTCCTCTTTACAATATATAGGAAGAATGAGAGAGGGAAAAGAGAGGAAGTTCAGAATCTACCGCAACCACTTCTAGGTTGTATTTTAAATCATCTCATTATGGCGAAGTGGTGGATCTGGCAAAATGGCAGTGTCTAATGTATGCGCGAACTGTCTGCATTAAAGTGGTTGTTGGAAAGTTACTTCTGGTATTACCACGCGTCAGGGATGTTTTCTCAATTTCTCTCTCCAAACTACACTAAAATGCAATATTGATCCCAGAATCATGTAGAGAATTTCAACAACTTTCCGTTGATATAAAGAACGTGCAAATCCGAGCTCTGGATCGAAAGATACGACGATCTGAAGATTTAGGGCATGAAACAAGCCAAAACGGATTTTGAAATCTTTTCCCGCGCTCTGCCACCTGGACGACACGTGGCAGGCTCTGATTCGCTAAGAAATTCTCTCTCCTCCATCTTTCCGTGGGCTTTTCTTTGAAATTTCCTTGTGGGCCCTTAAACTTGGACACGTGGCACTATTTCATTGGTTCAGGTCAGTGCTTGAAACCTCGCCCTTTGACTTCTGGACTTTCTCCCTCATGACACATGTTGTGATTTGATTGGTATTCGGGTCTGCCAACTTTTCACGTCCACCGCGTCCATTTGTCATGAATGTCCCAGTGCTATTTGGGACAGAAACCTCCGATCCACCCGAAATGGGCTTCCCTGTCCCTTTTCTGCTGGTGACACGTGGCGTTGCTTGATTGGCTTTCGGCTCCTTCGGCTATCCACGTCCCACGTGTCCCTTTGTCCCAACTGTCCCAGTGCTGAAGTTCCCCATTTCAGCCAAACCAGCCGGTTCGCGTCCTTCGCGTACATTTGTTCCAACTGTGTCCAATCGTATGCAGGGGACAAATTCTTTCGAACCGCTGAAATGGGCTTCCTTTACTTTGGTCGCTTCACCTTTTCACGTCCTTCACGTCCTCGCGGCCCAGATGTCCCAACTGCTTAGTGTGAAAGTTCTCCTTTTCAGCCAAACTGGGTGGTTCGGGCCCTTCGCGTCTTCATGTCCCAAATGTCCCAAAGCAGTTAGTCGATTTTCTTCTCCTTCGACCGAACCGGCTTTCCGCGTCCCACGCGTCCCGACGGCCCAAATGTTCCTTTTCCCTGCAGACTACCTGGTGGCCTTTCGGCCGATTCGCGTCCTCCACGTACATTTGTTCCAACTGTCCCAAAGGCGGCCTTGAGCAGGACTTAGCCAATTTCACGATTTTCTCCTGAATCAATCTAATTGCTTGGAACTAAAAACTCTGATGCATGTTATCGAAATTTACCCGGGGTGAACTTTGGATAACACTCACTTACATACACTTCCATCCACTCGGGGTGCATGTTGCTCTTATCATTCCATCTTGCATTCCATTCCACCCATCCACAACATATTGCTTTGTCTTAGTGGCATTTACTATTGCTTACTAATGTCTTTCATGATCACTTTACTACACATCTTAGATTTCTTTCTTATATGTCATTATTATACACACGTGCATGTTCACATCATTTTTAGTGTGATTACGAGATCTGAGGAATCTACACGCAAAGCATGGAATTTCACCTTCTACCCTTCCTATAATGGTTGTTGGGGGCATCCACATTCATCTTATCCAAGTGTTATTGTTTCATTTTTTACTTAGCATCTTATACTACTTGTTCATACACACTTTGACATATTGGTTATCACTCTAACATGCTAATGGGTGTTCCATGTGCAGCACTTGTTTTGTAGGATTACATGTTTCCATGACTACTTGTTTGTTTCTACTTGTCTACTTTGTTTTCCATTGTATGTGGGATTTTCCCTTTGCTTATGTGCACACTTGTATGTTGTTTGCATCCATGATGGCCTTGAATGTCTTGCGACATCATGAGTGATGTCCCATGTTTGAAACCCATTTTGTGTGGTTTGTTTGTTTTCTTGTGTGTTTACACTACTTTGTTTGGTAGTTTCTAAATTTTCTACGTATTTTACACTTGTCTTATTATATGAATGTGTTTTCAGAATAACACTTGTTTTGGCTAGCCATCCCCTTTTGTGCACACCTTGGTATCTACCAAGAGCATCCCCTTTCCCTTGCAAGGTAGAGTTCTACAGGTCAGAGTGCGGTTAGTCCTCTTTTGGGGCTGCATTCTCCTTTCAGCGATGTCGCATGTGCCCCAAATGGGGAGCATCATTGAGGGTTTTCTACTAACACAATGTATTTACAATGCGTTTTACACACAACAAGTGAGTTCAAACCAATCTATGAACTCCATACACAATGGACTTAATAGGACATGATGTCCTTCAAAAAATTTGAGGAGAAAAAACATGCTTGGGGGTTATAGTGGGTATACCTCTTTACAATTCTCCATCCAATGGCATCGGATCACCCAAAAATGAGGATAGTACAGATATATCTTCACACATTTCAGCAAAAGTGGTTAAAGTTAGAGGATACATTACATTTCCTCCCTATACTTCTTCCAGGTGGTGAGAGATCACCCAAAAAACTCGCGACAGTACAGGATATCCTTCTACACCCTTTTTCTCAACATGGATTAGGTGCACATGTTCCATTTACATTTTTCTAGCGTATTTTACATTTTCATACTTTAGACATGCATATTTTACACACACAAAATTTACATACATACATATTTGACTACTTGATCATCTTCTCCTTGTAGGTCCGGTCGTATGAGAAAAAAGTAGTCAAATTGAGGGCAACAACATCAACAACAACGAAAATAACAACACACCGCTACATGAATTTTCCTTTACTAACCATGCAAGTACACTGCACACAGCAATAGCAGCTACACACGCATTCTGCCCTAGGTTCACTCTCATCACTTTTTATGTGCATTTTTCATCTTTAGAATCCACGCTCCTCCACATTTTTTCTTTTTTTCATTCCACGCTTGAGTCTAGTCCATCGGCATGTCTTCTTCTACACTCTACATGGATATCAAAAACGCATCTCTATATGGCTTTATGTTACCAAGCATCCTGCTCACCAACATAAAGTGGGGCAAAAATGTAGACACAAAATTATGCACTTTAGACATTATTTAGCATGGTCTTATACTACTATTTAGAATATTCTCAAGTGAATAAGGTACTTATTAATCCAACCTTTTGGCCATATTTATTTTTATTTTATTTTGTATTTCTTGTGTATTTTCCAGCACTTATCCATCCATTTCGCAATTGTCTCGTCATTCTATCCCAAAATCACGGTACCTGCACTGTCTTGGGGGCACTACGAGGTACCCCGGTCCCACTCTGTGTGCCCCGGTCTATGCCCATCCTTTCCTCTTTGCTTTTTAGGTCCTTTTTAGTTGTTTTCCATCCTCATCCTTTTCCCGGTCGTCCTTGTCGGGATTAATTACAAAATTAATCTTGAGAGCCCTATAAATATAAAGTTATAAGACCATAATGAGGGTCCTAGTGTCACATACTACTATCACTCCATCTATAGTTACATTCATTGCATTACTTGCATCCACATAGTGTCATGCATCAAGGCTAGGAGATCTACATCACACACACACACACTACATAGGAGGGATTCTATTCTATTCCATGCACACGTGTTATTTACATTTTATATAGTTACTATTTCTTGCTACTTCACAAAGTGTGACTAACACGAAAGCACATAGAGCACGACATGCACACACTCACCATAACTACATCCAGGTCTAAAGTGTAGTCTAACGCTCAAAGTGATAAGACCACTAGTTTTTGGTGAGGTTATTTTAACCCATTCATTTGCATATTTATTTTTATAGGGTTTTAATACTTCCTTTTGTATTGTAGATCATTACATAGCTCATCCGAGCCAATCCGGTGCAATAGACAAGGCGGGGTTCTCGAACCAAATTGTGACCATACTAGAAGTAGGTTCTAAGCTTTTACACATATCGAGCACCCAAACTACGAGACCGGGGCACCCAGTACCCTCCCGGGTTCCTCAATCAGCTGAAAACTTCCATATATTTCCTTTGTTGTACTTCTGAGTGATCTTCTACACTTCCAAATTTTATTTCCAAACCTACGACAATGTGCGGCAGAGTCTCTTTGAATTAGCTAAGCCATTTCCTTTCCTTCTATCACATACCTTAGGGTTTTATTTCACTTATAATAATTAATTATAATTGTTCCATACTATTTTAGTTCATTTATGAAGCGTTTTAGTCCTCTAATTAGATTAGCATTAATACCCTATCCCCCTTTAGGATTTACATTTTTGTTAATCAATGACGTTATCCTCTAAAGAGGGTTGTCACCTCCAAAGAGATTAGCTTCTAACTTTAGGGATCCCATTCTCGTAGTAGGCATACTTGAAACAGGAGCTATAATGTGAAAGGTTTCCACTAAGGTTTAAAAATGGACCCTAGGAAAAATTTCACGAGAATAATGATGATAAGTTGTCACAAAGAACAATGACTATAAAATAGCCACGAATCTAATAAGTCAATGTGAACCCTAGGATAAAGAATAAAGAATGATCTATCCTAACAAGGCAACATATGACGCGAGATTTCTAGGACAACAAAATGACACATGAGACTCAAATATAATCAAGCCAAAATTTTACTCCCTATGATTTTTCGAGATAGGTTTGAAACAAATAGTGACAACACAATATCACCAGTTAGGCCAAGTTTAAAACAAACAAGACCTAAATGTTAAGAAAGTGTTGACGCGATCCTCTAACAAGGTATACTAAAAACTAGTTTCTAGATACTAACAAATTCTAAGTCTTGTAAAATGGACGATACAAATGTGAGCAGCATAACAACGCTATTTGAACATGTTAATCAAATTTAAGAAAGCAAGATTTTAGTATCAAAATGGTGTTATAGCGATGCTAACAAAGTAACCTCAACACTCAAAAACTCAAGACAAGGATAGGATGTAAAAACTATGCCTAAGTATATCAAGGAATTACTATGCGTGTGAGCAATGTAACAATACAATCTAGAGATTTAGGCCAAGTTTCACAATGGAAACAAGATGTAAATATCACAATTGTATGGCTATAATGTGGGAAGTGTAACAACTCAAAATAAGTCAGTGATAAGACAACCTAACTACAATGATAATAAGTCTCAATATGGGTTTGAGACAAAGGGCCTACTAGAATTTGATGACGTACCATTCACACTTTCAACACTTGCATTCGACATTGCAACCTAGTCATGCAAGTAGACTACAAAAGTGGTGGACACGATTATTTCTAGTAGGTATCCATATATGTTTTTTCTTCTTTTGTCTCAAAATGAGCAACAAGAAAACAAAGGAGTAGACCAAGTGGTGATGAAAAATACTTGGTGTAACTTTGGCAAAGTTTCTCCTTGTCTTAGGACAAGTGAAAAACTAGGAAAAAGTAACACTAAATAGATTTCGTGATGAAATGTCATGCGATTTAAATTTTAAGAGATTATTTCCCTTGTTCAAAAAACAAGAGTTTGAATCCAATAAATTTTTCACTTTGTGAGAGCTCTCAAGTATAAAAAATAAGATAAAATTGGCTCCAATCCGGAAAGCTTCCTATTAGTTCTCTCACCTAGGTTGTCAAAAACTACCCATGCGAGCTTGGTTTGCCAAGGTTTCCTAAGAAATATCCTGGATTTACTTTACCCCCTTCTAATATAATGAACAACTAGTGTGTTCAGTTGTATTATCATTGGGGTCGCAATGGAGATAGTATTGACTCTAATATTTCAAGGCATACTAATCAATTGGGTAGTGTGGAGCACTTTCCCATTTTGTTCACAAGGTTCCCTCTTGCATGAACTACTTTGGGGTTCCTAGTAGCATCCTTCTTGTGAGCATAAGGCTTATGCCAAAAAGAGTTTCGCATAGTTCGGTGGATGAGCTTTAGCTCTTAACCAACCTCTGAAGTGCGTTGTATAGTGGTTTGTTTTCTTATCTTTTGGATTAAGAAATTTGGTTTTGACAACCATTGGAAAACTACAAGCACATGCGAATGTTAGATTTTGGTTTGAAGAGAGTTCTCTTTTGTTTAGCTAGCATTAGGTCCTTCACACAAATGGTTAGTAGTTCAAAAATATCTACAATATCATATAAAGAGGATTAAATGTTGTTTTGATTTTCAAGATCATCCAAGGACGTGAGATAAGAGCATACACAACAAGCAACCCAACTAGATAAGAATGAAAAAGCTTGTAAATCAAAGAAACACCATAATGCTTTATAAATCAAGGTTCATTCCCAATTAATCCAAGTGCTTTTTAGTGAAATAACTAAAGTTGTTTTTGATTCTCAAGATCACACAAGGTGCAAGAGAAGAGCATACACAAGCTTTAGCCTTGGTTGTTTATCAAATGAAAAGCTCTTAAATCAACTAATCATGCAAATGAATAACAAAGTTTCCCTACTTACTCTTTAATGTTAGCAAAAGAAGGTTTAAGGTTGCTTTTGATTCTCAAGATCACACAAAGTGCAAGAGAAGAGCATACATAACCTTATTCCAAACTCATACAAAGCATGAAACAAATTATTCACCAAACCCTAAGTAAATTTATTAGAAAACCTAATTTAAATCATGAAATCTATATGTGATAGCTAAAAACTCCTAAAAATGACAAAAACACATAAAACCATAAGTTAATTTTTTTACGTTTAAGCAAATATTATCTAAGAACACTTATGTGCCCTTTTAAGTGGTAGTGCATCCTTTAGATCATGTTCGCACATTTCCAAATAGTTATGTGTCTCTGTCGAACTAATATAGTCGACTTACTTGTGTGTATCACGAGAGTCACCTGTGTGTACTTTAAAGCATGTGAGAGGCCTTTTCAATTGTAGAGTGCCTCTTTGTTAAAATGATCACACGGTTGAATTACATGTGTGTTACCGAGATTCAATTGTGCATACTTGAGCATGTGCGTGGCCTTTTCAACATGAGAGCACGCTTCTTTGTTAAAATGATAACACGGTTGAATTACGTGTGCACATCCGAGAGTCACTTGCACGTACTTTAGAGCATGTGTGTAGCATTTTCAATAGTAGAATGCCTCCTTGACATGTGTGTGGCCCTATATACATTTGTGTGCACCTTTCTGTAAGTGGTCAAAACACGGGTTTTGACAAGAAACTCTGAAAAAACTCAAATCTTTGACAATTTGATGCAATTTTGACAACATTCTACCTCCCTTTATCCTAAAAATAACCTAAACATAAAGAAACTACTACTAATCTAACTAAGAAGCTTCAAAACGAATGCAAAAGGAAACTAATAAAATCAAAACTTGCAACTAATCTAAAATAAAAGCTTAAAAGTAAGCTAGAAAACTTTGAAATTGATTTAGGAACTTTGAATTTAATCTAGAAAACTTGAAACTAATCTAGAAATCTTGAAATTAATCTAGAAAACTTAGAACTGAAAACTTTGAAATTATGTTTAAAATCTTGAAAATGAATGCTTTATGGGGTTTGAGACCCTTTGGGCGTGCCAAATGAAGACTACTAAAATTTCCAAGCAAAGCTAAACTAACAAGACTAACACCACATAGTCTAATTGAGAAAATGCTTATTGAATCTAACAATAGTTACATCAATTAAAAATAATTAGCGGGATGCTTTAAAGGAACTAACATGAATATAATTCAAAACCTAGCTAAAGCATGCCTACTAGTATGTTCAATTGCTAACTAACATAGACCTAAATAGATCTAGGAGCAATCAAATTGGGGGTTTGTTGCTACTCAAGGAAGGTGAGATGGTCTCTCCAACAATGACTATAAGATCATATTGGATACCCATCTACTAACCCTATTGAATACTTGAGGCAAGGATTGAGCTTGGCTATTAATCATATTTCTTATATGATATACAAATCAAAGCATGGTGTAAATATGGAAGGTATTACTTAGTCTTATTTATATCTTTTCCTTTAAGGAAAACTTGCATCTTGGTGCATGTGGGACTAAAATTATAAAGAATATTTAAGGCTTTTTAATCATGATCAAGGCTTGTTAATTCGATTAGTGAATTAACAAGTGATTAGGATGTGAGGAGCCTTAATCAACCACTTAGGGTCAATTAGGAGGCTAGGATAAGATTTTGAAGCCTTATGAGATGTTTTGGAAGAAAGTGGGGTGATTTTGAGTGGTTGGAAGAGGGGTTTGAGCCAATAATAGGGTATATTGACCAAAACAAGGGTAAAATAGGCTTAATTAGCTAATAATCGCTAATTATCTGTTTGGAAGAGGATTTTGACTTACAATTTGTCGTAAAGTGGCATCCTGAATGTGAAAGAGGATAGGTAATCAACAAAGTACTATTATTAATTGACCAAAATGGTAAGAAATGTTAGTTAATTAGCGGAAATCACTAATTATAACGGAAATGGTAAGAATGAGAGTGATTTGTGTGCTTTTAGCAATAAGATTGCAAAAGCGAAATTTAGGTATCTATAGGCATCTATGGTGGGGACCATGCCTCCTCTCTTGTAGTATGCCTACATGCACATATCTTTCCTACTAATTTGATGATACTTTCAGTACTAATAAGATTTGTTATAATTATTTGTGCACATCCAAAAAGAAATCATCTCAAAATGGTTCAATATTTTTTCGTTTTAATTGAAAAAAATTAAAATATAAATCTTATCATTATGTGTATGTAAACTAATAGCAAAAAAGAGTCAAATGATGAATAGACAAGAGCATGGATCTCAAGTTATAAAGGCTTATCAACCTAACAAAATATAAACATATTTTTAATATAATTTTAAATAAAATTGAGTATAAATATGCAAGCAGAAGGAGATGGTTATTTTAAACATTTACCTATAAATAAAGCTTAACAATTTATCTTAATTCTATCACCATTATAATAAGAATGTACTGTGATATTAAATTCCAAACCAAAATAAATTAATGCAAATGTTTAAATGTAAGGAATGTATCCCTTAGACAATTTTGGCTATAAACCTATCCTCCTACCAACAAATCTAGCTTGCACATAATTATATTATCAGGTCATATTATTATAACAATTCTTAACCTCATTTTTACTAGATAAGGTACCAGATCCTTACTTTCAAACCCTTTAGGTAGATATCCCTCTTCTTTTTATCCCTACCCTCTCACCCTCTACACCTATTTTGTCTTTGTCCACATGTTGAAATGATGATTTTATCACTTGTATATCTTTTTATGGGTCAATAATTTCCTCATGGATTGAATTTTATACAAAATTATATATAGGAACCCATATATAAGAAATTTAAATGCACTCATCTACTCACTTAAATCTTTATCGACACTAAAATTTTCCTCCGTAATTTCTATTTCATTAATGTATATATTAGGAATAGGATGTTGTTAAGTATAATTAGTAGTAGCATCCGATAGAAGATAACGGCACTGCCAATACGACACCGCCAATAATGTATAGTACAGTAATAGTCAAAAGTACAATAGGAATGTTGTGGTAAAAAGTAAATATTTGTCGTAAGTGGTCCGGTAATGTTAAAATGTCAAAGTTGGGATAAGTAGAGAAGTAGGGTCTACATGATTAGGAATTAGAAATATTATATTGGTAATAAGGACAAGGAGTGAGGTCATAAATATTTTATATATTTTATTTGTAAAAACTCTAAAAATGTGGAACCCATGTGAAATGATAAGGTTTATCTTATCTTAAAAGATAAGCTTACATGTAATACGAGATAAGAGTTAAGGTATGGAATATGATTCATCGAGTGGATTTCTTATCCTATCTTAGAGATAAGATGGATAAGCCTAGAAGTCTATAAATAAAGAGGCCACCCCCCTCATTTAGCATAGAAGGAAGTAGTGAGAAATATTGTATGAGTAAGTGTGTAAAGGAAGCCATCATTTTGAAGGTGTGTTAAAGAAGCCATTAAGAAGTGTAATTGTGAAGTTTCTCCCATAGTTATTGTTGGAAGGCAAGTGAAGTCAGTAACACTTGAAGTACCTCATGGGTGAGATTGTAACAATTTCATGTTAATATTATAATTTACTCTGATATTTCATATTTATCATCGTTCCTTCTTATCATAGTCTATCGTATCCTTGTGTTATGTGGATTGTTGTGTTTCCAGATTACATCCACCAAACTAAAAGCTGTGCATTAGTAAATAATCATAACACGAGGAGTTCTCGGTGAAGAATTATCATAGTGCCGGATTGGTGATGACATTTTGGTTCTGTTTCCAGGACCATTCCTCGTTGGTGGATTTTCTGGAGAGATATTCCTACTTAGTCAGAAATCATTTGGAGGGTAACCTTGTTTTTACTATGCATAGTAGTTACCATAGTAAAGTCACTTTTTACCATGAATAGTATTTACCACAGTAAAGTCACTTTTTACCGTGAATAGTATTTACCGCAGTAATTTCACTTTTTACCATAAATAGTGTTTACCACAGTAAAGTCAGTTTTTACCGCAGTAAGTCAAGTTTTACCATAGTTTACCGTGGTCATTTCTATTTTACTGTAGAAAGGTGTAAAGTCACTTTCTATTATAGTGATTCCAATTATTGTGCACATAAGTCTTGTTGATTGTACTTGTGGGTTGGTATTTCACGGTGGTTACTTTTGAAAATGGGGAAGATTCTGTATTTTTTCAGCCCAATCTAATGAAGATGCTTCCTCTTTCATTCAAGAGTTTAAATGATCTTGTATTTGTAATGGCCTTATAAGAAGGGAACAATGGACTGAATTTTTTCCTACCTTTTTGGATGGTTCAGCACTTAGGTGGTTTGAAACACTAGGTGAAAATGTAAAAAACTCATGGGATTTATTAACTGAAAGTTTTCTTGAAGAATTTGGTGAGCAACAAAAATATGCAGATCTCATGATCGAGATCACAAAGCTAGCCCAAGGAGAGAAGGAGAAGATAAGAGATTATCATGCTCGTGTTCTAGAGCTAAGGAGGAAGCTCGATGCCTAGATCCGGAAGGAAGGATTAGCGGATGGGTTGATGAATGGCGTGGATAATCTCCTCTGTAAGCACTTCATTCTTGGGATGAAGCCAGAGATCAGACAACGAGTGAAGTATGACCACCCAACTACCATTGAACAAGCAAAGGAGATTGCAAGAAGGCAAGAAGAAAGCATGGAAGAGGAGCCCAAAGAAATTGTTGCTAAAGTAGAGCCTACACCAGCACCTTTGGTTTAGAATCCACAACCACTCTCGGTGAGCACAAATCTTTCTCCTAGTACATCTACTGAGTATGAAGATCTACTCAAGAAGATGGGACAGTTAACTATTAATCTTCTTCAAGGAAAAGAATTTAGTTCTCAGGGAGGAGATAGAGGTCCAAAAAGAAATATTTCTGAAGTTGTCTGTTATGGTTGTTATAAAAAGGATCATTATAAGTATAATTGTCTAGATATAGCTTCTACATCAGTACAAGAGATAATGATAAAGGAAAAGCACCTGTGAATTCTTTTGATGTAGTAGATAAGAGCATAAATAATGAAGTAGATGTGTTTGTAACAAAAAGAAAGAAAGAAAAAGATAACCAAGATGGAAATGATCCTAAGAAGATGAAAGGAGAAACTAGTAAGAAACATAGGAGAAGAAAGTTGGGTGTGCAAGATTTTCTGATTTCACAGGGACAAGGACCATACTCCATCTTAGAAGATTTGTCCAAAAGGCCTGCAAATATTACATATGGTCAACTCTTGGCTATGTCTTCTGAGAAGAGGCGGGAGCTACGAAGTGGACTCAATGCTTGATGAAGGAAGGAGGTTGAGGTCCTTGTTTTGGAAGCAGAGGGAAAATCCCTATGCTCCACAAGATGAGGTATTATGTAATGGTATTTCAATTCATGATGTCTTAGTTGATGGAGGTGTTGCAGTTAATGTAATGACCGAGTCTGTAATGAATATGTTGGGTTTAAAAATTGATCGCCCCTCAACACTTATGTTAAGGTCATTAAATAAGGGAAAAACTAAACCAGAAGGTGTAGTTTCAAATGTGGCAATATATGTTATGGGTGTTGTATGTGTGGTAGACTTTCAGGTGATGAAAAATGGTATTTTTGCATACCCAATGTTGTTGGGAAGACCATGGCTAAGGAGAGTTCATGCAAGAAACTACTGGAATGAAGGCTTCATGACACTTAGACGTCGTAGAGAGAGGGTGAAGATAAATATGATCCCTCGGCATCATAAGCGCAGAACCTATCGATTCAAGTGATGAAGCTGATGATTGGACATCTCTCGATTACTCTAGTACCGGTGAAGTGGACACCGAAGATGAAGAAAGTGTGGTTGATGTGTCGGTCATGGATATCCTTTCACCAGTCACCGACTCATGACCCCATAAAATTATCGAAGAATAAATTGATGATCGTCTCCAAAAATAAAGATTGGTGATCTTTGTGATGGAGAGTGAAAAGGAATCCTACCTCCAGCTCTTTCGAAGGTACATACACATATTCACTTTTGATTACAAGGAACTCCATCAAGTAAGTTGGGTAGAACATTATATTGAGCTGGTAGATGGTGCTAAGCCTATAAAGCAAATGCCATATAGAATGAATCCTAATTTTTTCAAGACTGTAAAAGAAGAAATAGATAAGTTGCTTGATGCAAGATTCATATTTTCTATGGAGAATTCAGAATGGGTTTCTCCCATTGTGATCTCAATAAAAAAGAATGGGAAGCTATGCATTTGTGTTGATTATAGGAAGCTCAATAAGGCAACAAAGAAGGATCATTACCCTCTTCCATTCTCAGATCAGATCTTGGACAAAGTATCGGCCGGGAGTCTTATAGTTTTTCTTTGATGGATATAGCGGCTCTGACCAAGTTCGTATAGCAGAGAAAGATCAGCTGAAGACCATGTTCACCACTCCTTGGGGAATGTTTGCTTATAGAGTTATGCCTTTTGGGTTGTGTAATGCTCTGGAAACATTCCAGCATTTGATGAATAGGGTGTTTGAACCCTACATTGGGACCTTCATCAGAGTATTTATGGATGATTTTTACATCTATGGGAGCAAGTTGGACCACCTGGACCAAATGGAGATAACATTTCAAAGGTTAGATGAAGCACAAGCCTCACTAAACCCCCTACAAAGTGTGTCTTTGGATGTTCTAAAGGTGTTTTGTTAGGGCATGTTGTATCAGAGATGGTATTAGTGCGATCACGATAAAGTTTCAAAAATCAAAAGAGTTACCATTTCCTATGAATAGAAGTAAGTTGAGATCATTTTTAGGCCATGTGGGTTATTATAGAAGGTTCATCAAGAATTTATCAAAGATTGCATAGCCACTAACCCAGTTCTTGAAGAAGGATGTTACTTATGAACCAGGAAATAAGGCGCATGAAGCTTTTGAACAACTGAAGGAAGCCCTAGTGTCTTCACCTATTCTAAAGAGTCCAGATTGGAGCAAGCCATTCATTGTGTACACTGATGCCTCAGATGCAGCACTAGGAAGTAATTTGAGCCAAAAGGATGAAAATGGGAATGAACATCCAGTTTACTTTAGGAGCAGACAAATGAGTAGTGCTGAGGTAAATTATACTGTAACTGAAAAAGAGGCTCTGGCTATCATTTTTGCTGTAAAGAAGTTTAGGAATTACTTGCTAGGGAAAAAATTTCTAGTTGTAACAGATCATCAGGCTCTAAAATATATTGTAAATAAGCCTAACCCATCAGGGAGGATAGCAAGATGGATAATTTTGCTACAAGAATTTGAATTTGATATTATAGATAGGCCAGGAAAGAAGCATGTCAATGCAAATGCACTCTCTCGAGCCTATGATGGTTTAGGATCATCTTGTGATGATGATGATTTCCCCGATGCAACATTGTTATCCCTTGACACAATCCCTAGTGAATACATAGATATTTGGAATTATCTGAATGAATTCAAGTTTCCTGATGGTGCCAATGCAAAGACTAAGAGAAAGATTACTCAAGCCGATCATCATATTCTATTTTGCATGGAGTATTATTTGAATAGGACACGATGGACAGTCAAGAGGGCGTTGGACATGATCAAGGGAAGGAGTTGATAGAAGAATTCCATGTGGAGGGCACTTCTCAGACAACTTACAAAGAAGGATCTTGGATGCGAGTTATCACTTTGGCCCACTCTTTTTAGAGATTGTTATAATTATTGTAAGACATGTGATATTTGTCAAACACATGGTAACGTAAGACTTCATCAGCTCCATTATGCCCTATTCTTCCACTTGGTCCCTTTGAAAAGTGGGGAATAGATATTGTAGGTCCACTTCTAACTACCCCATGCCAAAATAAGTATATTGTAGTTGCCATAGATTATTTAACCAAGTGGGTTGAAGCTAGGCCATTGAAAACAACTTCCATGGATGAAGTGGCAAGGTTCATATATGAACGCATTGTCACCAGATTTGGTTGCCCATTATAAATTGTAATAGATCAAGGAAGCCACTTCATTAATGAGGTAGTAGAAGCCCTAGTCAATAAATTTTCTATTAAGCACAGGAAGGCAACAACATACAAGCCAAGCACAAATGGACAGGTGGAATGAACAAATTTTGTGTTGTGTTAAATTCTAGCAAAAGATGCAGCCTTGCAAGTACATAAGTGGGATAAAAGGATTCATGTAGCATTGTGGGCATATAGGGCAACATCAAAGTCAACAACAGGATACTCCCCATTTCAGTTGGCTTATGGCATTGATCCAGTTCTTCTATTGAGTTTGATATTCCCACGGTCAGAGTTATGGAAAATGAAAGGATGGATGAAAGTGATTCAGTAAAAGAAAGGTTGGTACATCTTCATTTTCTAGAGGAAATGAGGGAAATAGCTAATGATACAAGCTATAAGAAGAAAATGAAGCGAAGGAATACTTTGATCAAAAGATCCGGTGGTCTCCATTTCATGTGAATGACTTGGTCCTAGTATATGATTTAAGATACAAAAAAGAAGACAGAGAAAATTTCTTCCAAAATGGATGGGGCCCTACAAAATAGTAGTTGTGCATGAAAATGGTATGTACCGACTAGAGGAATTGGATGGCACCCCCATTACGAAATGGGTCAACCATGACAAGTTGAATATTTTCCAAGCACCAGAATAGTCTACTCCGAGGACGGAGTAGAAGCTAGGAAGGGGGAAGATGTCGACACTAAAATTTTCCTCCGTAATTTCTATTTCATTAATGTATATATTAGGAATAGGATGTTGTTAAGTATAATTAGTAGTAGCGTCCGATAGAAGATAACGGTGCTGCCAGTACGACGTCGCCAATAATGTATAGTACGGTAATAGTCAAAAGTACAATAGGAATGTTGTGGTAAAAAGTAAATATTTGTCGTAAGTGGTCCGGTAATGTTAAAATGTCAAAGTTGGGGTAAGTAGAGAAGTAGGGTCTACATGATTAGGAATTAGAAATATTATATTGGTAATAAGGACAAGGAGTGAGGTCATAAATATTTTGTATATTTTATTTGTAAAAAGTCTAAAAATGTGGAACCCATGTGAAATGATAAGGTTTATCTTATCTTAAAAGATAAGCTTACATGTACAGATAAGAGTTAAGGTATGGAATATGATTCGTCAGAGTGGATTTCTTATCCTATCTTAGAGATAAGATGGATAAGCCTAGAATTCTATAAATAAAGAGGCCACCCCCCTCATTTAGCATAGAAGGAAGTAGTGAGAAATATTGTATGAGTAAGTGTGTAAAGGAAGCCATCATTTTGAAGGTGTGTTAAAGAAGCCATTAAGAAGTGTAATTGTGAAGTTTCTCCCATAGTTATTGTTGGAAGGCAAGTGAAGTCAAGTAACACTTGAAGTACCTCATGGGTGAGATTGTAACAATTTCATGTTAATATTATAATTTACTACGATATTTCATATTTATCATCATTCCTTCTTATCATAGTCTATCGTCTTGTGTTTGTGTTATGTTTGTTGTTGTGTTTCAGATTACATCCACCAAACTAAAAGTTTGTACATTAGTAAATAATCATAGCATGAGGAGTTCGGTGAAGAATTATCATAGTGCGGATTGGTGATGACAAGTACTTTCAAGAGCCCTATGATAAAATTATCATTTCAAAAGCACTCAAATATCTCCTAAATTACCTTCAAACAATCACAAATAATAGGAGAAGCCCCTACATAGGTCTAAAGAACTCTAACCTTGGTCCTAGAGTCAATTTTACTAAGAAAAAGTATTTTCAATCTAATTTAAGCACAAATCACACCAAACCATTATCTATATTATCAAGTGATAAAATTTCCAAATCTAGTTGCAACCACATAGATATCACATGTTAAGTGGTTAACTACATGTATTTTAATCCCTATTCATAGTAGTACTAACATAGGTAGTGTACATATTACACTTTACCCCAAACACAAACCTTTTTGCATGGACTCTTACCCATGGTTTAGTTTTGAAGCTATTTCGGGTCATACAAAGGGTTTCGTGATACCTAGGGTTTCACAGTTAAGCATATTTTTGTCTTACATAGGTACCAAATTTATAAAATGCCATAAATTCACATTTTAAACCACCAAAAAATATGTACACATCTAAAAGTTCCATACCTACTTATCCTACACTCTTAGAATTAGAAATGAAGCACTTGCACATCATTTTGAGTATTTCTCTTACTTTTCTAACTTCCCCATTTTCACTCATTTATCCAATTTTAACTCTAATTTATTTAATATTACCTTAATTTCCCATTTTGATAAAGAGCCAAATTTTGAAACTTTTATCCGATTATATCTTTAAATTAGGAAACAATAACAAATAAAAAATATTCAATAATGAAAATTTAATGTTTTAATGTATTTTATATGAAATAAAAAATATATTTTTAAACTTTCATAGTAGTTACAAAATTGTAAATAAAACATTCATTAAAACATATATGAAAGAAGGCCATGAAAATATATGTGGCGTTATTTATTTTTGAACTAAGTATACAACGTGTAGATGTGCAAATTAGTGGTATTACATAAATAACGTACTAAATTGATTACATTTTGTCACCAAATTAGTTAGATGTAATAGAATTTCAGTTTAATCTATTCAAAAATTAAAATAATAGTAGGAAGATTACATTATTTAGATTATATGAAATTCTAAAAATATTTGCAATAATTTAAACCATATAAATACAGAAATAGATATGTAAGAACAATGAGATTATGGAAATGACTCCCTTTGATAAATTTGAAATTTTGACATATGCATCTTCTAATTTCTTTAAATGTGTAATCTCATTTTTAGTTATTTGATCTCTATGTTTATATGTTAAAATGTATTTTGAAATTTAGTTTTTCTAGAATGGATTTATATGTTACTATTTGATAGTTACGATTAATTTGTTTTTCTATTATAATTGGTATAAATATAGTTTGTTGTTCTCTCATGCCATCCATTAGTCTTTTTATATGCATTTTCACAAAAAGTACACTTTGTGGTGGCTACAAATACTATGGACTCTTGTCCATCTCGGTTGTATGGGCTACATGTGCCTTACTTGGTACCAAGAGATATGATTTGAATTTTTCTGATGGACTATTTTCCGGAAGTATGCAAGGCTTTTAAATCCTATCACGTCCCAAGTTGGATGTCAGAGCTATATTGGAATAAAATGAGGACTAGGAACACATCAAACATCTCCGTGTATGAGAAAGGATTTTAAAGTATCGAGAAACGAGTGTCCTCCACAAAAATCGTCGATGTTATGTTGATGTGAATGTTGTCTAATATTATAATAACATGTCACTCATCTATTTTTTCTTAATGCTCTATATTCCAATAAAATAGCTAAAGGATATATGCATGTATGTGACAATAAGAATCTACTAAAGATAAAATTAATCAATGTTCCTAAACAAGCTCTTATATATATTTTAAATCATTCATGAATGGTGTAATCATGTATGTTAATTTTTTTTGCAAATTGTGTTTATGGACACAGCTCGTGATGCACAACAGTATGTTGATTTGATAACAAAAGTTATGAAATTACTTCCCAAGAAAAATGTCAAACACTTGGTGAAGATGGATTTCAAAAAATTAAAAGAATTTTCCCAATAAGAACCACTATCAAGAAAGAAACAACAAAAAGTGTAGAGAGAATATATGGTGAATTTGTTAATTTGACTACAGTTGTTAGAGCACATTTTTGGTTACATTCTTGAATCATGTTGATATGAAGGAAACATTAGAATTTTGGGTGTGGATTTTGGACGAGAAAAGTCACAACATATGGAAGAAGAATTTGTTGTGAATGTGTCTAAAGGAATAAGTTCATTGGGTACAAAAACTAGGTCTACTGATAAGAGTATTTCTCGTAGAGCAATATTAACTTCATTTGTAAGTGAAGATACAACAAAGAATCATCATGTTACCGCTACTTGCTAAGGTCTTGGGTGTTTCTAGAAATACGATCAGTAGGTATGCAAAGAGGAGGAAGACATTGGATAATTCTACTGTGGAAGAAAATTGGGCACTAATGTGTAGAAATCCATGTTCGATAAAATTGAGGATAATATTGTGAAGATAGTTTCTGATTTTTGGACTGAGAGGACTCATCCTTCTCCAAATGTGAGGGATGTTTTAAAACACATGATAGCTCACAATAACTATGATGAACATATAAAACATTGGCTCAAAATAACTCAACATGAGATGTACATCAAGTTTATAAGAAGAACATCCAGATGTTAAGATTGGACAATGAATGTTTGAGAATTTGAAGCCTTGGTATGTGTGAGCTGATAAAGTCCTTGAAACATGTTGTTTCCACTATCACGTTGAGTTTGATTATCACTATCAGGTACACAAAAATTATATTACATATATTGAGGTGTGCTTTCATTTATAGGCTTATTAGAAATTTGATTAAATTTTTTTTTATGAGATGTGATTTAATTTATGTATTTCAAAATCTATGTTTTTTAGGTGTATAGAAAGTTACGAGAAGCATCAAATGGTCTAGAAAATGCCCCCTACATGTGTGAGTGAATTCATAGCTTTTATTCTTTGCACAATATCTCGATGATCATGTGGATGGTCATATGGCTTGCATCAAAGGTGTTTGTGACAAGTGTGGGGACTTGAAATTATTTCAAAAACAAATGAAGACTTGGACATAGTTCAAATGGTGACTTGCAAGAGGTGATTATTAAATAAAGAAAATATAATTAATTTTAAATTTGGATGTACATATTTATTTATTTTATTTTTATGTTTATTGTAAATGAATATAACAAGTTGTCCATTATGTATTGATTTTGTAGGTTCAAATACATAAAATATTCAACACGACTTGGAAAGAAATGAAACAAGTTGGACTTGGTAGAAGAGGAAATCCCCATTGCAACATTCATGCAAAGTTTCCAAAGTTTGATTAGTCTGTACATCAAACATTCTCACTATGAAAAGTGGAAAGGCTACGCAATTCAAGACCAATAGAGACACATTCCTATTGGTTCCATATTGTTTGTGGTTGATTTTGCTGAGAATTACTCATTTTCTCATCAAAAGAGATTCAAACACAATATTATCATATTGATCAGGTTACCATCATGGTTCATGTATTTTATAGGCATGCACAATTGGATTTGGATGGGGTTGAAAGTACATATGTGAAGTGAGTGATTAAGAAGGAGTATCACTTCTATATAAGTGATGACAAGGAACATGACACCCACTTTGTACAACATTGTTTTGATTTGTTTTTTCAATATATTTCATCAACGAGGAGTACAAATAGATCAACATTTTGTTTAGTCGGATGGTTTGCATCACAATTCAAATCCTCTCGCCCTTTCTTTGCACTCATTCGCTATCATCATTATCAAAAAATACCTCATTTATGGAGTTTTTTTAGAGTGGTCATGGGAAGGGAGAACATGATGGTGTGGGTGCATGCATCAAATGTGCTCTAAAGAAACAAAGCTTTGATTATGAGGGAGATTGATTGATTGATGCCCACACTATTGTTGAATGGTGTAAGAAACATTTTGTAGTTCAAGCTTCAACCTCACATGAGAGTAACATGCCCCCACACAAAGTGTTTTGGGAGATAACAAGTACGTGCATTTAAAACATATGTATCTTGATGTGAAATTGATTACAAGTTACACATAAACTTACGTACATGTACAAATTTATTTTTCTTAATTTTGATGTTTGTTAAACTTTATTGATTTTGTACATGATTAATCAGGTATTGATCGAAGGACAAAACATGGATGTGAAAGGATTCTAATTCTAGGTCTTTACACTCTGTGATGACTATGGATAGTAATAATTGGACAATCTGTAAAAGATTATTCTTGTTTTTGTTATGAATGCATGAAAAATCATATACAAAGTGCAATAGTAAAAAATGTGGGTATGTAGGTGAGTGGAAGCAAGTTCCTTTAGTTTTGGATGATCATATGATGGATCATGATGATAGTTTTGAAGATGTGCCCTTGATTTCACCTAATTATGACCACATATCTAGACTTGTTAAACAAGGTATTTTTGTTTAAAGGATTGTATTTGATCATTGAATTATATATATAATTTATAGTATATAAATCATTGAATATTTTTGCATTTAATTCTAACACAAAAACTTGTTTTATACAATGATTTTGTTGTAGGTGATGTATTTGCAATCATTGCAAAAGAAGACAATATTGAGAAAGTGGAGTACTACTTGTTGTGTTGCATTGTACAAAAGAGAGAACAAAGCTAACAAGTGAAATAACAAGTGAGGAGACAACATTTTATGACTTGGCTGTAGTGCATGTAGTGCAGGGAACATATTTACGACAAGTGAAAGCCCTCCAAAGTGGGATTCACTTTGTTGATTATGAACCGGACAAGAAGGTATATCATTACACCCATCACATAGTTGTTACCGGGTTACAATTGCATCAGGTGAAGAATGCACATGGTCCATGCAAAAAAATGGAGACTAGATGTAGAAGATCAAAAATTTTTTTATAGTCATTAAACAACGAGTTGAGCCACTTGGTATTATATAGAAGGACCTATAATATTATATATTGATGTCTTCTGAATGGAATTTTTCTATTTTCTTTTATCACTTTGGCATATATATTTGACAAATTTCTTGCTATGAATTAAAACTTATATCCTCCTCCTATATATGTTATGGATTAAAATTTCTTGCTATGAATTTAAGATTATACTATGGGGTTATGATTATTAGTAGGGGTGATTGTAATACATGTATGGCATTTAACTGGTATCACATGAGCTATGTTTTTAAACTTATGTACATTTTAGTATGTTTTTAGTATTTAGTTAGGTTTTTAGTATTTGTATTGCATATTGATAGTAGAAGGTTTATCTTGTCCTTATATTCCTAATTGCATTATGGGTATTAGACCCTACCCTTAAATGGATTTTGTAACTAGTGGGTTGAGAGATATATAGATTGTTACACTAGGTTGTTGCTTGAATGTGTGTTTCATTATGTATTACATTATTTGATAGAGTTGGTTGCATCTAGTTTTTTTGTGAATGGAAGAATTGTGTGAGCTCCCTCTTTTTGTCCTCCTAATAGATGGAAAAGTAGGGCAATATGACAACTACTAACTTAGAGGGATCAAGTTTACCCACCGTATGAGTGTGGCATATCTTTTGGTATTGCAAGATTTTCTTGATAAATGATAGCTAGGAATGATCTTCAAAGTTGAAGGAACTCATTCTTGGTTGTAAAAGAATGTGTTTAATGTAAATTGGTCATGATGGAGTAGGAAAATATTTGTGGTCATTATTGTGCAAAATTTTATGTTATGAAGTTAATATTTTCCTTATAAAATGATGTCCTTAGACCCAACCCAAGATATCAAAAATCATTGAGTATTGTTTACCATAGATGTTTGGGCTAGAGAAAGACTTATTCATCTAATAGATAATAATGTTGGTAATGTGTAAACACTAGTAATGAAGTGTTATTTTTCCTCTTCATAATATAGATTGTAATTATACTTAAATTTAAAGGAGTTAATGATGTTGGCTATTTCAAACACGGGGTTAATGTGAACTTGTTATATATTTCTCTTTTGTATTAAATTCATATATCAAAATCATGTCTAAATAATTTTTATTGATCTTCCTATGTAATTGGGATCTAGTGATAACCACTAAATCTATCTATGAATCAATATAACCCATATTCTTCTACTACCTCTACAATCATGTTTAGAAATGAAGTAAGAAAAGGATCATTCATGGAAGAATAATTTAGTAGTGTGTGTTGTCTCCAAAAAGTCTTGTTTCTCTTGTTTATTTTGGTTGAGTAATATTACCATACTAGATTTATCTATTGGGTATATCAATCCTACTTCTATAATTCTTTCCACCTCCTCTTTGAATTTATCCTTCATATTGTGATTTAGTCTATACATATACTTTTTAATAGGATTTTCCCCCTCCTTTAGTTCACGATGCAAATTTCTCCCAGATACAGATGCACTTCTATTATTTAATTGAACTTGGTAAGGAATAAATCTTCACAACTTCACACAATAGTTGTAGAATCTTTTACATTTCTTGCTCCATCCAATAATCTCCAATGGTATCTAGATTAACAGTTATTTTGGGCCTAATGTATTTGGTTCTTTTTCACATTATCTCATCATACATATTTATTTTTCCTTTGTTTCTAGTGTCTTCAACTATTATATATCAAATGTTCCTTTTCCTGTATAAATTGCACAATTTTTCCTCTTCCATAATTTTTGAAATATCTTTCTAGAAGTGGCATAGTCCATGTTGGCTCAAATCTACCTTTAAGTTCCATTTTCTCTTGACTATCTAGATTTGTTCCTTCATTTTTACAATCCCCTACAATTTGGCATACATTTATTACCTTATCAATATTTTTGCTCTATTCTAACATTGTTGGTCATCGCTACACATCACATAGTACTTTTTTCTTTCAAGGTTTTTGAACTCAACTCAACTTTTGAAATCTACATGAATGTTTGATCTTTTGTAAGTAACGCTACATTAAACATAGTATTATCATCCTCAAAATTGAATGTGTGAATAAAACCTTCTTGCACCTACCTATAATTATGTATTTCCTTCTTCTCTCTTGGTGTTTGTACCTTTCCCTTGGCACTAGAGTCATTTTTTAAAGAAAATGTAAATCCACCCTTGTGGCCAATTATTTATAGTTTCCTTATATCATGGCATCTTTGAATATGAATTTATGGAAAATGGATTACAAAATAACTTGACCATGCATTATTCAATCTAAAACTAGTGTAAATATTGCAAGCATGATACCCATTACTTCAATCCAACCAATATTCTCCCTTCTATGCACAACCCACCATGTTGTTCATGATTCTTTCAATGTATAGTCAATGTGCTTACACTCATATTTTCTAGGTTACATGCTCCTAGAATTTTTCTAAGGTGTATAATTTTTTATAGGGGAAAAAATTAAATGTAATTGAATTTGACTTGTATTATGAAGAACATGAAGGGAATATAAGGTGAAGAGCCATATTATAAGATATAAGATCATCACTTCAAAGAAATATGGAAAGAAAAGAGGTAAAACATGGGTTGTTTTTCATTATACTATTTTTAGCTCTATGTCCTCTCAACCTTAAGATTGTATCTTGAATTATCATTTAATAAAAATATCAATTTATTTTACCTTTGTTTATGTGGATATCTTATATTGTGTCTTTTATTTTCATTCTTCATTACTGTATATGTAATCAAATGTAGATTCACTCACATTAGCAAGTCCATATGAGATATTCCATTAACCTCTACTAATAATGGTACATTTAGCATTGATTCAATTTTGAATGGTGGAATAACAATGTTTTGGGATTTAATATGCCAACATATGTTATTATATGATTTTGAATCCTCACTTCATCAAGACATGGTTATATTTCTATATCAATGTAATTTTGTAACACGTAATATTATTAAAAGTGAAATATATCAAAATCTCTAAGTCATATATCAAAATCATGTCTAAGTCATATATAAAAATCTCAAAATCATGTCTAAGTCATATATCAAAATATCAAAATCATGTCTAAGTCATATATCAAAATATCAAAATCATGTCTAAGTCATATATATACATGTCTAAGTCATATATCAAAATCTCGTGTAAACACTATATACATGTACATGATGAAAATGAGTACAATGTATCAACTAGATAGTCTTCACCATCTAGTAGGGTGAGTACTAGATCCCTCACTAGGCTCTGCACCTGCATTTATAAAAATAAATATACACATCAGAAACTATATATAACATAGCATATTAAAATTTATAAGTGAAATTCTACAAAAATTTCTTGATTAATTGAATAAATCATATAACAGAGATGTAATTGAATACCTCAGTATCTATCTACATGTGGATGTTGGGAGTATCTACACTATGTGTAGATCTTTGTCTGTAGATCCCTATGAAACAAAATAAATTAAATGTAAGAAGTTGATAAACAATTTTTTTGCAATAAAACATTAATTTCACAAATTTCAATTTAGATTAAATATTAAATCTAAAACACAATAAAAATATATATATCTCTACATATATACCTCTGCGGAATGTGTCTCCAAATCTATGGGACCACCACCAACAACTGTTTGTGGTTGACCCATGACCTCAACACCAAAGCAAATAATGAGCCAAATGAGCCAAGCTGACTCAAGGCCCTCAACATCAAGTGATAGATCATGGTTGGGCTCATTCAAGAGTTGTGTATATGTCATATGTGGATATGATGTGGGTTGTGAAGCACCACAATACTCACTAGCATGTGCTAGAGCAAAAGCCTAAACACACAAGTAAACATTCAATATTATATGTCAACACTAGATCTTATATATCTATTTAAATATTAATAAATTGTAAAGTAATAATGAAATAAAATAAATTTTAATTAAATTAAGGTTTAATTTTCACACACCGAAATAGAAAAGTGTGAAACATGGGTGTCACATGATCCCAAGAATACAAGAGATCCAATTAACATCTGCAGTAGGCTAGTACTAAATAGAAGATACACTACCATGAACAAGTACTCTGGTCCATAAAATCCAAAAACCCCGATAGTGGAATGTTCTGTCATGCAATCAACTCATATGCACGCAACAAGTTAGAACCATGATGCATCCCAATGACGCATTAAGTAACATCTGCAACTCCTCGAATTCATCAAGTGATATCAAATGTGCACGAGTGTATAACTCGCTACGTGCATCATTGTTGGTACTAGCTCGTCCACTGCTAGTACCACATCTCAAGGAACTGACCCACATGGTTCATAAGAGATAGATTGGGTCTCGTGAGCAATGCTCCCAAGACCCTCTATAACACCCTCATGGGCACTCATAATGATAGGCACAACGACATCCTAAAATCCAAGATAAGAAAGGTCGTGGCCTCTCTACAAGTTGTCGCACGTCAACAATAGGAGGAGCTCCTTCTGTCGATATGTAGGCTTGTTGCTAATACGGCCACGCCTGCCAAAATAACTAGGGATGTCTAAATAGTTCACCTTTAGGTTTAGGTGAACCTCAACATGTAGCATCAATATGAAATATAATGGTAACTGGTCATTATTAGGAAATTGGCCTTGAGAGGCCACAAATCTAGGATAAATCAATGGTGCACAAAGGCGACATGAACATTTGTTTACATAATATGCCCTGATTTTCTTTTGGCCTACATAACTCGACCAACATGATCTCTTAACAACTTCCTTATCAGGAAGTCTAACTACAACCTCATTATATCCCACATCACCTGTCACACTTGATTTTAATTCATCCATAAATTTTTTAAGTGACTCAAGCTCGAAAGGGTTGTATGTTTTCAAGTTTGTTTGTATTTTTTGAAGATCTTTCAATATGTTTTCACAATGTGTTTTTGTATGGCCCAAATGTAGATGGAAGCTCAAGAATAGATGATAGTTTTTCTATCTCTAAGTCAGTCCTCTCAAACAAATTAGTAGAGGAAGAAGCCATAACTATAAAAATGAAAGTAAAATTCAATTTAGAATACTTTTTTTGAAACTGTAAACCCTAAAATGATAAAATTTCACATAATTTTTATTTTTTTTTGAAAAAAAAAATTAAACATAAACTTTTCCTGTCTTTGAAACATAATTCCTTAAAATAATGGTTTATTGAAAATTGTGACAAAGTAATGAATCTTCTTTTCTCAATGATGTGATGATTTTCAAGTAAAAAATGACCAATTTTCCCTTTAGCAACCCATATTTTTTCATATTAATGCAATCCACTGGAACCCTTAAAACTAAAAAAGTGTGCTCGAATTTCTTTTTGAAGGGGAAAAATTGATTTTGGCATTTTTTCCTTTTCCACTTACCAAGAGGAATGTTTTCATCAAAGCTAAATCAATCCACTTCCGATAATAGTAGTAGTACACTCTTATGTTGCTGCTTGCTGCTCTAATTGTATAAGGTTCCACAAGAAAAATAGTTGGATCAAATGACATCAAGCAAGCTCGTGTTGATATAATTTTTGCTACATTGGACGGAGAGCATCATGTGTAGTTCAGACCAAGATAAACTTAATTGTAGATATAATTATAGATAAATGACAAGAATAATATGTTTATTGGGTTTGTGTTCTCTTTAAATGCTTTGCTTGCATGATCCCAGGTCATGTTGACATGGAAAAGTAAAAATGTATGTAATGAAAAAATTTAGGAGCAAGTTTGTAGTCATTTTTTGTTTCTTGTAGGACATTTGTTTGTAAAGCTGTGCAGACGTACAAAAACCCGATCACCTGATTTCAAAATGTCTTTCACTACGGTGTTGATCTGCTTGTTGTTTCATTTTGTTTTGTGTCAATGCCAAATTCTCCTTCAAACTAGCCAAAACCTGTTGTTGATGTTGAATGTGTTCCTCAACATCTCCGACCTTAGTTGCCCCCTCGAGGAAGAAGTGATAGATAGTGGATGATAACCATATAATGCTAAAATGGGGTCATTTGAGAAGAGTTATGAAAATATGTGTTATACCACCATTCGCAAGTGGTAGCCATTTAACCCACGCGTTCACGCTTATCTAATACAAAACAACTTAGATACCCCTCTAAGCATTTGTTAACCACTTCCATTTGCCCATTAGTTTGAGGATGGTAAGATGAAGCTCGTAAGCTAGATGAGTACCCAAACATGCAAATAATTTTGTCTAGAAATTATTTGCATGTTTGGGTACTCTTCTAGCTCACAGTTCATCTTACCATATTACAAAACAATGTAGATACCCCTCTAAGCATTTGTTAACCACTTCCATTTGCCCATTAGTTTGAGGATGGTAAGATAAATTCAAATGTGAGCTAGAAAAATACCCAAACATGCAAATAATTTTTCCAAAATTGCTTGTGAAAATAGGATCACGATCACTTACAATTATTGTTGGGGTTTTATGTAGCTTTTGAACTGTCTCCAAAAAAATAGTTGAATCATCTTGATCGATGCAAATGGGTGTGACAAGGCACAAAAATGGGCATATTTTGTGAGTTTATCCACAATCACCAAAATAGCATTCTTACCCTCTGAACAAGGCAATCCCATGATGAAATCCATGGAGACCTTCTTCCATCTCTGGCTAGGAATTGGTAATGGTTGTAATAGACCTGGTGTCTTAATGGCTTCACCTTTGTTCTGTTGGCACACCAAACACTCTGATACAAAATTTTATACATCACGCTTGAGTCCTTCCCAAAAGATTTCTCTTTTTATTCTATGATGTCTTCAAAAACCCAGAGTGTCCTCCAACAGGCGATGCATGTAGCTCTGCAAGAATCTTATGCTTCAACTCAGAATCTTTGCACAAGTATAACATGTCCTTGTACCATAGGGCATTACCTTTCCACTCAAATTTGTTAGATGTTATAGAGCCTTGCTTGATATTATGTATTATAGATTGTGTATCCTTGTCCTAATCTCATTCCAATCTTGCTTCATCTACTTAATCGGCCTTCAACATGGACATTGCACATAGTAATGCGTCTGTAAATGTATCCCTTCTAGACAACGCATTGGCTACTACATTTTCTTTACCCTTTTTGTATATGATTTCAAAATCATAACCCAACATTTTTGTTACCCACTTTTGTTGTTCCTCAGATGATAATCTTTGCTCCAAAAAGTATTTGAGACTATCATGATCAGTTTTCACCTTGAAGTGTCTACCCATTAGATAGGGCCTCCATTGTTTGATCGCATGAAGAATAGCCATCATTTCTTTCTCATAAACAAGTTTGAGCAGATCTTTTCCTTTGAATTGGCAACTCTCAAATGCAATTGGTCTTCCTTCCTGCATTAGAACTACTCCCAATCCTAATCCTGAAGCGTCACACTCAACAATGAAGGTTTTTGAGAAGTCGGGAGTAGCCAAAACTAGGGTGGTGCACATGGCTTCCTTCAATTGCTCAAAGGATTTAGTGGTTGCGTCGTCCAATGGAAGGCATCCTTCTTTAGCAATGTAGTGAGTGGAGCTGCAATTCTACCATATCCCCTCACAAATCTTTTGTAGTACCATGTTAGTCCTAGGAACCCTCAGAGATTTTTGAGAGTTTTGGGCCTTGGCCATTCCACCATAGCTTTGATCTTTTGAGGATCAACTTTGACACCTTCATGGGATATAATGTGACCTAAGTACTCTACCTCTTGTACACCAAAAGAACATTTGGATGGCTTTGCATAGAGCTTATGTTTCTCCAAAACTTCCAACACTTTATCTACATGTTGCAAGTGTTCTTCCCATGTCTTACTATAAATCAATATGTCATCAAAGAAAACTAATACAAATTTCCTTTAAAATGGCCTAAAAACAGTGTTCATCAAGCTTTGAAATGTTGAGGGAGCATTTGTAAGACCAAAGGGCATTACCAAAACTCATAATGGCCCTCATGAGTCCTGAAAGTCGTTTTATGAACATCTTCCTCTCTTATTCTAATTTGATGGCACCTAACGAAGATCTAATTTTGTGAAATAAATAGCACCATGTAATTCATCAAGTAAATCATCAATTACTGGAATAGGAAACTTATCTTTGATGGTGTACTTGTTGAGTTCTTGGTAATCTGGACACATCCTCCATGTTTCATCCTTCTTATGTACCATGACCACTGGCGAAGAATATGTGCTCTGGCTATGCCTGATGATACCTGCCTTCAACATTTCCTACACCATTTTCTCATTCTCACTTTTCTCGGGAATATGGGTATTTGTATGGTCTGATGTTAGGTGGTTGGATCCCTAGAATCAACCGAATGACATGATCATGATCCCTAACTGGTGGTAGTCCCTTTGGAATTGCATCAAAAACAAACAAGTGAGCATCAACAATCTTTTGAAGATTGGGTGGCATTGAAGACTTTGTATTTTGTACCTCTATGGAAAATAACTTCTCTACAAATCTGTGGAGACTTAGCTACCATCTCTTTCAATTGTATTTTCCTTCCTTTTGAATGAAATCACATGAACAATTCTTGGAAATTCATCTCTATAGTACCTAAGGTTGTGAGCCATTGGACACCCAAAACAATATTTGTCCCTCCCATAGAAATAGCAAACATAGGTGAGTCTAACATGTAGTCTCCCATGGAAAGCCTTATACTATGACACTTTCATGTGCACTTGATTGTCCCACCATCCGCAATCATAAATTACGAGTTGGAAGTAAAACAATTGAGGCCATGCAACTAACTTATTATTTATGAAATTATGAGGGCCCCTGAGTCAATCAACATCGTCACCTTATATTTTTAAGATAGCCAATAACCTCGAGTGTTTGAGGAGTACTAATACACGACAACGCAAGGCAAGAAATTGTAGGTTGGTGATCCTCTACTTCATCTTCTCTGGTTCCTCACCTCTCCTATAATTTCAGCTTCCTCTTCATCCTCATTTCCTCCTTCAATATAGAACTTCTCAGCACAATTGTATCTTGGTCCACATTTGGTGTCACGGTTAAAACATGATCCTTTTGCTCTCTTTTCTTCCATTTGTTGAAGAGTCAGTCTAATTAGCCGAGCAAATGATGGGGAAGAGGTACTACGGTCTCTGGTGTTAGTGAAAGGTTGCCTTCTACCTGCAAAGAATTTTTTCCTTTGCTCGCATGTCATGATAATAGAATCAAAAAAGCTTGAGTGGATTAAACATGCGTACCTCATGCTCAGTGTGATCCTTAAGACCCCCAAGAAATAGGTCATTGAGATTCCCTTCTGTAATATTCTCCACCCTTAAGGATATGTTATGTAATTGATGCACATAATCTTTGATTGATCTGTTTGTCGTAACTTTTCCAATTGACTAAAGTAGTTATCTAAAACATTGGAACTATAGTGCAATTGCAACTCCTCGGTAAAAATTGTCCAAGTGACACTGAGACCATTCTTCTGCCTCTAAGCACATAACCATTGATACAGATGAATTGGTCTAGTTCAAGATACAGGATGCCAAGGTCACCTTTTGTCTCGATGGGGTTTGATGTAACTCAAAGAAGTTCTCCATTTGATTTATCCAATTCAATGGATCCTTCCCATCAAATTTGTGCATCTCCACTTTCGGCATCATGTTCCGTGGTTGCGAATAAGTTGGATTTTGATTGGGTTGGAAAAGTGATCCAACATGGTTATTTTACCCATTATTCTAAACTGAAGATCCTCCTTGGTTGATTTGGCACTGATTAGGGACAGATTGTTTACCCTTTATATGTTGCATGATATCATCCAACCGCTGATTGATTTGGTATATGTCTCCTTTGCAGGCCATCTCAGATTGTAGACTTCGCAGATCATACTCGAGTTGGCTCACCTTATGATCAACTAAGGTAAACCCTAGTGCCGAGGAATCTATATTTACCACTTCTGACTCCAACTCTTCAATCACTACCCCATCTTTATCTGGGGTTTTACCCAGAGTGACAAGATTCTTTTTGGCTCTTGTGGAAGGCCCCGACATGATGTCAAACCCTAGGGTTTATGGTTTCGATACAAATTCAGTCGAATAGGAAAAAACACAAAAATATACTACCAAAAAAAATTTGAGAGCTTTGAGAAAATGTAACTAACTTGGAAAAATTAGACAATTTGCAGCCTAGGGAGCGATTTTATGAAAAACCCAAATTTGCAATAACGTTTGCAAAATAAATCAAAAAAGTTTGAAATTTTCAGTAACCTTGCTTGGAATGATTCGCAACTCTAGCAAAAAAATATGACAAATTTGCGTTGGTTCGCAAAATATAGAAGAAACAAAAATTAAGGTTTTTACCCTAATTTTGGCTCGAGATCACAGCTCTAATACCACTTGTAATGAAAGTACTTGTATAATTCAGATTATGAGCAACAATAGAACACCAAAGAACACAATATTGTAGATAAATGATCTCAATATGCAATTAAAATAGCTTTGCTACTTTGAGGGGGCAACCTTCAAACCATACAATAAGACTCCAATGCTCGAATGAATGATCAACTACTACTACCTACTAACCCCTATATATACTATTCATATATTATGGCCATCACCAAGGCCGACCTACTAAGCATGAGAAAGTATAAATGACATAATAAAATGATATGGTAAGCCACAAGTCGACTACTCATATCCTACTACAAGAATAAGTTAAGGGCGTAATAATGTAGGTCCAAGATTAATCTTGTGATGAACTTCCACCTGATTGGAGGATTGAACTAATATAACAAAAAATGGTACAGTCAACAGTTGGTTGCTTAATTGCATTTCTTTCAATGCAAAATGAACACTTTGTTCAACTATAATAGGTAGGACTGCTCTGCTAGGTTCCTAAAAATAGTAATTGCCATCTTAATAAGCGCATTGAAAGAAGACCACAACATACTCATGATGCACAATGAACACCGAAATTTGTGAAGCTTGGTCATGATACAAGAGATTTAAGTAAAGGGGTAAGTATTGCGTAGGTAGTTATGTTGCCAACATTTAATGAAAAAAATGATGTAGGATTGTTCGAGTCGGGATTGAACCGATATAACAAAAAAAGGTACAATATAAAAACAAAAGCTAGGGCTTCATTTTTGTAGGGAAGAACAAATTTTACAAAAAAACCAGTTTAAAACCAAAATGGGTGCCTAAGTTTTACAAAAAAAGTACATACATACGGTGTGGGCGATCTAACCGCTAGGCTCGGCGGTTGTTGACAAGTGTTTGGGCGAAGATGTGCGGGGCGGAGGAAAAGTGAGAACCTCCACGTTGCCACAAATATATAAACCGGGGTTCACGCGAACACCTTTCCGTGGCTTACGTGGTAGTTCGAGCGAAGCACATTCGCGCTAACACCCCTTAATTCCCAACCCACCCAACCTCCTACTCGCATTTTTAGAACACCAAATGGGACAGAGTATTGTGCTTTGATCCTCAAGGTAGTAATGCCTTATAGCCCATTTCACCATGATCCATCTCCTTAGGGTGGTTGTATTAAGATTATATGACCACAACAACTCAACAAGACAACCATCTCCTTAGGGTGGTTGTATGAAGATGACATGACATTGACAACTCAGCAAGACAAACCCGCAAGAATTCTTTTCAACACCAATATCTACTTCCAATTTGAGGCTAAGTCACGAGAAAACAAAAACAACAAAACCCCACTCCTTACCCTAATGACCTTGAGTGGTTCAGACTCAAGGCCACATGAATCCTGCTATTTATTGAATGAAACAATCTTGTTTATGGTTGATGTTTACATAGCCACTTCATCTCAATGATGCTCCTGCATCACAATGTTCTAATGGTGTACCTTATATTTGTTGAAACAAGGAGGTCCACTAACATCATTTGATTAAACAAAAACATGATGCAGACATTTGTAAAGAGGACCTGTAAATGGTGACTCCTTACATGTCATAAGGTGGATGAATAATAAAACACTACTCTCAATATTTATCTTCAGGCCTTGGCACAAAACTTGAAGATGAACTCCCGGTGCTTTTCCTTCACACATTCATTCATATTTATAGGGGAATTGAAGGATCTGGCTGACACACTCTCTGAGGAAGGATTAAACTAGGAAACTGGTGAGCTACTGGTACTGGATATTCAAGATGGCTCTAGTTTTGAATCGTGACATCCATTATAATTCTGCTCAATTCTATTTTACTATATTTCTCTTTTGACTTATAGTTTTCCTCATTGCTTTTGTCTTGCACATCTGTGTTCCCTGTTGTTACCATTATCGTGGGAGTGACTACTTGGTGGATGTGCTTTGCTCCTATACTGCTGTCATTTCTGATTACTTTCTGAGCACTCATTGACCCATTGTGATTGTCATACTCTGGAATTTGTTTCTTTTCCCTCAAAAACTTGTGTATTCGATTTATGGAGTCATATTTACTCACTGTGATATCTTGCTCAGTGCCTTGAGCACGTGAAGAATGTATTTTTCTTCTCCCTATGAATAAAATTTACGATCTTTTCCTGGGAAAAATAAAAATAAAAAGAGGACATGTAAATCAGAATCAACAAAGCACTTTTTCAAAACAAAGCACCATATTAAGCTAGAAAGCACAGGTCATTGCACTAGTGGACCAATATTTCAAGCATCGCCTCAAGGAAGCAATGAAGATTTATAAGCACACAAATAGTCTAAAAACCATGATGAGGGTTTAGGTTTAAGTCATGCATAGATAACTGTTTTCGATAAAATTAAAAATACCCTACTTTTGGAGATGTGTTATTGCATGGTAACAAATTAATGTTTGTAATGGCTTATACATTTATTATTTACTCTTAAAGTAGCCCATTTGGCATCTATGTACTCATCTAGAGTTATATAGTAAGGAGCTCTGATCTGCATTCCTATCATGGAGGCTCGTCACAATGATGGGTAACCTGGTATATGATCCAAATCATCAATTTCAAAATATTACAGTTTTTTTCCAAAGAGTGCTCTCATAATAATATATTATTATGTTGTACAGAGGTCTAATCCATAAGAGAATGAACTGTGAAAGCCTATTTTCTTTAGATTAATGAAATCAGATGCCTTGAATTTGGGGTTCTAACTCTTGTAGCTCATAATACAAATAAACACACACATCAGGGAGAAAGTCTTGACCACTCCGTGGAGCCAAAACAACAAAAAGCACTGTTTGCTAATTATACAATGCAGAGCATGCACTAAAATAAAAATCAACATAGAGCTTTCCAAATCGATTACTAGGGCACACTCATGCTGCTAAGACTTGACAGGTAGTGTCACAAGTTATGATCAGGGTTGTCAGCTCTCTCAAGTCCTGTATAATATGTGATTTGCAAATATGGGAAAGCCACCCCCAGAAGTACTTTTGCATCTTATTCCATATCAAGAGAGATATGAGCTGAAATGTGTTTGGATTACACTGTTATTAAGAACGTCAAGCAATGCCTGATTAGAGTTGACGCAGCGGGGAGTTTTGAACTGACTTGCTGCTGCTCCAAGGCTCAAGTAGTGATGTAAAATCTTTCGGAATGTGCCCTTTTCCACAATACGAAGTTCAAGGGGTCCGATTGTCTTGGCTTTCCTAGAACCAACATAGCCCAGATCAGCAAAAGACTCATCCATTATTGAACAACATCTCTTTAGAACACTTTCATCTATTTTGCCACTAAGCTCCCAAAATATTACATAGTGGCCTGGTTCAGTTGACATATCTGCATAGCTTGTGAAGTCAACCAGCTCCACATTTTCTTCCCTGAAGAGTTGGGTAGCCTTCTCAACAGCTATTTGCAAATCTTTCTCAGTGGTCTTGTCAATGTTTACTGTAAGAAGAAGGTTCTTCCGGCATATAAATGACAACTGTGGAGTAGAATTGTAAAATCCAGCTACTCTTACAACATCACCAAGCCTGTACCTGTAAAGCCCTGTATGCAGACAAAAGACATTAAAGGAAGATTATCCATATCAGAGAAACTTTCAAAACTATAATCTAGACTTCAATGTAAATTTTGTAAATAAAACCAGAATTTCGAGGACAGATAAAAAAACTCAAACTGCAAAATGCAAATTGAATATTAGGAACAAGAAAAAGAAAAAGGTGGAGCGCACCAGCAAATGTTGTGAAAACCACCTCATAATCCTGCCCAACTTTCACTTCTGTCAGACCCACAGGTTCAGATTCTGTATATTGGGCATTAGCTACATTCTGATCCAGTTTCCAGTCTTCAAGACGCAGATGAAGTGGAATGAATTCAAAATATGCAAGGTTGGGAATCACTGTGAAAGTTGTATTCTCTGGTGGAGTTGTGGGATCTATATTGGCAGCAATCCAACTTTCAGTGGCACCATAATCTGCACTCAACAATGGTAGATCGCCTGCATAGTGTCTCAATTTCCTTAGATAAGGCTCCATAGAACCTGTCATGATAGAAAAAACATACTTGGCATTGGGCCAAAGCCGTGGGATAACTCCATACCAATTCTCCATGTTCTTACATTTTTCGTAGATAGCATCTGCCAAATCTGGATCAGGTTTGAGCAATTTGGAAATGGATGCCCTCATTGAAGGTACTGTGATATGTTCACTAAGTTTTCCTTCCTTGATATCAGTACAAAGTTCTTGCCATACTTGCTCAAAGGTCCTGAAAGCATCTACAATACTGTATGAAAAAGTTGATTGCACAAATTGTACCTCATTTGAATAGAGCAGCCCACATAGGAGATGACAATACAAGGATTGTTGAGCATCATAACCAAACACAACCTCATCTGGACTGCATGCAAAAACCTGGCTGCTCTTCTTATTAATCTTAATAAGTTCGCTGCGGAATAAATGTGTAGTTCCAGTGCAAGCTATCAAGCCCCCTTTGGTATGAATTTGTTTGCTACTGTAGACAAATTCAAGGGCTCTTCCCCAGGCATGATTGGAAATAATCTGCAGATTCAAACATAATAATGGGTAAGTATTTTTGTTGGGACAGCTTATACTTTCAAGTCCCGTGACCTACTTTGGTCATTTGTGGATGTTAATTTAATTTCACTTCATTTCAACTTTACATATCCAATTATAGGAAAAATACGGCTGTATGAAATATCAAATGTTTACTTTTATAGTCAGCTAAAGGCTAGATGGATTATCCTATTTGTAGATAACTCAAAAAGCAAAAACTGGCAATCAATGGTTTGAGCTACGCATAGCATTCAAACATTTTTACACTTTAGGCCCTGGAAAATATAACAGAGGTGTGATCATAACAGGCATCTGCCCCTTTGCTGCCCTCCCCTCCAAAAAGGAAAAAAACAGAAGTTATATACAAAGGTAGAAAAATGTAGCTTGAGGCCTGCGGCACATTACTAGCTTGAGAACTTCAAACTTAGAGCTCTTTTTTGTTATTTGGTAAAATCCTTTGGCCTTAGCTGCCATGACAAAGTAGTATCTCTTCCATAAAATTCATGCAAGACATTCATCCAGACTCATCCATTGGAGTAAAGCTGAATGCAGTATTGTACCTAATTTCAACACTTGATCATATCTCCTGGGATTTAAACCTGGGGCTCTGTTATGAAAGTCCCAATACTTTTATAACTTGTGCTTTTCCCATTCAACAATAACAAGGCCAAATTTAAGGACATATGCAATGAACTTCTATCCAATATTGAAAAGATAAACATCAATAATCTAAGTCCCACTTGATAATAAAGTACCACTTGGCCATAAGGGGAAATGAAATTCCCATATTGAGAAAAACATTACCACTTAAAGCACTGTCAACCATTTTGCACTCGAATGAATTTACTTGAATAATAAATAGACAGAATGATATACAATAGATCAACGCTCTAAGCTTCAAATTCCATGTCGAATTTCAATATTCTCAAGGATATTATTCAATAATAGTGTGTAACATCAAAGTAGTATTAAGTATACAGAGGAAGCAAATGACAAAATCAGGTAAGTTTCATAATTTCACAAGACACAATATCCTTGTGTACCACCATCCAACAACAGGCATTTAAGATGGTTGCTATTTTACATTTGTTCTTTGTTGAAAGAGAATTGTATCAACTTCTGTTCACCAACTGACCTCTATTAGAGAATTAACTGGCTGTCACTAGCCATACTATGAATACCTCAATTTCAAGTTAGCAATCTAACAGCATGTTATAGCTTCTAATTTGTAGCTGCTTGAGAAATTCTGAAGCTATTGTTTTTATATAATGGAAGCATGAAGATCAGGGACCGTTAAAAGGGAGCCCACTATCATTGAAGTAAAAGTTATATAGTATGATGAATAAATCATAAATCTGCTCAAATTTAGTTCAAGAACTCCAAAAATAGAAAATGTGGATTCGATGGAGTATATGAAAGAACAAGATCAAAAACAAAAATCTTAACAATTTTATTTCTTTTGGACTCATAAATATGGATTTACAATGTTACCCCTAACCAAAACCAGCACCCAATAACAAGATCACTATGAAATACAATGTGACAAGCTAAGCTCTTGTATGAACACTCCACAGAAGACAGTAACCAAAACACAATCACTCTGGACAAGTGCAGACAATCACCAAACCACATCCCATCGATGGGCATCCCTTGATGTTCATCATCACAATGCATCACTAACTTTTGAATCCAACCAAGTCCGTTTCCATCACCCATCCTCAATACAAGATTGCAAAGAAAGTAGCAAAATATAACTACTCAAATACATTTAATAATTTCATTTCCATCTCAAAATATTTGCATTTCCCTTATGGAACTACTACCCTATCCTGCCTCCTTCAATCATGAGACTGTTGCCTAAACTTGCATCATCCTCATGGGACTGTTGGCCACATATTATAATCATCACCGGCCACAAGAATGTTGGCTGATCATGCATTCAATGTTTGGAACCATCCCTCTTCAAAGTGTTGATTATATCTGATTTGGTCAAACCACCATCCATGGGACTTCAGGTCTATCTCAACCAGGCCTCTGTCCACTCACTGTTAGCTCATCAATCATTTTATTCTTGCAAAAATCCCTCTTGGGATTGTCAGTTATATCCAAAACATTCATACCACCAGCCTAGGACTACAGGCCTATCTCAAGTACACCCCCATCCACAAAACTTTCTGTTCATCAAGCATTCCACTGTCCACGGGATTTTTGGCTTGTCAATCATGCCTCAGATGCGATTGTTGGCTAATATTCATAACATCCATCATCCCTCGTGGGACTATGGGTCAAGACCTCAACAATATATATTTTGGTCAAAGAATCAGCTCCAACGGTACAGTATTTAATATATTATTAAAGTAAATATTCAATTTACTTCATGCAAACAAAAGACAAATATAGGTTTGGGCAAAGTTCAAAACTGATTGTTACTACTACAGAAATTCAACCTGTATGCCAGGGTGCTGCAAAATATGGTCAATGTCACTAAAAATGTCAACAGAGCTGTAGGTATGTAGTTGTACCACGTCAAGGAAGTCAAAAGCAACAATTATAATGGTCAAACATCCATCAACGAATGCAGGGTTGATTAAACGCAGCTGCTAAGACCAACTTGTCAGTAAGACCTCATTTCTTTCCTTCTTACCTAGGACAGTGCTATTGGTACTTACGGAAGAGAAATTGAGATCAATTGGGTCAGCTAGATCTCCAATTGCCCCACATACATAATAAATACAAGTCAAATGTGCCGATGTTGTCCAGGTCAGACTAATCCCTAGTTTAATTTTGAACACTGGAAATCATTGCAGATCAACTAGAAGAAAGTGAGAAGGTTTTTACTACATTTGACTAGATTTGACTTGTTGGTGTAATCAAAGTTGGTAAATGCGAAAATGGGTGTAATTACAATATCATAAAAGATTATGTGATCAAAAATTATGTCATTGTATTCATCTATCTTCTAGCTCAAACATCGTTCTTAGTTTTCATGAAACTGCCCCACATTGTCTTGGTAATGTACTATGAACTAATATCATAATATTTCTACTCGGGCAACACAATCATATTTATAATTGATCAATACAATCGAAGGCGGCAATTATAATGGTTAAACACCCTAAAATTCATCACAATCGTAAAAGGAAAATCTGATCAAAGCTGTTGCTGATGTCAACTACTCGCACAATCCCCTTATGTACCTGTTTGCTTTGGGGAGAAGGTTGGGAAGGGAGAGAAATTGTTTGCTTGATTGGGTCAGCTAGATAAAGCCAAATGAAATAATGTTAGGCAAGTTGGTTCAGTCAGCCCTATCTTAGTTAAACATCTGGAAAATTATTAAGGTCAACCAAAGAGCTTAAGCAGGTCGGTAAGGAAATGGAAAGGGAGAGCAAGCCTCATCCCTTATTTAGTGTCGGCCTTTGCCTGCAGGCAAGAATGGAATTTTGGTGGCCTCCTTATGAGCCAAGCACTTTCACCAACTGAACCACTTGAAAGCTTTGATTAGTTTTGAATTTTTGATGTTATAACAGGTGTAGTTACAATGTCATAAATTATTATGTAATGTCAAACAATGCCATCCTCTTCCTCTCTTTTGTAACTAGAACATCAATCCTGGGCTCTATCCTTATACTACCATCGTCTTGAAAATGGAGTTTAAGATTTCACTCTGAAATGAAGGTCCTTAGGGACACAACATCAAGATAGTCAGCCATAAATATAAGAAGATACCTGGAAAAATGAAAACCATGGATATGGATTGAGAATCAGAAAGGAAAGATTTTGGAAAAAATGGAATAATTCTAACAAAATATCTGATATGCAAAATGAATCACCAACCCAAATGAAGCAATTTGAAGAAATTTCAGCTTGATGGCCAAAGAGCCATAATTACAAGTAAACGTGGCATATGCAAGCATGATCAACGCATTGAATGAAGTTGATCTTTGAGAAAAGAACTTGCATATTGAGTAGTTCTTCTTAGGCATGCATATGTGGGGCTACATGAACCAAAGCACCAGAAGGAACAAATTTACTTGCTAGAAATATGAGGACAGTTTCTAAGTTATAATTTGAACCAATAGTTTGTTAGTGGTCAACTATATCTTAGGAGAAGTTTTCTCTATACCAAAATGATTTTACTAATTCTCGAGTCCATAGAAATCACAAAACTTGATAATGTTAGTTCTCAAGAGGACATGGTCATGTATCTATTAATCAAGGTCAAAACTAGCGGTATCTAGATGACAGAAGCGGTGATTGTGGTAGCAATGGCCATTCAAGAGGGGGACAGTTGCAGCATCACCGCCAGCCATAATAACTTAATAGTCCCCTTTCTAGGTAAAAGCGTTAATACTAATGACTCTGATCTATTTATACTAATGTGTAAGTTTTTGTAGACATTTCCATTTCAAATTCTCTTTGCTTTAGTACATGTGATCGGATATGGAGTCTCCCTAGTTTAGTATCTGCATATAAACAGTTACATTCACCTATTATCAAACTAAAATCCAGTTATTTGAAGTTTCCTGCAAGCAATCTCTAGTGAACCCCTTCCACTGAGCCTTACGAAATAGTTCTACTCAATATCCAAGACAAGACAAAACAAGATAGACTTACTATGTTTAAAAATACAAGGTACTCTTTCAGAAAGTAGTTGTTTGACATTGCTCTATAGTTCTTGGAAACCCTCTCAATAACTGGAGACTTACTCCTGAAGTTCAGTATAGACATCAATCTACATTGGAGAGGCACCACCCTCCACAAGCCATTACTAAAGTTATTGCTCAAATATAAAAACTGCCGGAGAAGTTGACCTGATCCTAAAACACAAATTCATCCCCTCCTTTATTGTCATCTTGAATAGAAAGGCAGCAGTACGTCATGCATTTTTCTCTAAATCAACAACTCGAGGGAAAAACACTGCTTTTGCATTGTGTGATGCCTTCTTTGCAAATTAGTACAATTACTTTTCAACAGAGACAAGAATACTTTGGAGGCCACTCAGATTACTACCAGAACTAATATCAATGTCTTGACCCAATGCTTTTAAGAACCCACTCTTTATAATACAATTGATAATCTTCAAACAAAGACGCTCTCATTAAACATGTTATGAACTTTATATGAGAACAAATCTCAATAAATTTTCAAGTAAAAGTCACTTGTGTGTAACCATTACATACCATGACGAAAGACATTATTTAGATGCCAGTATAACTTTAAATGGGATCCTTCTAGATATAATCGATCAAGACAATGTGTAACCCTAACATAGAAACACTTGGACAATGCTAGTAGGAAGTTGATGACAGTTCTCCTCCATAATGAAACTATCTTAGCTCATAAAGGAGTTCAGCCTTTGTTGGAGCTTTATATGAACTTGATGCTTGGATTCTAACTTTACTGGTACCCAACTCAGCACTGGTGGGAAAACTTTGAAAATTCTGAATTCCTGAAACTGTGTCATGCCATAAGAATTTTTATATTTTGCATGATACAACCTGATTTGTAGACCATGTAAAGCCTCAATTTTGCGGTAGTAAATCATTCCCACAACAACTTGTTCTTTTGTCACCAATTTAGAAAATACAAAGTCAAGATTTCTATGACTAGTTGACCACAAAGTGTTGCAAGTCACTAAATGTCAGGGTTGATTTGCCAAAAACATGATAACCAGGAGAATTCAATCTAACCAATATAGGGATTAGAAAACAGAGTGAAATATAATCAAACCCACAAATAAACCATAAGTCATACACCAGCATATATGAGTTTCTAGGGCTCAACCGTTACCATGTGTTAGGCTTTTGGGGGACCGATCAATGTTACTGGCAGCAGCCAATGACTTGACTTGATAGCGAACCTAAAGCTTGTAATGTTTTTGCCACCTTTTTAAGAAACTGGAGAATTTATCAAGGAAAACATACAGAATAATTACATTTTAATTGGATAGTAATACTAATAACACGTGAGAACCAAATAGTTGATTTACTATCCATGGAAAATTAGTAGCCAAGAAAACTAATACCAATAATCTTGTATCCATTTCAATCTCTTCTCTCAGGGAAGTTAATATTCATCCATGAATCCCATTAAATGGTTTTTCATCTACTGAAAAAGCATGTGATTTTATACACCGTTGCTGCGCAAATGCTTCAAAACTATGCCCACTTTATGCCTAACATGCAAGGAATAAAGTATCATTTTTGCAAAAAGCTTTAGGCTAATATAATCAAATTCAAACTCTATATGGAAAAAATATGGAACACAGATCAACAACTTATCCCTAACCCTTTGTTAGATTGCCTGAAAACAATAAGCAAAAAGTCAGACAGGCTTCTTAATGTTACCCTTCAGACTATAAACCAATGTTTCAACTTTTGACACTGTTATTGAAGCTCAATCAAAATTAAGGAGGAAAGTATATTGACTAGAGTTAGACACCTGTCCTATACACCATCCAATGCCTGCTTGGTTGTATGACTTACATCAAAAAGATTGTGAATCACAGTTGTCAATCAGTTGGCTGTGTCCCAGCACAACTTGAAGAGATGCAACCCAGGAATTAGTTAACCAAACAAATAATAGTATCAATGTGGGTAATCAATAAGGATAAGAAGAAAATTGAATGAAACAATTGCGAATTCAAATAGGATGAGGCCCAGTGGGTAATCAATAGGAGTGAGAAGAAACTTAAATAAAAAAATTGCAAATATAAGTAGGAAGTAGAGGCAGAGGTTGATAAATGAACCGATAAACATCTATCCCCCTATCAATAACTTCCCATGAGAGAATTTTTGAGTAAGTTACAGTTAAAGGGCTGTGATGCATTTGAGATAGAAAAGAGCATTGGAAAAATCCAAAACATGGTAAATAGGCACACCTAGAATGCATAGCAATATATATCCATGCTTAAGAAGTTATAAATCCATTGGCAGGGCTTCCACACTTGAACTATTAACAGAGTTTCACAACTAATGATCAATGATTTATACATTCTTACTTGAGAGATGCTGTCATAGTAAGATTCCGCTTAGAACGCCAAATTATTCGGATAGGCATCACATAGCTCTCTTAAGGATGGAAATTGACATGGATGAATCCTCATAAATGATTTATCACGGTAGATAATTACAATGGGTTGTGATGCATTTAAGATAGAAAAGAACATTGAAAAAATTCACATCTTGGTAAATAGGATAACTTAGAATGCATAGCAATATATATCCATGCTTAAGAAGCTATAAATACATTGGCAGAGCTTCCGCACTTGAACTATTAACAGAGTTTCACAACTAATGATCAATGATTTATAAATTCTTAATTGAGAGATACAGTCATAGGAAGATTCCGATTAGAACGCCAAATTATTCGGATAGGCATTACATAGCTCTCGTAAGGATTGCAATTGACATGGATGAATCCTCATAAATGATTTATCACGGTAGAAAACCACAATTTATATTTAAATGATTGAGGTTATTCTCCCAAAATGGTAACATTGTAGGATAGTTTCTGTATAAGACTGCATACCAGTTTTTATTCCTAAGTTTCAAGTCCACTACTGGACCCTTCATCATGGAGAGTAAGTCTATCATAGGGGAGAAATAGAGAAACCAATTATCCTTATATATGCCAAGACAAGGTGAAAGAAAAAGCTGTCGGACAGAAACTAAAAATGATCTCAATTATACTTTGTAGTTTCTAACAAATAATTATAGCTTTTTGCAATTTAGTATGAGAACATCTCAGGAGGGAGAGTAAGCTATACAATAAATTAATTAGTTAATTAATTTAGTGTATAGCTTAATTAATTATCTAATAATACAGTTGATCAGAAAGGAGAAAGGGGGTTTGGTGGGGAAGAGAGGAAGGGTGGGACAAGGAAAGAAGCGTACCAAAAAGGCGGGAGGAAAGGGAAGGATAGGCTAGGGGTTACACACGCTATGTAACAAAGGTTTCCAAGTGTGATTTTAACTTCCAAGCATCATCTCAATTCAAATTGTTTGGGTGCTTTTCAATCACTAACGCCTCTCTAATATTTCTATCAATGAAAGGGCACTCCACGGCTAGCAGTTTAGTATTATTTATGCTGAAGGAGTGTTTTGGCTCGTCCACATGCCTTGTTAGCGCAGACATATTAACCCTTATTTATTCTAGATCTTTGCAGTGCGTCTTAACTCTAGTTTTTGAGTGAAGGCCCAACTACTTTTCTTTGTTTTGGACTAATGGGCTCCTTACGATTTCTGAGTTGTTTCTTAGGGGGTTAAGAAGCTTAAAGCAATTTTTATGCCCTTTTATCTTAATATTCTAGCTATCTTTTCAGAGGTACCCTTAATGTACAGAAGGGAAGCCTTTGTTTCTTATTTATTCTTTTCACTATTATTCCTTTCTCCGGGTCCACTTTTCACTCTTGTAGCAGTTCTGTTGGTTTGTCATTTTTTATATCCACTCCTTTTTAGTATCTCGGTGAGAGATGCCTTTCTTCAAATTCAATATATTCACCATATGAAATTCTCAATGCTCTTGTAACGAGAGTGTTGAGAACTCCCATCTTCTAAGATGGAAGCTGGTATGATTTTGAATTAAAGTACACATCAATGTGTGCCTTCTTTCCATACACTTGATGTCATAACAATTCATCATTATTTCTTCTGACAAGGACATCTAGTAAAGGAAGTTTACCATCTTCTTCTACCTCAATCGGGAATTGTAGACATTCTGATTGTGAATTGAGGTGAATTAGGAAGGTATTTAGGTTGTCTCTACCATGCTGCCATTTAATATTTGTGTCATCTACATATCGAAGACACGATCAAAGTTTCTGAGGGCAGGAATCTGTAGCCTTTTTCTCAAATTTCTCAATGAACAAGTTTGCAACTATCACGGAGAGAGGAGATCCCATCGCAACACCTTTGTTTTGTTTAGAAGGTAAAATGTGTATAGTTTTGGAAAATCTTGACTAGCTTGGTTTTTCCCTGATCTGTGACCTCTTTGACCACGTTTACTACTTTGTATAGAGGTTTTTTTGTGCATAGAGATACAACATCAAACTGACAAGCAAGTCCTACTTACCAACTTTTTCCCCTTCTAGTTTATGTACAAAATCTATGAAATCCTTAACATATAATGAAGTCTTTCCTACAACATTTTCTTGCTTCTCTATCAGGTAACCGGCCAACACATATGCGAGAGAGTCTATAGTGTCAACAATTGGCCTCATGAGCACCCCTGATTTGTGCACTTTGGGTACACCAGATACTCTTGACATAATTGGGTCCTCCAGTTTAGGTTTTTGTTTAATCTCCCACTTAATAATGAGACATTTATATTATTTTTGAGTGATAAATTGCAGTGATGTTATTGAAAAGAGTTTCTGGGATCTCCTGCATATTACTTGTTTTTTTCCGACATTTCAAGTCTCTCTACAGGACTCATCATCAGGTAATATGCAGGAGATCCTATAAACTCTTCTCAAGAGACATTTATTATTTTTGACAGCTTCCCTTTAATCTTGTTCAAATTGTCTTTTGCTATTCATCTATAGTTTCCACTAGGAAAGGGAAGGATAGACTAGGGGTTACATAGGCTATGTAACAAATGTTTCCAAGTGTGACTTAACTTCCAACCATCATCTACGCCCAAATTGCTTGGATGCTTTGGAATCTATAAAGTCTCTCAAATCTTTCTATTGGTGAACTGGCTCACCATTGCTAGAAGTTTAGTATTATTTATGTTATAGACAGTTTTGTAGGTATTCATGCTCTAGATCTTTCCTTCTATGTTCTAGATCTTTGCAGTGCTCTTTAATTCTAGCTTTAAGCAAACGTCCACTTTAACCAATGTAGGGTTTTCCACAGGAGCAAAGGATTGAGTAAACTTGTTTTCTTTGATTTTGACTAATGGAGTCCTTTGGATTTCTCAATTTGTTTCTTAAGGTGTTTACAGGTTTGAAGAAAGTTTTTCTTAATTTTCCAACCATCTTATCACAAGGACCCTTAATAGACAGAAGAAAATCCTTTATCTCTTTTTTATTATTTAGGTTATTTCTTCTTTATTTGGGTCCTCTTTTCATTCTTGTAACAGGTTTTGTTGATTCATTTCTTATAACCACTCCTTTTTAGTACATTGGTGAGATGTCTTTCTTCATGATCAATGTGTTGACTATCTGAGATTCTCAATGCTCTCGTGAAGAGAGTGTTGAGAACACTTGCCTCTAGGGTGGAAGGTGGTGTAAGGCTGCTTTGATGTACACATCGGTGTGTGTCTTCATTCCATATAGTCGACGTGAGAGAAACCCATCATTAAATTTTTCATCCTGTTCTACCTCCATCCTGAATTGTATATGTTCTGATTGTGAATTGAGGTGATTTAGGAGGTATTTAGGTTGTCTCTGCCATGCTTCCATTTAACAATTGTGTCATCTACATATCGAAGCCACCATTCAAGTTTCTGACATAAGGTATCTATAGCCGTTTTCCTTGAATTCCTCCACGAACAAATTCACAACTATAGGGGATAGAGTAGATCCTGTCACCACACCTTTATTTTTTTCACAAAATTCTCATAGGAAGGAGAAATAAGTAAATTTTAGGCAAAACTTGGCTAGCTTCATTGTTTCCCTATCCTTGACCTCTTTGACCACGCTTATTGCTTCTTATAGAGATTTTTGTTTATAGGGATACAACATCAAAACTGACTAGTATGTCATGCTCACCAACACTTTTTTCTTCCAATTAATTTACAAAATCTATGGAATCCTTAACAAATGATGGTCATTTCTAAAACCATTCCAGCTTCTCCACTATGTTGCTAGCCAAAGCATATGTGGGTGAGTCTATAGTGTCCCCAATGGGCCTCAAGGGATTCTTTGTGCATTTTGGCGGGTCCATTAGTTTAAGATTTTATTTCAACTCCTACTTAGTGATGACTCATATATTATTTTTGACAACTTACCTATAATCTCGTTTAGAGGGTCTTTTGCTACACGTCTATCATTTCCACTAGGAAAGGGAAGGAAAGACTAGGGGTTACACAAGATATGTATCAAAGGTTTCCAAGTGTACATTAACCGGACTATCATCTCGGATCAAATTGTTTGGGTGCTTCTCAATCTCTACTGCCTTTCAAATCTTTCTATCGGTGAAGTAACTCTCCATATCTAACATTTTAGCATCATTCATGCATATAGAGTGTTTTGTCTAGTCTTTATGTTCCATTAGGACTGACCTATTGACTGTTCTATGTTCTAGATCTTTGTAGTGCTCCTTAATTTTAGTTTTAAGTGAACATCAGGTTTCACTAATGTAGGATTTTCCACAAGAGCAAGGGATCGAGTAAACTCCTTTTCTCTATTTGGAACTAATGGGATCCTTAGGATTTCTCAATTGTTTCTTGGGGTGTTAACAGGTTTGAAGCAAGTTTTTTTTTTCTTTTATCTTAATGTTCTAGCTATATTGTTAGAGGTACCCTTAATGTACGAAATTGCTCATTGTTTTCATTATTATTTCTTTCTTTGGGTCCCCTTTTTGCTCTTTTATAGCGGGTTTATTGATTTAACATTTCTTGTATCCACTCCTTTTCAGTATCTTAGTGGGATGCCCTTCTTCAGATTCAATATGTTCACTATCTTATATTCTCAATGCTCTTGTGAAGAGAGTTTTGAGATCTCCTACCTTTGGGATGAATGGTTGTTAGTCTGCTTTGATATACGCATTGGTGTTTGTGTTCTTTTCATATACCCAACGTAAGAGCAATCCATCATTATTTCTTCTCATAAGAACATTTAAGAAAGGAAGTTATTGTAAATTGTAATGTTCTGATTGTGAATTGAGGTGATTTGGGAAGGTATTGCAGCCACAATTCAGGTTTCTAATAGGAAGAATCTATAGCTTTAATTTTCGAATTTCTCCAAGACTAAATTCACAACTGTCAGGGAGAGAGGAGATCGCATCATTGCAGCTTCGTTTTATTCATAAAATTTTCTTCGAAAGGTGAAATAGGTGAATTTTAGCGAAAACTTGACTAGCTTTGTTGTTTCCCTATGTGTGACCTCTTTGACCACGCTTATTGCTTCATCTAGAGGTATTTTGTGTATAGAGATGCATCATCAAAACTGACTAGTATGTCATGCTCACTGACTTTTAGCCCTTCCAATTAATTTACAATATCTATGGAATCCTTAACAAATGACAAAGTCTTTCCTACAAAAGGTTCCATCTTCTCCACTGTGTAATTGGCCAATGCATATATGGAAAATTTTATAGTGTCCACAATTGGCCTTAAGGGAACCCCTGATTTGTGCACTTTAGGTGCACCATATATTCTTGGCATAATTGGGTCCCCTTTGGTTTAAGTTTTAGTTTCATCTCCCTACTTTGTGATGAGTCATTTATTATTTTTGACACCTTGGAATCCTATTTAGAGAGTCTTTTGCCACTCGTCTATAGTTTCTACTTGGAAAGGGCAAGATAGACTAGAGGCTACATGGGCTATGTAACAAAGCTTTCCAAGTGTGACTTAACTTCCAACCATCATCTCGGTTCACTGCCTCTCAAATCTTTATTTCAGTGAAACAACCCTCCATGGCTAGCATTTTAGTATCATTTATGCATATAGAGTGTTTTGACTAGTCTTCATGCTCTGTGGAATCCTTAACAAATGATTAAGTCTCTCCTACAAAAGGTTCTAGCTTCTCCGCTAGGTAATTGGTCAAACCATATGTGGGAGAGTCTATAGCATCCACAATTGGCCTCAAAGGAACCGCTGATTTGTGCACTTTGAATACATATATTCTTGACATTGCGAACTCCTCTCTTTATTTTGGACTATTAAGGTCCTTGGGATTTTTCAATTGTTTATTAGGGTTTTAACAGATCTGAAGAAAGTTTTCATGCCCTGTTTTCTTAATATTCTAGTTATCTTGTCACAGGTGCCCTTAATGTCCAAAAGGAAATCCTTTATTTCTGGCACATTGTTTTCACTATTATTTCTTTTTTGGGTCCTCTTTTTTCTCTTGTAGCAGTTTTACTGATTTGTTATGTTTTATATCTGTTCCTTTTTAGTGCTTCAATGAGATGTGTTTATTCAATGTTTTCTATCTAAGATTCTCAATGCTCTCATGAAGAGAGTGTTGAGAGCCCCCATCTTCTAGGATGGATGTTGGGGTGAGTCTGCTCCAAAATACACATCAGTGTTGTCTTTCCATATGCTTGACGTGAGAGCGATCCATCATTATTTCTTCTAATAAGGACATCTAAGAAAGGAAGTTCGTCATCCTTTTCTGCCCCCATCATGAACTGTAGATGTTTTGATTGTGAATTGAGATGATTTAGGAAGGTATTTAGGCTGTCGTTACCATGCTACCATTTTAAATCTGTTTCAACTACATATCCAAACCGCCATTTAGGTTTTTGGAGAGACGAATCTATAGTTGTTCTCTCAAATTTCTCTATGAAGAAATTTATAACTATCGCGGAGAGAGGAGATCCCAACACCACACCTTCGTTTTGTTCGTAAAGTTATCTTGGGAAGGGGAAATCGGTAGATATTAGGATAAACTCGATTGGCTAGGCCGTTCCCGACCATGACATCTTTTTACCATGCTTATTGCTTTGTCTACAAGTATAATTGTGTATAGAGATGCAACATCAAAACATACTAGTAAGTCTTGCTCACCAAATTTTTGCCCTTCAAGTTTATTTACAAAACATGTGGAATCCTTAAGAAATGATGAAGTCTTTCCTACAAAAGGCTTCATCTTCTCTACTAGGTAATTGGCCAAAGCATATTTGGGAGAGTCTATGTTGTCCAATATTCGCCTCAAGGGCACCCCCGATTTGTGCACTTTGGGTACACCATATATTCTTGGCATAATTGGGTCCATTCGAATTTTTTTGGTTTCATTTCCTAGCTAATGATGAGTCAATCATTATTTCGACACTTCCACTATAATCATGTTCACACGGTCTTTTGCTACTCAAATGCCATAGCTTCCATTGTTTTTTGTTTTCTAGGTTATCTCTCATTTTGCTAACATACTCTGTAGTGTTTAACTTTAGGATCTTCGTGGCATTCCATTTCTCCACTTTTAGTACTAAAATGTCCTTATTTCCATATAACTTTTTATGTTAGGTATTCTTCTTTTGAAATGTTACTTTTGGAAGGTTTCACCTTTCTTAAGATCATGGAGCAGTCTTGTCTAATTCCTTCCTCAATATGCAAGGATAGCTTATTATGGTATTTTCTATGTTTACAATTAACTTTTCAAAAAGGAATATAACAAGGAAATATCAAAACCTAAACCTTTGTGGAAAAGACTTTAGGTTGGAGGGTCGAGGTCACAATCAAAACATATATAATTCAACAATGGAGGTAGATGAGGACATAAAACTTCCCTTCTTTAATGTCCTTATTAGAAGAAATGGTGATGGATCACTCTCATTGTGTATATAGAAAGAAGACCACATATGTGTACATTAAAGCGAGACTTAAAACACCATCCATCCTACAAGATGGGAATTTTGAACACCCTCTTCACAAGAGCATTAAGAATCTCAATTAGTGACCATAATTAATCTAAAAAAGACATGTTTCCGAGTGTACTAAATGTTAGCATGTTGTGGTTTAGGTGTTGTCATTGATGCAAAACCCCATTAATGACAAAGTGGATGATGGAGTGGAGTCAGATGATGCTTAGAGTGATGATGACATGGAGATTCAGGTATGTTCTTGGTTGCATATGTTGATTCAGTGAGAATTGTTTGTTCTTGCAAGCCTATTCAAGTAGCCTAGGTGTTGGTGCATGGAGGTTGGAGCTTCTTGATAGCTTGAGGAGCATGTTGGTAGTATGGAATGCATAATTAGAGAGTGCTTGGGCACTCACATGAGTTTCAGGGTGCAGATACAGGTGGATGACCAAGATTCAGGTGCTCATTTGGACCAAGTATGGTTGTTAAAAGGCATGAGGATGAGTTGTGGAGCCATGTGAGCTCATGGATGCATGTAGGTAGTTGATTCATGATGTACCAGGTATGTTAGGCCTTTTGGAGAGTTTTTATGATGAGTTATGATGTTGTTTCAGCTGACCCTAGCCTTTACAATGCAAAACCCTAAGAGCGGCTATGCAAGTCTTAGTGGCTGGAAATATTGAGAGTTATTTGTGACATGGTGATGATTGGAGATGTTAGTAGGGTGTGTCATGATGTTGTGGGAAAAATTTCAGGTTGCCATGATGAGTATTTTGCAAGTTATGTCAGTTTTGGTGAAACAGGTCAAGAAGAAGGTCATTTCCAGCTCGAATTGGATCTTCTGATGCTCACCCTGAATTGTGTGCTTTGCATGGGACCTTGTGGCTTTCAGGGATGTTTCTACATTGATTCTAGAAGGTTTCACAAAAAGAATGAGGTCATTTCATCGTCAGGTTTTTATGAACGAATGTTAAGAAGGTAAACTTCTTATGTGTTTGAAACCCTAGCTCAAAATCGGCAGGAGAGAAAATGCTTCTAAGTGGCCAAAATTGTTTGCTAGTGCATGGATGATGATTGGATGATGTAGAGGACTCCTCCAGGTTTCCATAAAGGTATGATAGAGCTTGTGGTGATGAGTGAACCCCACTCAAACAAGTTAGTTTTTGAAGAAGTTCAGTTTGGGACAAGGTTGTCCAAAGGAGTTGCAAACTAAATGATCATTATGGAGAGTATGTGAGTTTTTCTTGATGTCCATGATGGTTTTAGGTCATGGTGATGCAGTTGAATGGTCAAGTATGCTTTATTTGTGTTGATTGGTCAAAGGGCAGTTTTGGGGCAATTTTAGGCAATTTGCAGAGATCAGTTTGGTTGAAGGCCTTCCACTTGGACTTGGAAGGATTTCAATATGTCCAAGAGAGAGGATTGAGAGGGCTTTCCAAAGTGGTATAAGTTTGGTCTCATGATGAGTTGATTTGATGCGGCTTCGTGTCAGTTTGTGAGCAAGAAGGTTTCTTGTTTTTCAGGATAGAACTGATTTTGCTGAAAGATTGAGTTGATTGGAGAGATCAGTTTGGTTGAAGGCCTTCCACTTGGACTTGGAAGGATTTCCAATATGTCCAAGAGAGAGGATTCAGAGGGCTTTCTAGTGGTATAAGTTTGGTCTCATGATGAGTTGATTTGATGTGGTTTCCAGGTCAATTTGTGAGCAAGAAGGTTTCTTGTTTTTCAGGATAAAACTGCTTTTGCTGAAAGATTGAGTTGATTGGAGCATCAAATGGATGAGTTGATGCTTGTTACCACCTGGAAAGTGAAGAGGAGTGAATTTGGCATCTAGTGAAGGCATTTAGAGGTCTTGAAAGTATCAGCAAGGGTGCAAACTAGTTGAGTTTGCAAAACTGGTTTTTGGGCAGCTTGTTTTGGTGAAGTGTAAAGTTGTTGTGGTTTGAGTATATGGATGTTTCAAGAGGTCTAACTTGCTTAGATGTGTTCTACAGGTTCTGAGATTTCCATAGAGTGGTCGCATGTCATAGTTAAGATCATCTTGGATGGTTTTGAGATCCAAAGGTGAAATCAGGATGCCGAGAAGCAATTGTTTTGTGAAGGAAATGAGCCAGTGGGCCCATTAAATGAAATAATTTGATTGGTTAAAGTAAATGTGCGACCATGTATGATGTTGTTATGATATATTACTCATGTTTGGTGAATATGGAAGCTTGACTAAGCATGGTTTTGTGATTAGTGGATTTTTGCCATTCTAGTGATAGGGTTTTGAGGATTTTTGTGCAAGGTGAGAGGTTTTTGGCATGGCCGACCTACATGGGTCAAATGTGAAAGTTTTAATGATTCATATGGGATGTTTTTAAGTTGGTATGGTCAAGCTAAAGGAGGAAACCGACCTCTTTTGAATTTGAATCAAGAAGAACTTATAAAAGTGAAGTTTTGGGTGCAATTTGCAACTAGTTGTGTGTGCATGAAAAGTGCGACCTAGGTGTGAAAGTTTTGCAGGTACAAAGGCATGTGTTGAGGACTGATCAAGTGTGTGACAGGTTGAAGAATGACAGCAAGTGTGTGTGCAAGGGTTTGATGCATTGAGAAGTGAAGATAGTGCAAGAGTGTGCAAGTTTGAAGACCTAAGGTTTGAACAAGGGTTTGAAAGTGTGTGTGAGCTGAATTTGTGATCTCCATTAGTTGTGGCAGCAACAAATCTCAAGATATCTTCATCATAAGGTGGTTGAGTGGGTGTTTGATCATCTTGGGGGTTGTAGCCTCCTTGTGGAGTTGGTGCTTCACAAAATTAGGGGTTGGTGCTCCTTGTAGGGTTGGTGCTCCTTGTAGGGTTGGTGCTCTACTAAACTAAGGGTTGGTGATCCTTGTGGGGTTGGTGCCTCACTAAATTTGAAACATATCAATATAAAGATTGTGTTTCAAAGTGGGATTTCTTCCCCGTGAGGGTTTCTCATTTATATCTTGTCTTGTTCATGGTTGATTTTTAAGTTCACGCATTCGAATTCGTGTTCGAATTCGCCGATGATTAAATTCGTGAAAAATTCGCTGGTAAAAAAATCAGCGATTAAATTCGTGATTAAATTCGACTATGAGAAATATACATTTTTATTAAATATATAAAAACAAAAGATAAATTCACATTTCAAAAGAGAGATAATATCACATTTCATTGATTTCATAAGTAGCTATTACAATAATGTGATTGAAAGCAAAAACTTCAAAAAACATGTGCTCATGCAAGTCGACCAAGTGGCGGAGTGGGACGATTAGTCCGAGCACGGAGAATACTCGCCAAGTTTTGGAAAGCTATCCAGTATTTTTAATTACTAATCTGTCTACAGGCGATCAAAGCTCATGATTCTTTCAGAAGATTGCAAGAAGTTGCTTGGTCCAAAAAGGTGCAAAAATGGATTTTATGAAAATAAGAAAAATATTGCCATCAATGCGTAGAGCTCAAGAAAATATGCACTTTTAGAGAAAACGACACCTGAAACGGAGCCACAGAATGAAAGTTATGGCACATGCAAGTTTTTGTTGCTACATCTTCCTGGACCCTTTCCAAAAATGGCAAATTTTATTCTTTGCTTGTGTTTTCTTCACCGAAAATCCAAAAATGGAAAGAAATGCCAAAAAAGGAAAGAAAACACGAATTAAATCACGATTTTCAACGCACTGTTAAAATTCGGCAAATTTCGATTTTTTTCCTTGTAGTTCGCCGAATGCGGCAACTTAGGTTGATTTCATGTATGTTATTTGATGATGTACACACATTAATGGTTGGATAAGTGGTTTGTGATTTAAATAAGTAATCTGAAATTAAATTTGGTTTGTAAGGATTGATTCACCACCCCCTCTCGAGTCCATTGTGTTTCCAACACTAAAAAGGAGTGCATAAGAAATGAAAATACAACAAGGCTGACCTAGAGAAAGAAATAATAGTGAAAATCATTGTATACATACTAGGAAAGTACTCGCCGGTTATCCACTAGGCAAATACTCACCCCAAAAACTCGCCGACGAGACCTGCTTAAGTTTTCTTGGAAAACTCGACGCTAGTACTCGTCATACATTCGCCAAAACTCGACAAGTTTTCCCTGGGACTTGCCAAATGCAACCAAAAAACAAAACACTGCAAAACACGGATTTTAAGTTGAATAAATGTTGTTTTTTGTCTTAGAAATGCTTCACACTCCCTCACTACAACTATTGAGCATCCTTTGCATGAGTGGAAGAGATTTTATTGTGAATTCAAAGAGCAAATTTGAAGAATTTTATTTGGTGGTAAGTTCTTTTTTTGTTTCCTCCTTTCTAAAAATGTAAATCCTTTTTATATTGTTTACAAATTGTATCCAAATATGATTTGCAAGTTTGAATGCATTTCATTCGATTCCAAATTATTTTAATTGTTATTTATGTTTGTTTATCATTTGTAAGGAACAAAATTGCAGGAATGTAATGTTAGATTTGTTATTTTTTTAAATGGAATTTATTCTTGTTTGTAGGATTTACAATTACAAACTTTCCATTACGGTTACATAGCGTTTTAATGTTGTTTTTTTAGTTTTTTAAACAGTTTTTAATGTTGTTTTTTAATTTTTTATATGTGCATGGTGTTGCAAATTAAAACTTAGCATGCAATGACATCAAGGTCAGCAACAAGTTTGGCATCAAGTTCAAAATCACTAGCACGAACCATTCTTACTAATCCCGTTTTGTTGCTTGGAAGTATGGTGTACATAGAGTGGTTTTGGGGAACTGATTTTTATTTAAAACCCTTACCAAAACAAATACAACAATATGAAATCTTCCTTTATTCATCTAATAACCACAAAGCAACAATACCCAGAAGGCCCAAAGCCTTTAGGAACCCTCAAGGCACATGTATATGCAAGAAATAATTTTTTAACAAAGATCTGAATTTATTTTTATTTATTTTGTAACTGAAAATGGAAGATAAAAACAGCTGACCGTTTGATACAAAATTTGAAGATTGGAAGGTTGGAAATGATGCCCTAGGGCAGATTTAGGCCTTGTGCAAGCCCTAGCACCAAAAATAACCCTTTTCACAACTGAACTAGCCTCCTAAGGGATTTGTTCCACCTCCCTACAATTTCGCCCAGCCCTAAAATTGTGCAAAAATTGTCCAAAAACTGTCCCAAGCAAATATCACCTGATTGGTGGTTGTTCCAACACAAGAAACTCTAAAAATCTGATCTGCAGATGATGCCCTAGCTGCCAATCTCTGAAATCTGATCCAAATTGTGCCCTGGCTGATAATTCTGATATGATCTTGCAAATTTGTTGATTGTAAGCCCAAATGTAGCTCTTGATTGGAACTACCTCAAAGATTAGTGGGTTTTCATCCACAAATTTGAATACACCGAAGGGTTTTCGTCCTCAGATGTGGAGGGTTTTCGTCCTCAAATGCAGAAGTTGTAGCAAGCATCCAAACCTTCAATGTCCAAATAGATGAGAGTAAAAAGATGTGTCCAAATGACCCCTCAACACTCTTTTATAACTTTACTTTCACTTTTCCCAAGGAAAAGCCTCCAAAAGCAACTTTCCATTTCTATTCCTTCGTTATGACTTGCTTTTTCAAAAGTAACTTTTTATAATAATAAAACTTTATCAAAAAGTTACTTTTTATAATAATAAAACATAAGTGTCTTTTATAAAGTTACTTTTTCGACACTTAAGTTATATTATTAATTTATCATACTTTATTTGAAAAGGGGACATGACAATCCGCCCATCCCAAAAATTGCTTGTCCTCAAGCAATGACTGATCCAACTCTTCAATTCCTTTTGACTGAACTACTCTGCAAATTCCAGATCCCAATTCAATATCAAGAAATGCTTCTGTTGCGCCACTCTAGTATAATTGAAAACTGAAGATTCTAGACCAGAAATCACTTTTGCCAAACTTCCTTGTGCAGCAGTATTAGGATCATCTGGTTTTCTTTGAAAACTTTATCATTTCCTATAATTTTATTCTGAAATTTCAGCCAAAATTGAAAATTTGATCAATATATGTTTGTACCTTAACTTGGCCTTCAAATGCTTTGTATTGGAAATTTTGCTCTTCTCTTGGTTTCTCAAGTTCAAGGCTTCCCACCTTAATTGCATCCTGAAAACCGTTGGAAAATTCCAACTTTTCTTGTTGTCCTCTAGCTGAAAACTTTTTATTAAGTGCAAATTTCAGCTCCAAAGAATGACCCATGAGCTGCAACCACTGAACCTGTTAGTATTTACAAGTTCCTTATATTCAGCAATAATAATTTGGCACTTACCATAGTTTTGACCCTGCTGATGTCTGGAAATATCTCCTTGGATCCCATATTAAAATGTGTAAACACCTTTGGGCAATATGATCTCTTGTGTTGGCTCATATCAAAATGCTCCCTAAAGTGTCCTTCAATCCTCAAATTCACTATCTCTACTTGTCCACTTGTTTGTGTGTAATAACTAATTCCAAAAGTGAGCTTGGTGCTAGATAAAAAACAACTCCTTCCAAAAAAGTTGAGAAATCTGCCATCCTTATTACTGATAATATTTTCACATAAACCATCCAAGCTTAAACTCCTCTCTAAAAATTAACTCTACCACTTGATGTGCTTTGAATTCCACATAAATAGCAAATAAGTATGCATACTCACTTAGCCTATCCTCAACATGAATGCAAACTTTATCATGTACCTTGGGAATATTGAAGTCCATGGACACACTTTTACAATTGTAATTGGGAATAAGCAAAGGCTGAAACAAGTTTCCCAAAAGGACATGCTTTACCTCATTTTGTTGGTGGTTGATGTACTCCTGACACATTGGAGATCCTCCTCCTCAAAGCTCCTCCATGAGAATCTCTCTCTTATATATCTGCCAATATTGTAGGCTCTAGAGTGTCCCACCATGGGTGTATCATGCAAGATCTTCCACATTTTTTGTTTCATCTTTGATTCAAGCAATGGAAAGATTCTATCCTTATACAAAATGGGTCCAGCTGCTAGCATATACTTGTCATCCTTCACATTTCCTTTTAAGATGTTAGCAGCAAATGTTTTCTTGACACATTCTACCATGATAGAGACCTCCCAATCATCATAAATGACAAAACAAAGAATGGGCATTCTAGAAAAAACATCAACTACATTCTTTTCCCCTCTATATCAAAATCATAATCTGAGACTTTCCTTACCCCTTTCTGTTGTTGATCATGCAAGTCAAGTTGTCCCAAGAAGAACTTCAATCCATGGTAGTCTATCTCAACCACACATCCACCACAAACTAGATGTTTTCTGAAATTTGCCAAAACATGCATGATGGCAAGAATTTCCTTGTCATATATAGAGAAACTATTTTTTGAATCTTTCAACTTTATGCCCTTAATTTTAATGGAGTCCCCATTTTGCATTAAATTACCTCCTCCTGAAACACCACCTTCTACCACAAATAGTTGTGAGAAATCTGAAATGGAAAATACAAGACATGAGCTAAAAACCTTCTTAAGCTTATCAAAAGCTTCTTGAGTTCTACCCTCCATGCATGAGCTCCATTCTTTGTCATTTTGGTTAAGGGTGCTGCTATATGTGAACATCCCTTAACAACCTTTCTATCATAGCTGCATAAGCTAAAGAGTCTCCTCAACAAGAGTTAGTGTGATAGCGGATGCCCAAACTAGACAAACTTGAATCCTCTTATCATCCACCTGCATACCTTGGTCATTAATGACATGGCCCAAAGATGGAATCTTTGTGACCACAAACTCACACTTAAATTCTTTTACAACCAGAGCCTGTTGCTCTAGAATTCCCATGATCAATTTTAGGTGCCTTAGATGATCCTTCCCTGTTTGGCTACATATAAAAATATTCTCAACAGATATCAAAACAAATTGTCTCAACTGACCCTTGAATACCTGATTTACCATAGATTGGACAGTAGCTGGTGTATAAGTCAAATTGAATGGCATGACCAAGAACTCAGTGTGTCCAATAAGACATCTAAAAATTGTCTTGTGCACATAATCCTTGCAAACAGAAATTTGATGGTTGCTAGATCTCAAATCAGTCTTTGAGAAATGGGGAGTAATAATGGCATGCTTACAACCAATGTTCAACTCTATGGCATATTGGAAACCTCTATCTAATAGCGATCCCGAGGACATATTATTGAACACCAAACTATGTTGTATTGGAAGCCTTTGAATATCAACATAAAGACTATGTTGCTTACCAAAAGATGAAATAGTTTGCATGCTCTCCACCACAAAGCAACTTGCTGTCCAAGCAACTTGGAATTGAGAGAAAATATCCTCTTTCCATTTTGTACCCTTCAAAAGATCACCTGGATCCCATATACAAAAACAATCTTGAATCAAAGAGTCCACATGTCCCATATTGCACATTGTATCCCTTACACTATCACCCATTTTAGCATGCTTTTCATGAGAACAAGAATTTTGCAGTGACATAGGATGAAGCAACAAATCTGAATTATGATCATCATTTCCATACCTTAGACTACCAACAAGGAGCTCACCTTTTGGAAATTTGAAGGATGGTGCATGTTCCTCCATGGTTTGCTTCCTTTCAGTTTCTTGCAACTCTAAATTTTCTTCTTTCTCATGCTCCACTAACACAATTTCTTCCTTGACCTTTGGAGGTTCTGTTGTATCTAACTCTTTTTTTGGTTCTTCATCTGACAACACTTCTCCATGTCCTTTGCCTAGACAATTGTGGTTTGGCTCCCAAGGTTCTTTGTTGTCCTCTTTATGAGAGTTCTTGTGCAATTCAGCTATCATTTTTTGTTAAGTATGGTTTCAACTTTTCTTCACATTGATCAACCACACTTTTAGCCAGTGCACGCTGCTGATAAAACTTCCTCCTCCTTTCTCACATTGGCCAATAAAATTGTTAGAAGTGGCTAGAAAATATCATCACTCTCATTCAGAGTCAATGACATAATTGTTTGCATTGATGCAATAATATTTTCTGCATGATTCTTATGAACAATAGCAAAGAAATGTTCAAACATTTGAAGAATAAGATCATCACATTCAAGATCTAACATTAGAACACAAGATTTGGTTTTGCCATAGTTTCTAGAATAGTGACCCTCCTAGCAAAAGGACTTTTGATGTCATCTAGACCCTCAAAACTTTCCACCATCAGCTGAAATATTTCCCTCATGGTGTTGTCATTGTATGGTTGTTTTGGGGCTGTTATCCTAGTAATTTCACTAATACAAGTGATAACTACAAGTCTCACAACCGGATTTGAGTGCCTCAACAACTTGGGCTTAACCAAATGAGTCATTGATGGATTCATTGCCCAAAACATAGATTTATATTTTGATTGTCTTATCATGGACAAACAGTTTGCCACTTCCTCCAAAATATTGAGTAGAACATTTTTGAATGAGGTGGTTGTTCAAGTTTCTTCCCTACTCTGCAAAGCTTTGTTCCCAAATCATCTTTACTCATTAACTCCATGATTTTTGTCAGATACACAAGTTGCAAAAACAATTGTGTTGTCTCTTACCCTCCAGTTGGGAAGATTTGTGCTCGATACCACTGTAATGTCCCTTTCCTGGACAAATAAAGACAATTTGGGTTTTCCAACAAACCCTTATACCAAATATGCAACAAATTGATTTTTATTTAAAACCCTTACCAAAACAAATACAACAATATGAAATCTTTCTTTATTCATCTAATAACCACAAAGCAACAATACCCAGAAGGCCCAAAGCCTTTAAGAACCCTCAAGGCACATGTATATGCAAGAAAATAAATTTTTTAACAAAGATCTGAATTTATTTTTATTTATTTTGTAACTGAAAATGGAAGATAAAACAATTGACCGTTTGATACAAAATTTGAAGATTGGAAGGCTGGAAATGATGCCCTAGGGAAGATTTAGGCCTTGTGCAAGCCCTAGCAAAAATAACCCTTTTCACAACTAAACTAGCCTCTAAGAGGTTTGTTCCACCTCCCTACAATTTCACCCAATCCTAAAATTGTGCAAAAATTGTCCAAAAATTGTCCCAAGCGAATATCACTTGATTGGTGGTTGTTTAACACAAGAAACCGAAATTGATCCCTAGATGATGCCCTGCTACCAATCTCTGAAATGTGATCCAAATTGTGCCTTGGCTAATAATTATGATATGATTTTGCAAATTTGTTGATTGTAAGCTCAAATGTAGCTCTTGATTAGAACTACCTCAAAAGATTAGTGGGTTTTCGTCCACAAATCTGAATACACTAGAGGGTTTTTTTCATGTGGATCGCAAAGGATGTTGGATTCCTCAAATGAGGCTTTTGTCCTCAAATGCAAATAGATGAGAGTAAAAGATGTGTCCAAATGACCCTCAAACCTTTTTAACTTTAATGTCCAAATAGATGAGTGCATTTTTATAATAAAAATTACTTTTTATAATAATAAAACATAAGTGTCTTTTATAATGTTACTTTTTCGACATTTAAGTTATATTATTAATTTATCATACTTTCATGACACCTTCCCTTGATGCGGCAAAAACTCATATTTGGAATATTTGGTGACGACATTGTGATTCTGCGTAAGGAAAGGGTACAAGGCAACGTCAATCTTGAAAGACCAAAAGAAGCAATGGAAAAAATATAGATGCATCATTCTTCCATATGGGTGGACAAATGCAAGGAACTACACCCTCATCAACTTTTTAACAAGTACAAATGGTGAGATCGCTTTTTTTAAGTTAATGTAGACACAAAATCACGCACTTGGGTACATTTCTAGGTCCTAACAACATACTTGCATTTACATGATTCCTAAGCAAGAAAACTAGTAATTAACAACTATTTTTGGCCTCTTTTCTGTCCTTCTTCCTTTCTCTTTCGTCTTACACACCCCACACCAGTCAGAACTTCATTGTTTTATCTTTTATGGCCGGACACGGCGCCTTGAGCACCCTCGTCACCTTTCGTCGCCCCGGCCTCTTTCTATCTTACTTGCCTCTTTTGGGACTCTTTTATCTTTTGGGCATCTTATTTTCTTATGGGTCAGCCTTCCAGTTGTCAATTACGAAATTCAAACAAGGGAATCATATAAATACAAAGATATGTGACCAAAATAAAGGACCAAGCTCTAAGCATCTATTATCATCACCTAAGCTTGCATCCAAAGGCATCTAAGAACATTAAAGGCATCCATCTAGCATCCATTCAAGGGACAAGGGACTGTATTTTCGTATACACTTCATAGGAAGGGGAAGTTCATTTTGTCATCCACACATCTATTTACATTAGTACATCTAGTTATCACCCACTATCAAGTGCACTTGCACAAGGGCTTCCTAGGGCACGATTCTTTCACACACGCACAAGAACTACATGGAGTCTGAGATGTAGTGTAGCGCTTGGTCATAAGTTCACTCAATCGGGTGATTTCGCCGAGGTCGAGCCGACTCCCCATATGCATCTTTTCCTTTTGGAGTTTGATGTAGGTTGAGGGATTTCTGGTCTTCATCTCTTTGCGGAGTTACGGGTGAATTCGGCAATCATCCACATATGGGCGACCAACAACGACTACAATGACAATTGTGCGACATCGAAAAACCAAGTTCCAAGCTCTACCACGATCACAAGCGCCAAAGAAAGGTCTCTGCACCCAGCGCCCTTGCCCATTCCAGGCGCCCTAGTCCGGCCTCATCCTACTGATTCAGAATTTACTTAAGATTGCGACAATCTGCCCTTCTTGTTCATCGATTGTTCCAGTCCAGATCACCTTCAAGGAAGCGTAAATCACCTAAGTCACTCTTTCCCTCCCTTGCACTTAGGGTATCATGTTTCATTAGCTTCCATGTCAATTTGTAGCCAGCAGTTGTATATCATAGTTTACATCGACTGCAATATCTAGGGTTTAACATTAGCATTGCTATTTTTGTTAAATCATTTGGTGAACCCGCATTCGAATACTCTTGGATCCTCATTTTTCTTCTCTCATGGCTCCTAAAATTCCTCAAATTTCTTTGCATGAATTACTTCAAATGTATCCACATTGCAAAGATGTTCTTCAAAAATCCCTAGACACTATGTATTTACCTCGCAATACGCCACCTACACAAGTGCCATTTTCGACCGTCTCTCCAACGACCCTAGCCTTCATGATCCTCCATCCAATCAACCCATCTTAGAGTCCATTCAAGCTTTACACTCTTTGTTTCAAGATAAAATTCAAAGCTATGGAATCCACGATTACATCTCTTAAATATGAAATTCAACATCTCAAGGATGTTTCTCAAGCCCATGCTTTTTCTTCTTCTACATCTCATTCTCCTTTTATGTCTTCTACATGTGCTCATATCAGTGAACCCCAAGTCTTACTACTCCCCACACCTCTCAAGTTTGATTCAAATGCTAAGCAAGATATTCTTCCGCAACTCCTCACTCATCAATTAATCAACTTGTCATCTACTCATTGTTATCCTCCTTATCGGCTTGCAAAATATCAAGGTCATCCATATTGCAATTATCATCGAATTAATGGACATAATGACAATGATTGTTATGCTCTTAAACGACAAATTGACCACCTTAAGCATTATGGTCTCATCTCATTTGCTACACAAAATGCTGCTACATGTTCATCTTCAATTACTACATCCCACTGGGTACCTAAATTTGATTCATCTATGTCTAATGAGCATCATGCCATCACTTCTAATGTTCCTTCTTTGGTCACTCAAGCGCCGCTATACAACCCACTCCAACTAAACAATCACCTCTCAAGGTCCGTCCTCCATCACCTCCTACTATCATCTACAACATTACCAACTCTAACTAAGCAACTTCCTCTCAAAATCGGTTCAACCCCACCTCCTCTCATGTCTTCTATGGTGTTACCAACCCCAAACAAGCAACCACTCACTAAGCAAGACCAACAAACTCTAGATGGTCTCTTTCGACTTCCTCCTTTCAACCTAAAATCCAACCCTGGTTCTACTCTTGCTCCTACCTACCATTGTGATAATAGTATGCTTTCTTACGATACATTTCAAACTCCGTCACCATCGCAATGTCTTTCTTACATCATCACATAGCTCTCCACCATTGACACACTTGGGGGTATCGCACTCCCCCTTACATCACTATCAGTTGTATCTAACATCTACTATCACACTTAACGCTTTGCGCTTCATGATTCATTTTTCTAAGCACTTTCAAACCACTTGATACACTTTGTATCGTCATTACCCTATGACACACTCTAGTTCCACGGTTCATACTCCACCTTCTAAGAGTCTAAATTTGAAATGAACCTCACCTTCTTCACATTTCACGCTCTGTGCTTCATGATCAATCTTTCTAGCGAACACTTTCAAACCATTTGCCCATGACGCACTCTTTTTCTATGGTTCATTCTGATTATCGCCGAGGGGTCTTTTATAAATGAATCTCATCTCATACTCATCCATATCCGTTGGGGGGGCACGCTTGCTCTTATCACATTCACACATTGCATTCCATTCCACTCATTCACAACATATTGCATATCTTGGTTGCACTTACTCTTGCTTGCTTATACTTACATGACGCACTTTACTTACTATGCTAGTCAGATATTCAATATATCATTATCTTTTCTATATACACGTGCATTCACTAGGTCTTTTTGAGTGAATGCAAATCTTCTATAGCTCTCTACACGCAACAATGATGCTTTGCACAGTACCTTTAACCGCCCCACCGAGGTTCCCTGGGGCATCTACTTTCTCACACAACATTCTTTATTGTTCCATTATATACTACTTATTCTTACTAGCACATCACTTTACATTGATACATACACGTCTTGACATACTTTCTATCTTTCTAACATGCTAACGGGTGCTTCATGTGCAACATTTACTTTGCAGGACTATATGTCACCATGGTTGTTTGTTACACTTTGCTTGACATTGTTTGCCATTGTATGCCATTGTTTGCGGGCTATGCCCTTTGTCTTGTATGCACATTGTATGCTTTTGGCCACTTCGGCCCTGATTGTCTTGTGACATTGTGAGCGATGTCTCATGTTTGAAACCCGCTTTTCGCGGTCTATCTTGTCTTCTTGCTTGCTTGATTGCAGTTTGTCTTCTATATGCATACTTGTCTTTACTGCACTAACACATGTTACTAACCACTTTGTTTGTATGCGCCTCGGTTTCTACCATGCACATTCCCCTCCCCCTGCAGGGATACAACATCAGACCATTTCAGGTCCTCTCCTTTGGACCGCATGCTCCTATCAGCGTCACATGCACCCCAAACGAGGGGTGGCATAGATTGGGTGAATCAGTCACCCCATATAAGCAGCTCAAAGCTACAGTTCAAATATGCACAATACAAAATCAGCACAGAGTTCTAGTTATATATAAACGCCTGTGAAACCGACTTGGGTCCTCGTTCGGCACTGCATAATAGCACCCAGACTCTGAGATACAAACACTAGACTGGTGCTCCCGACCTTTCCTAGCGCCTATGACTAGGGAGCGATTCTTGAATTACTTTCTCGAATCAGCAGAGTTCATAGTAGTTCACAGATCAGGTTTCAAGTACAAGCACAGTCCTCCAACAAACAAAATGCATTCTTTCTCCATTTCAACTCGGAACTAATACGGTACAACTTGGAACAAAACATGATCACACCATCTACAGTGGTGTATAATTGAGAAAGATCATGGAAGGAGAGTAACACTAGACCTCTCTCCCCAACACTCTTTTGTCGTGGCGTGAGATCGCCCAAAAAAATTGCACTTGGCGTGAGATCGCTCAAAACTCGTTCTTGGTGTGAGATCACCCAAAAACTCGCTCTTGGCGTGAGATCGCCCAAAAAACTCGCTCTTTTACAGCATTTTTAGGACATCTTTCTATCCTTTTACACTCATATTCATTAGGTGCACACTTTCCTTTTACTACTTTTACACATTTACATGTTTTTACATACTTTTACAAGAGTTTTCATAATACATGACTTTGACTACTCTTTCACTCTTCTTTTGCAGTGTCCTGTCCTTAATACGCAACAAGAAGCAGCCCCACATCAAACACAACAGCATGGTACAACACATACGCTTCACCCATAGGGTCGCTTCCTCTTTCTTAACTTCCACGCTTCATTTTTATCCCCTCACGCTTTCACTTGCCCACTCAAGCATGCTTTCGCCATCAATCTACAAGGAACAAAAGGTACGCATCTTCTAACTACTTTATGTTATCAAGTATTCACTCAACAACATAAAGTGGGGGAAAATGTAGACACAAAATCACGCACTTGGGTACATTTCTAGGTCCTAACAACATACTTGCATTTATATGATTCCTAAGCGAGAAAACTAGTAATTGACAACTATTTTTGGCCTCTTTTCTATCTTTCTTGCTTTCTCTTTGGTCTTACACACTCCACAACCCATTCTGAACTTCATTGTTTTATCTTTTATGGCTTCGTACACCAACGCCTAGCCAGACGCCGCCGCCAGCGACCTCATCCCCTTTGGGCGCCCCGACCTCTTTTTATCTTACTCGCCTCTTTTGGGCCTTTTTTATCTTTTGGGCATCTTATTTTCTTATGGGTCGGCCTTTAGTTTTCAATTACGAAATTTAACCAAGGGAATCATATAAATACAAAGCTATGTGACCAAAATAAATGACCAAGCTCTAAACATCTATTATCATCACCTAAGCTTGCATCCAAAGGAATTTAAGAGCATTAAAGGCATCCATTTAGCATCCATTCAAGGGACAAGGGATTGCATTTTCTGCATACACTTCATAGGAAGGGGAAGTTCATTTTTTCATCCACACATCTATTTACATTGGTACATCTAACTATCGCCCGCTATCAAGTGCACTTGCACAAGGGCTTCCTAGGGCACGATTCTTTCACACACGTGCAAGAACTACATGGAGTATGAAATGTAGAGAAACACTCGATCGTAAGTTCACTCAGTCAAATGACCGTCGGGGTCAATCCGACTCCCCATATTGCATCTTTTTTTTAGGATTTGATGTAGTTTGAGGGTTTTGTAGGTCTTCATCTCTTTGCAAGTACAGAGAATTCGCAATCATCCAAAGAACATACAAAGCGATCAACAATGACTACTAGTGACACTTGTGTGACACCAGAAAAACCAGGTTCTGAGCTCCTACACGTCACTGGGGGCCTAGTAGAGGTCTCGGCGCCAGCGCCCTCGCCCAAGTCCAAGCGCCCTGGTCCGGCCTCATCCAATAGTTCTAGAATTTACTGAGCATGGTTGCAACAGTCTGCCCTTCCTGTTCATCATTTGTTCTAATCCAAATCACCTTCAAGGAAGCATAAATCAGCTAAGTCACTCTTTCCCTCTCTTGCACTTAGGGTATCATGTTGCATTAGCTTATTGTTTGTGTTAATTTGTATCTAGCAGTTGTATATCATAGTTTACATCAATGACTCTGCAATATCTAGGGTTTAACATTAGCATCGCTATTTTTGCTAAATCGCTTAATTGATGCCTCTAATATAGTAAAAAATACAAAAAATGAGCCTTATGTTGGAGGAGATTGTCTTAGAGGTGGGTATCCAGAATCTTGTATAAGTTGTCACCGACAATAAGCAAAGATATGTGGTGGTTGAGAGACTACTATAAGGAGAGGCATCCATCACTCTTTTAGACCCCTTGTGCGGCCCATTGCCTTGACCTTCTTTTGGAGGACATAGGCAAAATTGATTGGGTGAGACCGGTTGTAGAAAATGCAAGAAATATAACCAAGTACATATATAATCACCTTTGGGTTCTCAACTTGATGAGAGAACACACCAAGGGGAAAGAGTCTCGTCTGTGCGAGTATCGAAGGTTTACAATTAACTTCCTAACATTGCAAAGTATTTCTAATTTGTTAGCATCATTAAAGCAAATGTTTTCGAGTCAAGCATGGCTAGACTCACGGTATCAAAGAAGTCGACGGAGAGAGGACCACAAAGACATTTTTTGATGATGTCTTTGCGAAGAGAGTCGTGAAAGATCATCAAGGTATCTTAAGACTTCAATTTAAATTTCATGTCGATTCCTTTATTTTCATTTTTTTAATGTATTGTCATTTAAATTATTTGTAAGTTTTGCAACTTTATAGTTTAATTTGCTTTGTAGGTGTCGAAGCCATTGGTGAGGATTTTGCACTTGGTTTATGGGGAGAAAAACCCGATGGGATACATTTATGAGGCCATGGATAGGGCCAAAGAGGCCATCCAAAACTATTATAGGCGAGATATAATCAGATTTGGTCCCTTTTGGGAGATAATTGATCGGAGGTGGAACAATCAACTCCACCAACCTATTCATACAACGGGGTACTACCTCAACCTGAGTTTTTCTTCATGATGGCTTCACAGATGTTAATGGGGAGGTTATGGAGGGCCTCTCAACATGCATTGAGAGGATGACACCAAAGGTTGAGGTGAGGGACCTCATTATTTTAGAGTTGCAAAATTACAATCATATTAGCGAGAAGTTTTTTTCTTCAACGTTAGTTATCCAAGGGAGAACCACCCAACCACCAAGGAACAAAAATTAGAGTATTTACTCATATGTTACAAGTTACAAATTTAAAATTAGTAATTACTAATAAACTTTTGATAATCTTGTTTGTAGGTTCTTGGTGGGAAGATTGGGAGGAAATATCCCACATCTTCAAAAGTTAGCCCTCAAAATTTTATCTCAACCTTGTAGTGCTTTCGGATGTGAGCGCAACTGGAGTTTGTTTGAGGCCATTCACACAAAGAAGTGCAACAAGTTGACTCAAAACATCTCAATGACCTAGTCTTTGTGTAATACAATCTTCGGCTTCACCAAGGAAGGTGCGAAGCCACATTGTAGGAGCCTACTAATTTGGATGAGATTGATCCATACAATGATTGGATTGCACAAGAAGAGGAAACCTCCACATTCTCAAAGGACAAGATTGTTTCTTTCAAGAGGGAAGCTATGGAGGGAGAAGCACAAGCAGAAGATAATGGATTGGATGGCATCCTTGGAGATGATGTCGAACATGTAGCAGAGAAGCCGCATGATGCAACATTCTTGGAGGAGCGTTTGAGTGTTGGAACTAGGAACTAATAGAAGCACTAGATCCCGTCCCCAATATTTCTCTAGAACAAGGAAGAGGAAAATATAAATTATTGTAATTTGTAACTTGCATAGATATGCAATTTATGATGATAATTTTCAATGACAATCATCATAAATTCATAAGAATTATCAATTGGTTGTATTTGCATGATGATGTGATTTTGTACTCTATTTGTATTCAAATCTAATAGAAAACACTTCCCCAATGTTTTACATACTCATTTGATACATTTTGTAACTATAATTTGCATTAAAAATTATGTTTAAAAAAATCGTATTTTTAAGTTGCCGAGTCTTGCCAAGCTTTTGCCAAGTCAAATTTTTTTGGGACTGCCAAGTATTGACCAAGCACCAAGTATGCGAATTATGGTGAAAACAATGAGCAAGAAATAAAGGTTTTCTTATTATCCATTAAGGGTGCCTCGACAAGATAGCTAGGATATTAAGGAAAAGGGCAATAAAACTTGCTTCAAACCTGTTAACACCCTAAGGAACAAATTGAGTAATCCTTAATACCCGATTAGTCCAAAACCAATAAAATGGGTTCATTCAATCACTTGCTCCTATGGAAAATCCTACACTGGTGAAACTAGACATTCAAACAAAACTAGAATTAAGGAGCACTGAAAAGATCTAGAACATAGAAGGGTCAATAGGTCAGCCCTAGTGGAGCATGAAGATCAGACAAAACACTCATGAATAATATTAAAATGCTGGCTATGGAGAGCTGTTTCACCGATAGAAAGATTTGAATGGCAACGGAGATTGAAAAGTACTCAAACAATTTGAACCAAGATGATGGCTGAAAGTTAAGTCACACTAGGAAACATTTTTGCATAGCCTACGTAACCCTTAGCAATCCTTCCTTCTCTCGTGCTCATCCTTCTGTTTCCTGCATAATTATATCTCACCTTCTTATATAGCGGAGCATGCATTTCTAACAACTACGACTATCTTATAGTCCAATTGTACTAGTCTTACTCTAACAAGAGTCCTAACATGCAAATTGAAACACCACTCTTAGCGTACTCTTGATCTATTCATGCAGTACTTCTGAATGCCTTTCTTCTAGACTAATCAAATGACTATGGGTGGACGGCAGCCCCATGGGCTACTACAGTTCTAAAATACCACATCCAAGTGTGCACGCAATGCAACTACAGAAACAAAACTAAAAGCCAAGGAATATACAATCCTACAATAAAGATTCAATCATTAAGCAATGAGTCTATAGCAAAAGTTAGTATTTTATGCAGATGATGACATATGGTGTTGATTCCATTCCCTTAGAGGCATGGGGGCAATGTTTACTTGGCCTCCCTGCTATTAGGCTGATATAATTATTTGTTTGCTGAAGTAATTTAAGATGCATTTCTCCATATAAAAATTAATACAGAGATAAGCATACCGAGCTCGATAGGCACCAGAAATACTAAAGATCTGCACTGTTGACGCCAGCACATCATCATTGAAAGGAACGAGTTTGGCCTTTCCATTTGTAGTGCCAGAGCTGCACATACGAGATAAAAAAAAGCTAAGAAAGGAAACCAGCAGAAGCCAAAATTATGTTTTGAATTTAGAATCTTCCGAGTGTAATAATGAAAGAAGTTCTTCTGGAATCAACCGCATAGATTTATTTTTGCCCAAATTGTCTGTTTCTACAGAGGAATTTCAATCCAGAAAACACCCAACGAGGGGAAACACCATTAAACCAAAAATAAAACCCAAGTCCGTGTACCTCAATGAAAAGCCAGGGATGGGTTGAGCTGTGAGAATGGGAGAATGATCTCCATCGGCAATTCTGACTATGTAAGGCTCCAAGTCGGCATGAGTAACCAGAGGAACGAGTGCCTTGAACTGCTGGGGATCCGTTTCTTCATTCACACCCCACTTCCGCAAATACTCTGTTCCACTGTTCCGCTCTATTATCTGCTTCAAAATCTCTCGCTGAACTTTCTCTGCGTCCCTCGTCATCGCCTGAAACTGCTGTATTACTTGCTCGTACCCAACATCAAGATTCACCTCCCCATTAGCCATCCTCGCCCGCTCCTGCTTTTTTTTCACTGAATATGGGGCTTCCCTGTTCAAAAAATCATGAAATGACGAATCAGGAAATTAGTTAGAATGGAATCTCGCCAGGTTACGGGCAGGTGGGCGGGCAGGAAGCACGGATTCCGTTTAACCAAAGATGACCCCATCATGACTGCTTAAATTTATTGTCGCCCGATTCATCTCTCGATCAACTTAACCCAAATCATTAAAAACCCCACATAATCAAATATTATATTTCATCGTGAAATTCGTTGTCGAACTTCACGGAGTTCAAAGCCTGAATTCCATGTGACAATGGTTTAAGGAAATTTTTAAGTACCAGTTGCAAACTCCATTGATATTTTATATATTTATAGTCAAACTTCGAAACAAAAAGGCAAAAAAAAAAAGGCTCCGGTACATTGATTAGTTATAATTGTGTACTTATATTGCTTAATTATTGGTTCAAATTAGGTTTATGGATACATTTATTGACTTCTAAGCCTTGGGATAGGTTTTTTCTCTTTCATGTTTTCGTCTTTGCTATTACGTTCTCAACACTCATGGGTCATGTTTGAGGCACTCACGATGTTGTTGTTTTTTCCTTACTTTTAGTCAAGTCATAGCCCCTAGTTTTGCCCTTTTTGTTGCTAGTTGTTGAAACGACGATTTATGTGTCATAGGATCCTAATTTTAATTTAATTGACTATAAATACACAAGCATTACATACTTCATTTATAATTAGAGATTTACATGGGAGATTATTAATATTCCACCGAGCACTCACATGCATTATGAAGAGATCAAGCAATCATCCTAAGGTCTTGTATATCCTTAAAGTGATATTCATTTATGCAATTTATTGTTTATCAAAATTTTGTTAATGTATTTCAATCATTTGGAGTGTAATAATTAAATAGTGTTGTGTTATAGAACCTTGTTAACCCTCAACATAGGCTCTTAATGTTATGTTGATTCCCCTAAGTTCTTATATATCATGGTCGTGCATTTGGTAAGGATAAGAAAGTTTGTTTTGCAGTTATAGGTATCAAGTATGAAGATCGAATCAATAAAACAAGAGGTGATGACCATGTGAACCTAGTTGTCAATTTATATTGGAGTTTAATCATCACGTCTGAAGCACCCTCAATGCTTCAAACTTGTCTAAAGGACCCTTGACACAAGATTGTACCCATTTCAAGGCGTCTATGACACTTTGTTCTTATCTAAAGCACCCTGACCCTATGTATTTATATGCTCAACACGTTGTGCCTTTGTTAAACACCCATGACACACTATATTTGGAAGGATAAGAAAGTTTGTTTTTGCAAGTTATAGGTATCGTAGTATGAAGATCGAATCGAAAAACACGAGGTGATGACCATGTGAACCTAGTTGTCAATTTATATTGGAGTTTAATTATCACGTCTGAAGCACCCTCAATACTTCAAACTTGTCTAAAGGGCCCTTGACACAATATTGTACCCATTTGAAGCATCTATGACACTTTGTTCTTATCTAAAGCACCCCAACCTTGTGTATTTGTATGCTCAACACTTTGTGCCTTTGTTAAGCACCGCAACACACTATTTTTTTCTACATCACCTCTCGGACGCACAGCGCATGTTTAAAGTACCCTCAATGCTCTACACCTATTTTTAAGGTACTTTCAATGGTCTTTACATCTATCTCTAATCGAGTCATTATTTTTGTCAAGGTCATTACTATTGTTGGGTGGCATTTCTAT